>JAPZEA010000005.1:4674905-4685871 GCA_029783685.1 Heniochus monoceros | reverse complement strand
AGTATTTGTTGGTGAATGTTTTCAGTGGAGTTTACAATGTACTGTACACAAGGAATAAGCATCGAGTAGTGTCAGCAACCGTATGGACACGCCACTGATGTTTTTCTACCTTGTTTGTGCACAACAGCGCTTTACCAAGAAGCTTTTTGTGTCTGAGCTCGCTGAACAACCCTGCTTCGCAGTGTGTGATGTCCGCCCCTGAAGGGCTGCCACATAATGGGTTAGAAATGGCATCGTTTCTGTTCTGTGATGGGCTGTCGAGCTGCGGAAGAGAAGAAGATGGAAGGGCAGGAGCCAGGCGAGTGAAACCTTAGACAGAGAGAGGGCGAGGGGGAGAGCTGAGATAAGGAGGAGAAATTCCCTTTCCTCCTTTGAGAGGGTTCAGCTGAAGTGCAGTGGGATTACGGGAGGGGCTGCCGCTGCTCGCCTGCTCCTCTCTTCACCTCCATCACTCACATCCGTTCACCACCTCTATCCTCCTGTCCATCCCTCTGTTCTATACTCTTTTTTTTGTTGCATTCTTTCACATTATTGCCTGGTCTTTCTTTTTGGCACATACCCTGCATGAAGTCCTCTCGTTTCCACCCCTCGCCATCTTTCTTCCCGTCGCCACCTTTGTTTTCTGTGTGGAACGAGACGGACAGTATGAGAGTCGACATAGATAGTGAAGTCATCCTCATCCCTGATAGGAAATCACAAAGAAAAGGAGAGAAATGTCGCTGCAGCAGCTCTGCATTCGCTGCCTCTGCTGCTGCGGCTGACTTGATGTAATCCAGCAGGACTCAGTTGGAGAAAATCAATCTTGATTAGTGGAAAAACCACACAGCAAGCATCTTTATCCTTACCTCTCTGCTCCCCTGAGGAATTATTGCTTTTCTCGCCATATTTTCTCACTTGCTGTTTCTCTTTCTGTGGATTCTGCCCATGAAACAAACTATCCACATTAAAGCAAATCAACTGTCTCACCTCCCACCCTCTCCCACCGCTCCCTGTCCATTCAGAGGGTGTGAAAGTGGAAAGTGGGAAGGTGATGAAGGTGTGGAATTGCTGTTTGTCTCGAAAACTGAAAGAAAAATCTGTTAAAACTCTCCAACCATGTCGAAAGCGATGCAGATACATTTGAACAGCGGCTGTATGTTTTCTGTGGCTCCACTGTGGGCCTCCATCCTCACAAGCTTTAGCCACACTGGCTGCAGGGTTGTATAGATGCAGTGTTACTCGGTTGGTCGGTCCAGAAACATCTCCACTGAATGGATTAAATTTGATCCAGATATTCAGATTCCCCAGAGATTGATCCTAATGACTGTTCAGACCCTTCTAGTGCCACCAGTAGGTCAAAGTGTTCACTTATGCAGTGAAATACCAACATCTGAATCTATCTGGATGGAAAAAAAAAAGGTACAGACTTTTATATTCCACTCAGGATACATTCTAATAACTTTGGTGATGATGTATGATAATATGTGTTAATGTAATATATTCAAATTGAAAACACAAGAATAGGCGAATCTGTCCTTTAACTCTGAGCTTCATTCAAAAGGATCAAAAACAATCTTTAAACGTCAGCATTCATCCATCTTCCACTTGGTTTTCTTTACAATTAACATTGGAACCTGAGGGTTCACAAAAAAAACCCTACAAGATAAATTTGAACAGTAGCTGTGAGCTTGTAGGGAGTAATTTGGAAGCTTTTTGAAAACAACAACTATTGATTTCTATTTAATTTCAGGCTAGAAGTGACCTGCAGGAAAACCTCTGACAATCAGCAGGCAGACCCTTTGCACAACTGTCCTGTTCATGACCAATAAAAGCCAAAAAATGTTTCAGGTCACAGTTAGACCACAATCTGAAAATACTCATGTGGATGGAAAGTTTCAGATGGGTCTGTTTCAGTATGAACATGGCCTCACAGTCACACTCTTTTTTCTTTTTTTTTTTTTCATCTTTAGAGCTTTGTAACATCTGTTGAATGCTGATGCTTTCAACCGGGAAATAATGATTCTATTAAAACTGGTTAAATGTGTACTCTGTGAGTTGTGTCTTTATTTAGTCTTTGCTTAGTTTGCTCATTCCTCACAAAGTGGAACTGTGAAAAAACGCTCAGTGAGAGAGCAGATTCACAGTAATAAAATACTTAAAATGTGGTGAATTCAGGGTTAAACTCATGAGGCTTCTTCAGATTTGACAGCGAGTGTTTAAATAATCCCTGCAACATGTCCCTCCAGGTTCCTGCTTGCCTGTTAAAGACATGTCGACCTCTCTTGGCCTTTGTCAAACCCAAAGTCTCCCTCCCACTCGGCTTCCATTTTCCATTATGCTTCCATTTTGCGGCCGTCCGCTCCCCCGGGGTCGCGGTTCTGTTAGCTCTGCTCACTTTGTGTGCTGTAATACTTAAGCAGCAATATGGCCGCCACCGAGTCTCCCCACCACTCCATGCCAAGGAATGATAATGAGTAGCTTCAGGACGCCTTGTTTTGAGCGACTGACTGCGGATATAGAGTTCAGGGAAAGCGAGACAAAGAGCGAGGGGGAGAGTGAAGGAGAGAGAGGGGTGAGGTGTGGTAATGATGGGATACATGTGAAAGTGGGACTTCAGTCGTTATAGGAGGCTGTGATAAAAAGAGATGCTGCGAGTGTGAGAGTGATCGAGACAGCGAGCGTCCAGAATAAATGGACAGTGTACAGACAAGATGGAGGGAAAGAGACACAGTGAACATATGAGATAGAGAGAGAGAGAGAGAGAGAGAGAGAGAGAGAGAGGATGATGTCACTGTCTGTAACCTGACAGGCAGGTCACTTCCTGCCTGCCTCCTCTCCATCGAACACGCTCACACACACACACACACACACACACACACACACACACACACACACACACATCGGGCTGTGTGTCTGTGTGTATTTCTGTGTTGTCTCTGTTGAATCCAGATGATGCTTCCTGACAGACTCCAGTTTAGGCTGCGTGTCTGAGCGGTAGAGCTCAGCACAGAAAACCGTCGGGCACCGAAAGCCCTGAAACTATCTGGCTGGTATTCATCACCAGATTTGACCGTCGTTTAATTGTTTAAGTCTTTTATTAAATGTCAAATGTTTTATGGTTCCAGCTTCTTGATTGTGAGGATTTGTCACTTTTGTCATCGTAAATTGAATCTCTTTGGGTTTTGGACTATTGGCTGCACAAAACAAGGCCCGTCACTTTGAGCTCTGGGAAATTATGATGAGCAGTTTTCACAGTTTCCTGACATTTTGTCGACTGAGAGATAAATTTTTCAGATAGGACAAATAATTATCAGTTTCAGTCCGGTTGCATTCTGACTCCTACTCTTTTTACACTTTGATATTTTCTGATTAACTCACAGTTTTGATGATTGAATCTGTCTTATAATCAGCGTCTTGACTTATTTTGTTGAATTAAAAAAAGAGTTTAAAAAAAACAACAAAAATTAAAGTACAGTATCTAAAAAGTCTATTTTTGGACTTGTCAAGCAAAGTCACTGTGTCCACCTTGACAGACCTGGTCCTGGTGCCTGTTTTTCAGGACGTCACCGTGGTTACGTGTCTACTGGACCCATTTTTCAGGTTTCTGTTTCTAATCCAGCGTCTCAGTTCTGTCCACCTCTCCTTCTCTCCAGGGATTTGAGATTGTTGGCTGGCTTGTCATTTTTTGCTCACGCATACAGCATCTAATGTTTTACTGTAAGGCATGGCCATCTCTGCTGTGCTGAACATAAATAAATGTAACCATTCTTATGTTTTGCCTGTCGAGGTGATTCTTTCCTTCTCCTCGTTAAGCTGCTATTTTCAACCTTTATTCATGGTGAATAATGTGCAGGGACATTCCTGCTGTGTTCCTCCTCGTCCAGTCTGTCCTCTGCATCTGTAATTATGCTCACTTGTTCCAAAAACACTCTCATGACTGACAGTTTGTGGGCGATGGGATGTTCTGTTAAGAAGGTACTGTTTGTTTGTGCGTGTTGACTCTCTGCACATTGCTTTAGTGTCCTGGGAGGTCTTGCGTGATCCAGCTTTTGTTTGGATTTTCGATGTAACTGGTTGACTGAACGATTGTCTGGCTCACCTGCTGGGTAACTGGCGGGATGACTTCTTTTTGACTGATGGTCCGCTGCTGATGAGTGGATTAACAGAAGGACGGGCTGGCTAGCAGTCTGGTTTGTTGGCTTCCTGACTCACTGGTTGGCTGGCTGCCTGGCTAAATGACTGGCTGCCTGGCTGGAGCAGTAACCAACTGGCTGGCTGACTGACTGTGACTCAAGGGATTGGCAGACTGGCGGGCTGACCGACTGACCCCATCATCTTTACGGACAGTCAAAACGCCTGTTGAACTCTTTTAAAACAGCCCGAGCAGATTAAGGCAAAACAAATAACAGGCAGACAGCTTTCTGCGGTGTACAAATAGGCTTTCACATGGCGGCGTGCTCTCGTGAAAATCTGCTGTCTACTTTAACATGAGAAAATAAGCTCAGTTTCACTTTTGTCACAATAATAACAGCTTAAAGTGCAGAAAAGGTTAGAACATATGATGAGTTTTGTTCCGAAATGACTCCTCTACCATTTGCAAATACTCTCCAAATGACTGACAGCATAAAAATAGCTGCTTTTTAAATAATCATACATAACTACAGTTGTCAGTTAACCAATTATCGGGTTTACTGGGCGTTCTGCATTTTAGAGATAGTGAAACTGAGCTGCAGGTAATGTGTTTTTATAGACATGTAGAAGTTGACAGCGACTTCTTTCATCTTGAAATGCTGATGTTTGGCTGAATTGCCCTTTAAACTCTGGACCAGACTCATAAATGTCAGCAGAGTCATTGGCTGCCTGTCATTTATTGCCTCTGCAGCTGCAGAGCTCGATAAGACCTGGGTGTGTTTTAATTTCTGCCAGGACCAACACTTAACGCCAGTCGTTTCCTGTTAAAAAAACACAACTCGTATGCATTCTGACAGCCAAAATGAATTTGAGGTAGCTACCTGCAATGGTAAATACAAAGGTTGGATAATGTCAACAGCACTAACTCACCAGTATGAAGAAATATTTATTACAGTTGCATTAAAACAAATAGTGCCTCTTACAATTCTTATAGAACTTAACATTCCACACTTTGACTGTTTTTGTCCCTTTGCTTGTTGGGGTATTTTCTTCTCAGGACAAACCAGCTAAAACAGTGGGCTGTTATTTTCCTCAGCACAGAGCTCTGCTTGTGATTGAAGGACAGATTTGCTTCATAAACTGCAGTACTGCGTGCTTCTGTGGTTTAGCTGCTGTGTTTTCTCTACTGTACATGTTTCTGTTGATAGCGTAGATGACAGAGAGGAGCTTAAAGAACAGGGTATATAAAATGTTACGGTGCTTGTTTTTGTGTAACGGCTCCACAAAGACGATTAGTTCTGTCTTTAACCCCAGGAGCTTACAGAGCAGCTCTCTTTTCAAACCAGTGTTTGATCTTCAATTCAGACAAAGTTAGAAGTTTAATTAGAAATGTCAATTAGCGTTTTACTTCACCCTTTTACGTCCTGTTAGATCCCCAAAGCCAACTGCACTTAGGAGCTAATGTCTAATGAAATTGCTGGATAGTGATTACGAATAGCGAACGAATAGAATAGAATTGTTTTAGCCATGCTAGCAGCATGGGCCTACAGATGTCTGTCTGTTTGTTTGTTGGTGGGTCCACCACTTCCAGACTGACAAAACTTAATCATGTTTTCGAATCGAGCCAAAGTGCAACAGCAGTGAGGCAAAAGTAGAGCTGCTACATCTATAGATTCAATATGAAAGGCCAAACAGTTTACCTCTCATTTCCTCTGAGCTTTTCCTTTGTGGACTTACGAGCTCGCTGCTGCTCGTTCGGTTTGCAAAGGAGTCCGAGCCCCAGCAGCCCGTCACGCTCCCGCTTATCGACCGGCCGTAATAACAGTGAAAATGTCATGTCATGTCAGCCCCGGTCGGCCCGCGGGATCAGACGCACGGGCTCGGCTCATGCAAAGCGCTCGCAAATAAATGTCACACAGCCTCAGTGATGCTGCAATGATTGAGAAATAATCGCTTGATCTTGTTACGCGTCTGCATTCCTGTCTGCGTCTGTACTCCAATATCCTGAGTGAGAGGGGGGGACGGTAGTTTGTTCGGCTCTGTTATCATTCGGAGTTCAGGCTGTATCTGCATGTTTGTTTGGAGTGATATCCGTTTGTTGGACTGGTTTGGACATTGTTTGTTTCCCCGCTTGGCTCGTCAGCGTGTCTTTTATAGGTGGACTGAAAACAGCGGAGGAGAAAAGTTCCAGAGTTGTAGCTTTAGTTGCTGAGACTTGGAGTTTTATTTTTTCATGTTTTTTTTCTTTATAGTCATTATGACTAAAAGTGTTCCACTGGGAGGAGGGCCAAAGCTTTAAACCTCATACTGAGGAAGGGTGAACATCATCGGCTGGTTCTTCTAAAACACGGTGGAAGAAATGTAAATATTAGGCAAAATGTGTTTTCTGATAGGGTTACTGTTTCACATGCTTGCAGGGGAACATACTGTGTATAGAGCTGCTTGGATCCATGCTGTAAAGACTGCGGCTGTGCTGGCCGGCATCGCAGCAAAAGGTGGTGCAGTAAAAGCATACAGCACGACTCTGCAAACCCTCAGGATAAACACAGGCCAAACCTGTATGGCTGCAGTGAATATTCACTCCTTTGTCATGATCTGCTGATCAATACATTAGTTGCTATCTATGTCAGAAAATAGTATTAATGTCAATTACAGTTTCCCAGAACAATAAGAAAAAGAATTTACAATGTACAGTCATATAGAACAGAGAAAATCCTCACATTTGAGATGTTGCAGCTATGATGTTTGTCATTTTTCCTGCTCAGCTGAGTGTGTGGAAGAACCCATATACTGAAATAAGGCCGCTTACTATTGAATGTTTTATACTGTCGGTGCTTGATTGAATTTGTATGTTTAGTCACGTTCTGGCATTGTAAATACAGGGAGGAAGGCAGTGTGTTCAAGGAAGCTGCAGACATTCAAACTACAGGATGTTTGTGTCTATAAAGTTCTTTCAAATCACTGATGCTCTTCAACAGTGAAAAAAAAAAAAGTGACCGACTGAACACAAATATGAAGATGAATATTGATGCATGTGTTTGAGGGAGACGCAGTTTAGGTAATTAGATGTTTGGCTGGTTTGTGTGTATCCCCGTGTGTATTTTAGCATGTTGTAGTGTCAACTGTATGTATAAATATCCTGTAACAAACAAACTTAAGACAAACATACACTTTAAAGCTAAAACTAACTGGATGGAGCAAAGTGAAGTTGGAGTTGGAGCTTGTGAGTTCTCCAGCGTGTGAATGGGAACTGGTAGTGGTCTATAAGCAGGACAGAAACCACATTTTCAGCTCCAGGCCAAAGGGACCTGATATTTCCAAAACTGTGTGTAGGAAGGTGGACTTTTGATTCAAAGCTCAGTGGAGTCAGCCAAGTGTGGGAAACTAATGAAGATGAAAAATGCATAAAGGTTTTGAAAGACTGTAGAGAGAGGTGAGAGTTGCCTTTGAAAATCACTTGTGACATCTTTCCAGGTGACCTGATCATCAAAGCTCATTAGTAACTGTTGTTTACCTGTCAGAGTGTCAGGGCGCTAATTCTCCCTCCAGCTTGAACAATCTGACCAGAAGTAAATAGACTATAATATATATTTTGATCCAGTCCATTAGTTCATGTAATTGCTTCCTCTCATCTCACAGGCATTAAGGATGTGTTAACTCCACACTGATGGCTCTCTCTCTGTCTGTGGCTTGTATAGGATGAAGAGGAGGAAATTAAGCTGGAAATCAACATGCTGAAGAAGTACTCCCACCACAGAAACATCGCCACCTACTATGGAGCCTTCATCAAGAAAAGTCCACCGGGCCATGACGACCAGCTATGGGTGAGTTTGTCTCTACCATTGGCCTAATAATGACCGAATGTCTTTACAGCAAAGTGCTTAAAAAAGTAACTTTTTCCAATACAATCAGAGTCTTGGCCAATCACTCCAGGAAACTGAAAAACTAAAACACGTGCAGCAGGAAAGAAGTCAAACAAGAGCATTTGCAGAAAAATGGCAACAACCAACAAATCCAGATTCTGCATGTTGCTGCTGTATTAGGTCTGAATACCTTCTGTTCATACACTTTATTGCTTGCAAACAGTAACATATAACACATTAATATTTTTTCTCCAGTGATCAAGCCCCTACTGGCCTATAAGACAGGACAGGAAAGAGCTATACAAAAGCACGACTAATCCAAGAGAAGAGAAACAAGAAATGAATAAAACAAATGAAGGAAAAATGAGAAACAAAAGGGAGAGAGTTAACCAGAGGGGGGAGGGCCGGAGAACAAACATTTATAGCTGCTCAGGCTGTTGAAGGCAGGATTACCTTGTTTTATGATCCTGCAGCTCTGCTGTTGGTACAGAGGAGAGATTTCACTCGCAGCACCACAGCACAGGCCTGGATTTGTTGTTACAGCTGCCTGCTGGACCCCTTACAGCCCCTCACTGCTGTGGCTTCATGCTGTCTGCTGTCTGCATGTGTGACAGAGTCTGTATGTGTCATTTTCTAGATAGACTGTCTGCTGCATGAGACCAGACTGTTTGAAAAGCATGTGTCCTCGGATCAACATGGACGACAGAATCCATGACAGGCTTTGTGATTGTTCAGCAAATCACAGCAGATTGTCCTGCTGATGATATAGTGGCCACTCGTCAGTGCTCAAATCCTAAAGGTTATTTATTCAAATGTCAGTATTCCTTAAAAATAGAGACTCTGTTGGCACAATTTTGCCCATTATATTGTCCATAGACACAACTACCCTATGTTGGAAAGGCCTAAAGCAGTATTATTGTTTATTGACTTTACGCATTGACTGATTTTAACCATCCTCAATAGCCTGTTTATGCAAAAGAGGAGTCTTTTAGCCATGAGTATTACTGTAAAACAGTGATGAGGACGTTACGTCCAAGAGAAGACACATACAAACCAGCTGGTAAAGGTGCTGTGTGTGAGTCTTATTCTAAATCAGTGGGTTTTTTGAATGCTCAAGCCCACATCTCCCATCAGCCCATTGCTTCCACTGTCCCAATCCCCACGCAGGCTAAACATTCACACGAAGTGAATATTCCATCTGCCTTTTACTTCTTTGATATGTCATCACCCGACACTCTGACATCCAGGTCCGACCAAACGAGGGAAAAATGGAAGATGCAAACACAAGCTAATAGAGACCGTCAGTTTTCTCTGTGACTGTCTCGTTCACTGTAGTTCAACTATAAAATTCATGTGGTAATGGTTTATTGATGGTAAAATGCTACGTGTGGCAGCTTTTACAGATCGTCTCTGTGACTGGCAGAATGGTGGAGAGCGCGTGTGTGTGTGTGTGTGTGTGTGTCCACAGTCTTCTCAGTGTCTCCTGTTCTCTCCTCCAGCTGGTGATGGAGTTCTGTGGCGCCGGTTCCATCACAGATCTGGTGAAGAACACCAAAGGCAACACACTGAAGGAGGACTGGATCGCCTACATCTCCCGAGAGATCCTCAGGGTCAGTCCCCTTTCACAGTGCTGTCATGACAACTTCCTGTTCACGGTCTGATACAGTATACTGAACAGGAAACTCAAACTAGCTCTGTCAGTAACAGCTGAAAGTGTTACTGTGAGTGGAGCTGAGTGTTGTTGCAGGGGGTTTGCTGGAGAAGGCCGTGCCTGCTCTGCGTGTAATATGTTGTTTTTTTCTTTCCTCTCTACAGGGTTTAGCTCACCTGCACGCTCATCACGTCATCCACCGTGACATCAAGGGACAAAACGTGCTGCTGACTGAAAACGCTGAAGTCAAACTGGGTATGTGTTGACTTCACTTTGGTTGAACTGCGGGTCCAGACTGGGCCGGCAGACTGGGAACGCAGCCTGCACTGAGGTTTGGATGACTGCACCGAAAAAATACTGCAGCACCAGATTTGAGTCAGCACCATGCCAGTGCCAGCTAGAGCTTTTTCATTACCTGCGTTGTTTTGTAATGTTTCACATGATTGCACACTTGTAGGCCTGTGTAAAAGTCTCGGGCAGCAATGCAAATCATTGTGAAAACATTTAGTTTTGCATTCACTTAATATAACTGGAAAATAACTGTAGATATCTTTTGCTGAGCAAATTGTCGCAGTACTGCAACAGGGCTTTTTGGTACAGACCTAAATATTTTCCACACAGTATCCATTTATTGATACACAAAAAAACTGACATCACTCAAATAAAATAAAAAAAACAACAACCCTGATTAGACAGCTGGAGAAAGTTTACCTGTCCTCACGTCTCTCCCTGTACCACCCTTTACCTCACTTCTGAACACCTTTCACAGATCACCTTTCTTTTGCTTTTTGACAAAGTTGTTTTTTCTTTGGTTATTTTCCTAAAGGATGTAAAGGCTAATGGGTTGAATTATTCGCTGCAGTCCTGCATCACTCAGACTCTCAGAATCTGGCTGCTGTTATCTAGTGTAATAATATGACTTGATTGCGATTTCACTTTCACTTCAAAATGCAGAATTACACCATGTTCCTGTTATCATATTTCCCTTTGAGAAGCTGTTATTTCTCCCCAACTGTCCAACTTGTGAGTGACGTACCCATCCAACATCCATCCTGCCAACATAACTTTCATTTATCATGGAAGCTGCAGTAACTGTAACTTTTACCAGGAGCATGTAACTTGGAAATGGATTTCAGAGTTGTTATATTTGTAAATAATAACAACCTATGAATCGGTTATCTGCCATTCTTATAATGAAAATTTATATTTAGCTTCTCTTGCCTGTCATAGGCAGTAATTTTTTTTTAGTTTTTGCATCTAATTGTAGACTGTTGGGACACATTACACACCTATAAACTAAAGTGGGGTGTGTTCAGGAGGCTGTTCAGACCATCAGACTGCT
>JAPZEA010000005.1:4663646-4674805 GCA_029783685.1 Heniochus monoceros | reverse complement strand
AAAGTGGGGTGTATTCAGGAGGCTGTTCAGACCATCAGACTGCTAGCTACAGTAGCTAAGAATTTCATGATCTCATAATGGCCAATTGCTGATTTTAGCAAAAACTTCAACAAACTTGAGTGAAATAATAATTTTTAATTGGTTAATCCATCATTCATTCCCTGCTGCTTATTTAGGCCCAGGTTGCTTTAATATATTTGATTATATCATCAGGTATTATTGTTATATACTACAGCAAAGCACTGAAGAATGTTGTATCATAATAGACCATTCTAGGCTATGCTGCCCCTCACCGTCCACTATGGTGGCTGTGAAAAACGTGAAAGGCCCTCCCTAGCTCAGTGTTTGGTTTGTCCGCTCTGGGCTACCGTAGAACATAGCAGACTCTGTGGAAGAAAGAGCTCATTCTAAGCTAATGAAAACACAATAATTCTTAATTTCAGGTGAATATACACTAATGTAAACATACTTATGAATATTACATTCAATTTCTGCCAAGTTAGCCCTGTAAATGCTACACACTGGACCTTTAAAATAGCTCTTATATTTGACTTGATGAACCCTGTGGAAACCCTGTATACTGCTGTCTTAACACATTTTTGTAGCCATTTTTCTGTCACAGTTTCTCTGGCTCTGGCATGGGAAGATAACATCCTGCCTGCAAAGCTCTTATTGGCTCGGTTGTTTTTCTTACCAGGACAACAGCCGACAATGAGCGAAACACATAAAATCATAGTCAACAGTTCAGAGGTCTGGAACCAGGCCTCCTCTGATCACTTGTGATTGATAAAAAATTTGGTGCCAGTCAAGAATGATCCAGATTTTCCAGTGTGTGAGCTTCACTGTGCAGTTGCTGTTGTTTACAGGCCTTTTTATTGTTAATGAAACACACTCAATCGACCTTTTTTGAAATGTATTTAAATGTCTATGATTAGATTACTATTTGTAATCACATTACTCTTTATGCAGTCCTGTGGCACTCAGTATAAACCACATCTCCACTGTGGCCACAATACAACACTTTGTAGTTAGCTGAAAGGCGTGAAGACAGAGCAGTGCTGGGATCTTTACTCTCTGGGTCAGGACCAGACATGGACTGTGGACTCGAGTGTGGTGGTTTCAGTGAGACGAGAACGAGTAAAATTTTAATTAACATGGTGGCCAGGGCAAGGGACTGAATCTTTAATTTGGTTTAAGGGCTGAAATTGAAATGACCCCTCTCATAATGTTAGTCTGCTCTCACACAGGATCGGAAATGTTTCATTAACAATTTCAAGTTTCTCACACTAATCAATCCAAATATGGCAGCATGTGATTCTCCTTCAGGGTCACTTGTTTGGTCCTCAGATACTTCTACTAATAAATATGGTTTGAACCAATAATAACTGATGCTCACTTTCTGTTTCCCAGTTGACTTTGGTGTGAGTGCTCAGCTGGACCGGACAGTAGGGCGGAGGAACACCTTCATCGGGACGCCATATTGGATGGCTCCTGAGGTCATCGCTTGTGATGAAAACCCTGATGCTACCTACGACTACAGGGTAAGGAACTGGATCTGCATCTGAACTGAACAGAGGCTGGATCTGCTGTTTAACAGTATATCAGGGGCTGAACTGTATGAATAAAATCCTCCCCATCGAAGCTGCAGTTTCCAACCAGTTGGCCTGCTCTGGAAGTTTGCATGCACTGTAGGTATCTGAACATAACTAAACATCAGTGCAGCCAAATAACAAAAACACATTTTCTCACAGGCACATAGATGAGAGTTTTTCCACATCTTTGCTCTGGTTTTGAGATCTCCAGACTCTGGCTGAGACATGCTGCCACCCCAGTGCAATGGAGGTGAAAAGCTTTTGGTTGTGATGGACATCCCCTCTGCAGTTAGACAGTGGATTGTCTTCAGTAACCAGGACACCTTCTCTGGAATCTAATATTGCTGTAAAATAGCCTGGAAAGTACTGAAATTGCTTCCGTTCTGGGGAGCTTACAAAAAGTTGGAGAACCACTGCTGCCATAGATATGACACACATCCACTTCTTGGTAGGACTGTTTGTGTATGAATGAGAGAAACATGCACACAGATACATGTGACTAACCTTATCTTCTGTCCTTCAGAGTGATCTGTGGTCCTGTGGAATCACGGCCATAGAGATGGCTGAGGGAGCTCCACGTAAGTACACCTCACATTCATTCAAATAGTGATTTTGAGTAGTTTTTCCGCGACTTCTGTAAATAAAGCGAAATGTGGCAGAGTTTTTGCCGCTGCAAGCAAGTGGTAGACAGGTGGTGTCAGACAGAGGCTGAACTGTGTGACTTCTCACCTCCCTTCTCCTCTTTTGTTTCCTCCAGCTCTGTGTGACATGCATCCAATGAGAGCCCTCTTCCTCATTCCTAGAAACCCTCCTCCTCGACTCAAGTCCAAAAAATGGTGATTAAAAAAAGCTTTTAATTTTTATCCTCTCTGTCAGAAAGCATCTCCCACATTAATGAATAGACTTGTGGCTGAATATGTAATGTGCTGCACATCTCAACTCTTTAACCAAACAGGTCAAAGAAGTTCTTCAGCTTCATTGAGGGCTGCCTGGTGAAGAATTACACTCAGCGTCCTCCCACGGAGCAGCTGCTGAAACATCCCTTCATCAGGGACCAGCCCAACGAGAGGCAGGTCCGCATCCAGCTCAAAGACCACATCGACCGGACCAAGAAGAAGAGGGGCGAGAAGGGTGAGTCCCCGAGGGAGCCCAGGCGGTGTCAGTGTGTGTGTGTGTCATTGATGTGCAACAGAAACTAGTCGCAGCGGTTTCACCCTGTAAACAATAACTGCTGCTTAATGTTTGTCAGTACGGGACAAAACTGAACCACTGGCAAACATCTGTAATAGCTCAGAGGCTGCTCCACAAGATTAGATGTTTTGTGCCTTTGTTAACAGTGTGACAGTAAAAGAAAGGATTTGATGCAGCCTTAAAAGGGAACATTTCACATTCACCAATAGCTTAATGTGTTTCATTCCAATTCCACATTTTCTTGTGTAACTCTTAAGTGAAACACTTGTGTTTTTACCATTGTTTTATTCGGCCTCTCTGACTCTTCAAGAAGAAGGTCTCAGAATGTTTCCAACAATTTGTTAAGTAACATGATTTCAATGTGGCATTTTCATTGAAACTTTTTCTGAGCTGCTGTATTATTGTTCCTTACTATCATCAGATGAGACAGAGTATGAATACAGTGGCAGCGAAGAAGAGGAGGAAGAGGCATCTGAGCAAGAAGGAGAGCCAAGGTAACAGAATATTATCGCAGCACATATTGAAGAGTATGTTGCTGCTCTCTCTGCGCTGCAGGCACGTTTGTCGTGTGACGCTGCTCTCCACACAGGCTGAATATGATAACTTCTCCCAGAAGCTAACCGCTGCCATGTTCTAATGTGGGTGACACACATACCAGGTTTTTGGAAACCACAGGGGCATGACAGGGCATGAATCAGTTTCTGATGGGATCCAGAGTTGAGCATAAGCGAAACATGAAATCTGTCCGTAATCAAAAACAATCACACAAATGAAAATTTAGAATATGAAAAATCTGTGGCAGACTGTTTTTTGGGGATTTTTCCCTTTTGTCATTCTCTGTGGTAATAAATGTGTGGCTTTGGCTTTGGCAGACGGAGCTCAGCAGCTGCTTTCCAGTTATGTGTGACTGTCACTTTTATTCTAACACCACACCTTTAACATCAGATCCTCAGTATCCTACCGTCTGGAAGCCACACTTAGTTTATTTGCATCTTCTTTATTAACAACTTACTTAGCTTGCTCTGAGCTAGCACACCAGCTAAAGCCTCTCATTACGTCCTCTGTGTAGCTCCATAGTCAACGTGCCGGGTGAGTCGACTTTGCGCCGCGACTTTATCCGGCTGCAGCAGGAGAACAAGGAGCGCTCGGAGGCGCTGCGTCGCCAGCAGCTCCTCCAGGAGCAGCAGCTCCGTGAGCAGGAGGAGTACAAGCGCCAACTACTGGCCGAGAGGCAGAAACGTATCGAGCAGCAGAAGGAGCAGAGGAGACGGCTGGAGGAGGTGAGCACACGGGCCTCATACCACACTCTCATCATACCTGAGTGGATCCACATGAGATGTTTGTTAATATCAGCATGAAGGAGATGATCGGTGGAGTCAGAACAGTAAGCTTGCACAGTCCAGGATGTAAAACTTTGTTTCAACAGTCGCTTGTTTAATTGAAAATCATATCTAAAGTATATCTATTATTTATCCAGCATCACAGGATCCCTCCCAGGAGCTACTCTGACAGTAGAATAGGACTAAAAATACTTGTGTTTCAGCGAGGGCCTTGTGTTATTTATGAAGCTTCCTACACGCATACTCAACGAGCAGGAGAGGCTCTCCTTTGAGAGTGAATGACATCACCCTTTCACAACACCAAGAAGCTTAAAATGGACCTGAAGTTGAAATGTAGTTTTCTCAGTAGCTACCTTGTGGATGTATCACATTTTAAATAGTGACAGGTTCATATAGGTGATTTGATGTATGGAATATGAAAGAAATGACAGAAGAGAACATGTGATATGGATATATGACAAGCTACTGTACTGAAGCTCTGATAAATCCTGGTGGAGGTTAATAAAAATGATCAACTGCTCAATAAAACGCTTAATAAATACAGGAGATATAAACTCACTTCACATGCTGTATATATACGGTACACACACAGGACGTCTCCTGGTGTGTGTTTGTCAAATATCAGTTTAAATCCATGCTTGTCAGTAAATCTGTCTTTAATACTGCCTAAAAAACAGTCCTGCAGTTTAAAAAATTATCTATGGATTGATAGATCTTTGACAGTCTTTATAAATGATTAAGTCTTTTTCTTTCTAAATTCTAAATTGAATGATAAATAAAATATTTACAGATTCAATTTGCAAAGTCTTTGGACATATTTTGGACTGTTGGACAGACAAATCAGCAATGTAAGACATCACTTTGGACTCTGGGAAATTTGAAATTTTTTAATTTAATTTAATTTATAGACCAAAATATTAATTGATTAATTGAAAAAAACAAAACAAAACAGAAGAAGGATCAGTTGCCAGGATCAGGATCAGCCCTAACCCAAACACTCACGCTTGTGTTAGTGCAGCTTCTGACAGAGTGAAGCCAGGGGGATTGGGCGTTTGAAAACCATTTTTGTAATTATCCTTTATCTCTTTGAGCTGTGGTTCTCTTCTGTTAGTGTCCGTGTGAGCGTGGCTGCTTTTCCTCCTCACTTCTCTTAAAGGAGACACAGAAATATACAGCGATAGAAGAGAGCGGGAAGTTGGGGGACAGTTGCAAAGAGATGATTATAAATTTGGACAGAAGTGGACTGAAGTAAATTCTCTGGAAGGAAAGGAAGAGAGGGAGAGACCTAAATACTGAAGAGGGACTGACAAACAGAGGAATGAGGAGAAGTAGAACATAGAAAATGAGTTTCAGCATGTAAATTCACTGCACCTCAAAGGTGCAACGCTTCTGTGGCAAGAGAGGGAGAAGTTTTATTTGTCCTAGTTTTCCCACAGCAGTCACAGCTCGAGGCTGCGCTTATGATTCATGACCCTGCTTGTAGATGACTCAGACGGTGGAAGCCACAGTTGAACTCATGCCATGTCACAGAAATACCGCTGTGCATGTGCTCTCCTGCTCTGATAGACTACCTCCAGTGGAGTCCTGAATGCTGAGCGCTGGATGTGTAAAAACATGATGCGTCATGATACTGCAGCTCAAACTGGTGACCTGCAGCCTTCACTGCACCTTTTCATAACACCCCGACAGACAGGAATCTGTGTCATGTCTTCATGCGGCTGCTTAGAGAGCCAAGTATCAGATCACTGCCTGTCAGACTTAAGATATCCCTCTGATTAAACGATTAAGTCCTAATGCAGTGCTTGAAATGTTCAACCTCATCCTGTCACTTCAGCTCATCCACTGTGTATTTATTTATATCTTCTCCACTCACACAGGTAAATACAGTATTTGCGTCCTTTGGCCATCCAGAAACATCACATATAAACAGAGTTTGGAGAGTGAAAATAACAGACATCATAGTTTGCAGCATTTGAAGGGTAAAATCCTAACTCTTATTTAGCCACATTAGCACAGGCTCGCAGATCCTTGACAGCATATGAATTTGAAGGAAACAGCATCTGTCCTTGACCAGATGGCCTTGAATGTACTGCATTTGTTAAAATCAGAATAAAGCACTCAAAATTAATCTATATGCCCCGCTGCTTTGAACCTAGCAGCAGTTTTCTAATCAGTGTGGGACTGCACCAAAAGAAAGATTTTCATTGTCTGTTTATCTGCTGATTATTTTCTCGATTCATTTTTGGACATTTTTGCTATAAAATTTAAGAGGGAGATATGCCATGGTGATGTCGTCACAATGCCTGATTTGTTCAAAATCACTACATAATCCTTTTATTATGATATATGAGAAAGAAAAGCAGAATATTTTTGAATTTGAGAAGCTGAAGTCAGAAAATGTTTGGCATTTTTGCCAAGAAAAATTACTCAAATGTTTAATCAGTTTTCAAAATAGTTGCTAAATTATTGTTTAATCAGCTGCACAACTATTATTTTAACTTTAATATTAAAAACTGGAGCCAGTTGAATGTGTTACTGAGATCCGAGTTCAGAAACTGCTATAATTTATTCTGAGACTTCTACTTTATTGAAGCTGTTATCTGTGTGTTCACCTCCTTTTTGACACTTTATAACAATGTGCATTGTAAATGGAGTTAATTATAGTCAGTAATGTGTCAGGTTCCTCCAGCTAGACAATATCACATACACACAAATGGGTCATCTACTCTGCTGAGCGACTTTCTTTGAGTGCTGCATGTTGTTGTTTATACTAAATGCTGCTTTAGCCGAGCTGTGCTGGCTCCAAAGATAAGAGGTGAATGATGGAAGATTTACTTTCCAGCGGCAACAAATCACAGCTGTGCTCTAATAGAAGGCGTATGTAGGTCACATAATTCAGGTCTTGATTCTGTACCACTTCCTGTGGTTTCACACCAATGAGCCAACACGAGCTCTGTGTCACATATGACTCGACAAAAATCAGAAGTGGGACACCCTCAGCTGGGACGCCAACAGGTTTCTCTGTTAACTCGCCCTGTCTGTCCACCTGCAGCAACAACGGCGCGAGCGCGAGATGAGGAGGCAGCAGGAGCGCGAGCAGCGCCGGCGTGAGCAGGAGGAGAAGAGGCGCATCGAGGAGATGGAGCGACGCCGCAAAGAGGAGGAAGAGCGCAGGAGGGCCGAGGAGGAAAAGAGGAGGGCCGACCGAGAGCAGGTACGGAGGGAAAAGACACGGTGGGGAAGCCTGATTTGAAAACTTTTTTGGGAACTGGTAAAATTAGTCTTAATTCTTACAATCACAGGAACAAGAAATCCTGCACATTTTGCAGACCTTCCTCAGAGATGCTGCATGTGGAAATGAAATGTTCTAATATATATAAATGTTATTTCCTGACACTGAACTAATGCAGGCGGGATGGGCTGTGTTTGATTGACAGGAGTACATCCGTCGGCAGTTGGAGGAGGAGCAGAGGCACCTGGAGATCCTGCAGCAGCAGCTGCTCCATGAACAGGCCATGCTGCTGGTGAGTGCTCGGCTGCCTTGTCAAAACCCATTTTTTCCTTAAAGCAATATAGAAATGTTTTATTCTCTCTGAGTTTTGGCCCCTATTCTCCCTCTTGCCCTTGTTCCCTCTGTGTTTTTCTTGAAATAGTTTCTTCTCTTTCTTTCCCCCTCGCCTCTTTAAATCCACAATATTTCCTGAATGTTCCGACATCAGTTCCTGTGTCCTACGTGGTTACTTTTTAATGTTTCCACAACTCCCAGGTTATTAAACTTCATAATGTAGGTACTTATTATTCATCTGTTACACAAACTTTCCCGATTCAGTTTTCCTTCCGATCTAAACTAGATCAAGTTTTTGGGACTAACTTATGACTTTTGTGGATCCGAGGGGAGCCATTAGCAGTAGAGGTCCAAACGTAATAAGTATTCTCAGGTTTTTGCTGGGGAAGTGGGGATGTTTACAGGGCCCTTAGTGATGGTGATGTCACCACCAGGATACTAGTCATCCACCAGGAAGAGACGTTTCCCCTGTTTTTATTCCAGATGTTCTAGGTCTTATGCAGGAGAGGATCTAGGTTATTTGGAGGGGTTTGTATGACTGGATGTTTTTCATTTTAATGTCGTAAAATCCTCTGGGGGTTACAGAGGATACTCACATAATGAAGGGATATGACCACTCATATCCCCACTTCCAGGCTTCACATCATCACTCCTCGTTTTCCTACACAGTCACCATTTATAAACTTCAGTATGAAAAAACAAGTCACCTTTACGTCATGATTGGCTTTCACACTTGGATGCCCTTACAGCTGATTTAAAGTGCTCACACACTTGCAAATTTATGAGAAGGAATCATTTACATCTCATTTAACAACCTCTTGCTATTTTAGATGCAGCTCCTGGCGATGGGCACAAGTATCGAATGTCAAAAAATCATTCCTGTTTTAATAGTTGATTTAATTATTATTGACCAAAGTTCGACCCTCTAATTTCTCAACTCAGCCCTGATTTTAAGTGTGATATGTTAATGAAACAATCACTTTGTTTGAGCCTGTTGTGATTTTTACAGAATCACACGCATTGTGAGTGGAATTAACAGTTGCTAAAATTATAGGTAACAGCAAATGGTTCAATGACTTTACCAAGCATTCCAGCCAAGCGTGACAGTTTTTACCACTGCACTGAACGATAAAGATCCACATCGGCTGTTTTTCAAAGCTGATATATTGATCCTACTGGCTGCAAACAAATAAAACCCTGGTATGTAGACATACCATGGTGTAGACCTCTGCATGTAGCAAAACGCATCTTTATCTATTTATCTATAGCATGCACAACAGGCAAGTTTTGACTGTTTTAATGTAACTATTCAATCTTTTTTGCATGAAATTTCACAAGAAAATGAAATGAATTACAAATGTGGGGCATGAAAAAATGGCATTCAGCCAAAAGTAAAAAAGACACAGTCCTCCACTTCTCTGAGGCCCCTAATAATTTTTATACTGTCCCTCAGCTGCAGTTTATGCCTGGCATCTCACCAGTACAATGTCATGATGAGGCTTACAGTTGTGTGCTGACCACATCAGAGCTTTGGAAAATGAGCTGTAATGTGGAACAGTGTTACTCCTGATACTTTAGAGAATGTAGCTTTCCTAATGCATTTCTCTCATGAAAGTCAGGTGGACTTTGGACTCTAAACTGCCTGTAGGTATGAGTGTTTGGGCTCACAGAAGGACTTAAGGTTGCTGAGGTGTTCTCTAAATGGGTCCCTAAAGAATAAAGTGTTAAAAGAAACAGTGTGGTGGAAACGCTACAACTTGCCCAACGTCTTTCTGTCAGAGGTTTTGGTTCAACTTGACCCTTCCTGCACTCAGGAGTATAAATGGCGGGAGCTCGAGGAACAGCGCCAAGCCCAGAAGCTCCAGAGACAGCTGCAGCAGGAGCAGGCCTACCTGCTGTCCCTCCAGCAAAACCAGATCCTGGATAGTAGCAAAACAGCCCAGCAACAGAGCACCAAACCCCCACAGACCCTCGAACAGGACAGGATAAAGCCCCCGCTGAGCCCTGAACCGGATCCAACTAAACCACCGCAGAGCGCTGACCTTGAAAAGCCAAGGCCCAGTCAAAATCACAGTCTGGAGAAAACTACAGAACCCAAGCTACCTGTTGCTGACCTCCAAGGCCCTGCCCCTAACTCTGAGCCAATCAGAGAGGTGACCCCTCCCCCGTTGCACTGACTGTAGAATGCTTCCTTTTTGCTTGTGTGTACTCACTCCCGCTGCTTTGGGTGTGCAGTGTGTCCATGGTGATGGCTAGCTGCTGATGTGTTGCTTGCTAGCCGCCAGTGAACCATATTCCCAGTTAAAACTATGATTCTGTCTCTAGCTCTGCAATCTGATATTTAGCTAGCTCAACTTCGCTGATACTCTGTCGAATGTTGTAAGGTGATCAAACGGCAGACGTCGGCCTTATTATGGTTCAACGCTTTTTTTAAACGAATTATTTCTCCTCTGGATTCGGGTTATATCGTTACAGCTTGGTGTCTGCTCTGAGTCTGAATTCCTGTCATTGTTGTTCAGTGTATCACTATGTCCGCGTTCGCTTTCCCTTTCCTTTTGATCAAAAATGTCACTTGCAGGGTAGCTAGCTTCCCGAGTTGGGGATTTAACGTTATAACGTTAACGATACCCTAAATCTTCAAAGCCTGAAACAGAATCTATGCTGCCGAGTGGAATAAGGCATCACACTGGAGGATCACATGCTAACGATTAGTGCATGTTTACATTGTTGAAATGCAGCTACGTGGCTATAGCTGGGATGATACATTTCTTAGCTTAACTATTACCTGGAAATGTTAAAATGTGCTGCTGTTTTGGGTTTGATACAACAGATTGTCTAAAGCAGAGATGGTTGATGCTGATGTGTGTATGATAACCAAGCTGACATTTACTTTACATGTCGCACATCCTAATAGTGTGATAAATCTAGACTCTCTTAACCGTAACGTCAATGCAGACAAGGAAAAGGCAACAATTAAGGTTACTGAATATACATATTTATGATACTTCAGCTTGCATCACATAGCCCTAATCAGATGTGTAAACTACATTGGCAGAGATGACACGATGGAAACTGCTTAGACACATGTTTTCACTGTATACTACTGGCATAAATGTCACAAGCCTTGTATACAGTGAAAACATGCCTGTGATGCTGGTTATAATAGAGTTCAGTACAAGCAAGCCACCCTTGACATGGCTTCTGTATAGTCATGTGCTTCTTTGCATGTCATGTAATCACAGTTGAAATCAATTTGTGGATTCCCGTTTCAGAGTTTGTGCATTTCATGTCAACATTTTGAAAAAAAATACAATAACCGCAAAATTTAATTATGAAAACAAAAACTTCAAGTTTTTACGAAGCGACTTTATTGGATGTGAAAGCCTTTGATAGAAAGGAACTCATTCAAAGAGACTGTTTGGTACAAAATGTGTTCAGTAACTTGGTAAATTCGATTCACGCACAGTTGCG
>JAPZEA010000005.1:4151007-4162083 GCA_029783685.1 Heniochus monoceros | reverse complement strand
CTAAATGATCAGTCAAGGAGGACGAAAAATAAACAATTTGAGACCTCTACGGAGGGCCTTTCACATTTTTTTATGTGGACGTGCCAAAACCTGCAGTTCCTCGAATGGCCACTTGAGGCTGGCTCCAAAAGTGAGTCAATCCCCATAGACCCCCATATTAAAATGCCCAACTTTACAGCAGGAATAAACATGTTTACAGCCTGGTACAAAAAACGTTTTTTGTCAGCTAATTTCCCCGTATGTATAGGTGGTGAATTTTTATAACTCACTTGTTTAAATTATGTTATGGCTTAAAGTTATGCAAAATTATGGGCATGGCCAATTCGAGTGACTGCTAGCTGCTAGGTTTTAGCTACCAGGCTTCATTCAGCCTGCCTCAGCATCCATTTCTGGATTAGGTGGGAGTTTGGTGGAGTCAGGCAGTGCCAGGATGTTGACAGCTGGAGCCCCTGTCACTGAGCTTCATCATGGCTCTTCAGAAAACTATAGGTGACGTCATTTAGACTACGTCCATGTTTTATACAGTCTATGATTTTTAGTGGTCCTTTAATACAGGTTTAAATGAACATACCAAATTTTCTTTTGAAGATTTAGTCATTGAGCGGTTTAAGCTATACACACAGTGTAAAGTAGTTCAATGTTTAATGTATGGTAGTTAATTGCTGCCTGTGTTCTACATTAACATGTTAGCATACACTGTGTTAACTGATACCAGACTCTATGCTAACATTTCAGCATATGATGTTCCCTGAATCACTGCCCGCTGCCACATAGTAAAAGACGTCAGATAACATTATGTTCAGGAAAGTTGTGGTTGAGGTTGAAAAATCTTCTTTAAAATCATAATTTTAACAGTAGTCTTAAGCAACAAATGGTACATTTAACCACCGTCACTGCCGGACATTTTTTGGCCATCCTGTGAAGGAGAACAGTTATGATACTTAAATTAAGACAAATATTAGCCAGGTCGTTTAAGTTATGGCACCTTATTAAAAGTTATAGTTATAGTAATAGCTGATGTTCTTCTCATGGAGGGCAGGCTAACAGTGGGCTAACTTGCTTATTAAAAACAGTGTAATGTGTAATGTCAGGAAAGGATACTGTAAGCAGACCAGAATTTTCCTGTTCTTTGGGTATTACTAACATTAGCTATCTAAGTTAGCTGATAGCAAGCTAATGTTAGCTTTGCAATATTAGCTAACATTGGACATAGATGTTTGCAGAATGAGTTTTTTGGGGTTTTTTTTACAGCAAGCGTTTACTGTCTTTACAGGTTATATGATGTTGTAAACAGTCAGCTAATTTAGCTAAAGTAATGTGGTAATTGCAGCTAAAAATAAAAAAAGTACCAGCTAGTATTACAGTAATGTTAGCTGGTATGCATATCTAATTTTAAAATAGAGAGCCATTTTTAGTCTCTTTGTTGCCAGCAAATATTCTTTTTGAAGCAATGCAAACTAGACTGTAACGTTAGCCTAATTTACAGGGATAAGGTTGGTGAAAGAGGTGTTTGCACAATTAGCATTAATGTAAATTTTATTAGTTGTGCTTACACTTGTGCTTGCTGTACTGCCATATCAGTTGTTTCTTAATATGCTAAATCCTGCATAATGAAAGAAGTTTATTAATTAGTGTATTAATACTGAATTCTTGACATGTTTTCTTTTTTTTAGTGTCATCCTTCATCCTTTCGTTCAGCTTTCTGTGGGTTCCTCTCAAGCTTCAGAGTAGCTGTATCTACAACTCAAGTCCTTTCCTAAAGACTTGTCTGGGTGACAGCACCTGACTCGGGTTATAATGGTAAGTGTAACAATTTGTTAATTGGATGTTTCACAGTATTTTATTTTGGAGAGCTGCTTAAACTGACCTTGTATGCTAGCAATGCAGAGTCATCTTATTTTGCATAACTGCAATTATGTGTTTTCCTAGAGATGCCAGAATCACCACTTGCCAGTAGCACACCCTATGGTGCCCACCATGTAAGAAATGGTATATCATGGGTATGACTCCATACTCATGAAACTTTCCACTAGCCAGCTACACCTAGCTGCACTCAGGAGATATTTTGGGCACACTGTAGTCTGTCAGAGTTACTGTCAGAGTTCATGTTTTTCAAAATGTGGACAGTATGTCGAGCTAATTTCATTTTAGCTGACAAAAGCAAATGTTCTCCAACACAACGTCAAATTTATGTTTTTCCATGCATGTATGGCTTAAATAGATGGGATCCAACATAAATCAGTCCACTTTTTTTTAAAGGTGTTGAAAGAACTATTTTTCCACTTTTTTCACTATATTTCTAAGCTAAGCTAGTCAGCTTAGCTGACATATCTAAACACATCTCCGGTGTTGTATCGCCATATTTGATGCACAGACGTAAGATTGTTATTGATCTCATCTCATTGTCATAAAAAAAATGTATCTCCTAAAATGTGTATTCCTTTATGATGCCCCCAAAGCATTTAAAATATACTATAATAGCTAGTCCACTTATTTCTCTGTGTACTTATATGAGTGTCTGTTTTGGTTGTTGCTTTGTTGATGCCCACTGTGCCCAAAGATCAAAACGAACCTTCCCTGCAGCTTTAAATTTCACCCACCTCTATCATGTATTGCACAGTGTTGTAAATTGTCATTCAGTTCTTGTGATGGTGCAGACTGACTTTTTGATAGATGTTTGACTCTCAGGTGCAACATTGACACGCCCGTCTTATTTTAATTATTTCTGGATGTGGTTATAAAGTGGGTCTGGCGGTGTGTGCGTGTGTCTCTGGCTCAGTGTCACATTCAGACATTCGCTGTTGGAATGCAGAGCGAGGGAGTGAGCACTTGGGAGGTCAGAGGTCAAAGAGTCTACAAAGAAAGTAATGCCAAAGACACTCAGAAGCTCTCCTGATGCTGATGTCGGCAGCACATAACCCAAAGAGCAAACAGGAAGCCAGCGGTTCAAATTAACAAGAACGACATGCTGCTAAAAAACTGCTCTGTAGACAGATTATGTAACTGGCAATAACACATGAAAACAAAACAATACTGAGGTTAGAACTACGGTTAAGTTCACATACACAGGAAATGATAAACAATGTTGTGAGTCATTGTCTAGACTTGTACATAACATGCTAAAAGTCAAATTAAAATATGCTTTAAATTTCATATCTACTGATAAAACTAAAATACAAAAGTTGAAAAATGCATGACATGCATCAATAACATAAAAAAGCAAATAAAAATAACTAATTACTATAAACAACACTATAAAAATGGGTAATTAATTACAACCACGAATAATAGTGGACTGACCACAACAAATCTCAAACTCAAGCATTTGTAAAAGATTCATGTCTTTTTGTACCTTTTCAAGTATTGCTAAGTCAGACATTGAGAGCAAGTATATATTTCCATTTTACATACTGTATTCTATCAGAGGACATGTTTGATTCTCTCGCCATGCCATGCTGAATTAATTTAACGGAGTCTTCATATCTTCAATCTTTTTGCTCTTCATAACGACTGAGCTAACTCCATGCACTGATAAAGACCATGAGATGTAGTTGGAAAAGCTAATAAGCGGACCTTGAGTCAGTTTTTCTTTTTGTCAAACTATCATTTCCAAGGTTAAGAATGAACTTTCACACTGAAGTTCTCCTCATGTGATGTGTCTCATCTCATTATGAGATTTCTGGATTACTGTTAAGACTTTTGACCCTGAGCTTCTGAGCATGCCTGACGTCTTAGACCCTTTGTTGTCTCCTCAGTTGATCATTTCAGATTTTATCTTTCTGTGTCATTGACAGTAGTTGTACTTTTGAGGCATGGTGTCTAAGTGGTTAGATGGTCCCTTGCATACATCGACCAAGACTCGCAAAAGTGAACCCAAGAACAACAAATATGGTACAAAAAATTTATTTAGTAACAGTTTTGTAAACATTTGAGGTAAATTAACATTTACATCAACTTGTTCTTACAAAAGAATCATTCATACACAAGGCACTTCTCTTGTTTAAGACAGCATTGAAAACAGGTTGCTGTTCTGAGCATTGTGTGATGGTTCCTACTCCCTGACGAGCCAGAGAAATCATGCTCTGCATGAAACTTAAGAGGAGAGAGTTTGGAGGAGTCACGGGGACGACGGGCTTTGAACACAACATCCTGTCAGGGCTTCGTATGCAGGGTTAGGGAAGGGCCAGCTACCCAGCTAACATTCTCTCAACAGTGGAGTCGTCTGATTTGACATCTAACCAGAGTCCCGGCCAGTCTGTGAGAACATACTGAGTGAACACACAGAAAAATACCCCAACTGTTTTTTCTCTCTCTCGCTGTTTTTTTTTTTTTAAATCTTCAAACTCGTCCTTTTCTGAGCTTGAGATAAATAACAGTTTGTTTTTTTAATACTGCCTTTTCTGTGAAGAGCCACTGCATTTTAGTTTTAAGACATTTTTTCCTTTGAGGATCATAGAGATTTTGGTGTCACTCTCTCTCTCTCTCTCTCTCTCTCTCTCTCTCTCTCTCTCTCTCACTACCAATATTAGCATTGTAGAACAGCAAGTTTCTTTCCTAAATGTGCAAATCTTTATCAACTACCAAAATGTAAACTTTAGGGATCAAAAACAAATGCAGATAACAAAGATTTTTTTTTTGTCATTTTGAACAAGAAACATGGATTGAGAAAGGCTGCTTTTACCTATGTGTTGTGTCGGCGTGTATTCTCCTCTTTGTGCTTCTGTTGGCACTAAATGTCATTTAAACAACTGAAGTAAGATACGGTATTAAACACTATACCTATATGGGTACAAATACTCTTACACAGTACAGTACCATCATTTTGTAACCCCCACTCCCCCAGAAATGAAAAAAAAAAACACTTGGTACCACTTTACACTGCTCTCACTCCAGTGTATTAACCTGCACATTAGCTGCTGGGAAAGTATAGTTCCTAGAGGATACTTTACATATTAGTGCTTTATCATAAAAATTAATTGTATGCCCTGTGAGTGCAATAAGTCCAATGCAGATAAGTTTTCCCAGTGTTACTTTGCACTTGCAGCTCTGCCCCAGAGGTGAACCCATGGGATAATACAGTGGATTAAGGTTGTAAAGTAAAAAAAAAAAGAAAAAAGTTTTGAGTGCCTGGGTTGTGAATGAACCAAACAGCACAGTAACACAACAGAGACAGGGGACTGCGGCTGCTGAATTCAGTTAAAAGTTTGGGTTTTCTAAAGATCTCTAAGAATCAAGATGAACACAACAAAATAGAAGCCGTCGAGGTCGACTGCACCATGGCGTTTTGATACTCGCAACGCCAGTCACTTTGTCTTTCTTAATCGTAGCTGTTTCGCAATCACAAACTGACTACTACAAGTATGCAATTTATGAGTAAAATTCAATTCAGTTTTAAAAAAATAGCACTTTTCAGAATAAAACCAATGAAGAAGCACTTGAAATGTGTGATGGTGAAAATCATTGAACTCCCAAAGTTGCTCTCAATCTTTAAGTGTGGTGATTAAAGAGGTGGCTGTGGGTTTGACGGCGTAAATATCTGCCAGTCTAACTAAAAAATGAGCAGTTTCAAGTCTAACCAAGGAGCTTTGGGAGATTGTTCACCTGAATGAACAAGGAGAGTATTGTTAGTCATCATATCAGATGGTGGCTGCCATATATTTGCAGAATATTTTCTAGATTCTCTGAAGGCGAATATCTTGTCATTTGTGCAGTTAGTGGAGAGCATTTTTCTTTTCAGACATGTTGACTGAAGGCGACGCTGACAGAGGCAGGCGTAAGGGACTCTGCTCCTATTTTCCTCTTTTGTAAACTAACAGCATGGTGGGGACGTTTTGATCTCTTGGTTATTGTACGTGGAGACCCAGGTGCATTCTGGGTATCACAGGGATGACCTCTATCAGCAGTTTTGACCCATATCCCGTCCACACTGCGCCTATGTCTGTTTATTCTGAGGGAGTATCACATCTGTCCATTCCTATCTGTTCCATCTCAATTACAATATTTACTGTCTCTGCAGGAAGCGCTGCAATGGATCATGGGTAAAACCAAGCTAGCCAAGTTTGCCATGTAAATTTGTCAGTGAATCGGTGAGTTGTAGGGCTGCACACGCTGGCATGCGCAACTACAAGGAACACAATACATTGAATGTTTGTTGATAAAATGACTTCTGGATGAATTCTGTTTAATGCAACAGGGGTTTGTTCAGAAAATTCAGGAAGTGCTGCAGCAAAAGACCTTCCAGGTCAAAGGACAAGCACTGGAAGAAGCTGTTGACATGAGCGGAACACGCAGTGCACGTCTGCGCTGCCGATTTGACTGTGAAACCAGATAAAAATGATGGACAAGATATATGAGTGGATTGTCTGGCTATACATCAAATAACTGATCTGTACAACAACGCAAGCTACCTCTGCTTCCTCCAGAAAAAATAAAAAAATATTCAGTCATTGGTGTGACGAACGTCCTTTAGGCTGAACAAAAAGAAGAACACAGTATAGAGAAACATCATGAGATCTTCCCCCAAACCAAACACTTTGGTGAGATGTGTCCATTTTGTATCACAATTGTGACATCACAATGTCCTTGGCTCCGTCCACCGCTGTGAGTGGAGCCTTCCTGCTTTATCGCACAGCATGATCACATTTTGTGTGCATAAATTAAGACCGTGCAAAAACACAAACCTAGCCTCAACTACTCTGCAACTCACCGATTGCACTAAATCAACGACTGCTGCTGATCATGTCATTTCACATTTGCCTAAACGTTTTCTGCTATCCTGCTTTCCTGTCTCTTGTCGCCTTGCCTTCTTTTTGTTTTTGTTTTTTTTGTTTTTTTTGTTTTTTTTGTTTTTTTTGTTTTTTTTGCTTTATGCATGCCTGTGATTTTTCTGTCTGAATCACTGTGTTTGGGGGTGGGGTCGGGGGAAGCGGCGTGTCGGTCAGGGAGGGTTTAGGGACATGAAAGGGCTGAAGAGATTTAGACAGCCAGGTCGTTTGGCCTGGCCCTGATGCTGCTGCTCTTGCTGGCCCGACTGAGCCGCCGAGGGTCTGTGCTGACCGTTACTGGAGGCTCGTGCATCTCCACTGTGGTGGTGGTGACGTGGCCTTCCTCCTGCTCACTCTTCCCTCCGCCCCAGCTGTCTGCGTTGGAGGCAGTGCCGGGGCTGCTGCCGCTGCTGCTGGAGGCGGCAGTGGCGGTTGTGTTGGTGATGTTGGTGTTACTGGTCGTGTTGCTGGTGGGAAGGAGCAGCGCAGCATCGACGGGCTGCTTCTGCTCGTTGTTGGTGCTGGCGGAGGAAGGGGAGGAGGATGGGGAGGGAGAGGTGGCCTTCATCTCCCGAGTCTGCTGCTCGGTGGCCAGGTTGGCCCAGTTCTGCTGCGTGGCCAGCCTGTGGTTGTTGTTGTTGCTGATGTAGTAGTGGGAAGAGGGGGAGGGCTGGCGGAGAGACTGCTCCTGCTGGAGGTTGTCCATCTTGAACTCTGCTGCCGAGGGCACGGCTGCCGGCCCCAGGGGCGGCAGGAATGCCCCGCTGCCCGCTGTCACATCTGTGTAGTTGGGAGGGTAGCTGAGGGTGGATGGGGCAGTTCTGGAGGCCGAGGCCAAACACTCAGGCTCTGCAATGTCGACGCGGCGCAGCGACTCGTGGTCGGGGGCAAACTCATTTGTCATACCCTGTTTAACTTTCTTCCATCCAAGGTGATAGATCTCTAACAAATTCAGCAAAAGAGACACGCAAGCCACCACAAGCATAAATATAATAAAAATAGTCTTTTCAGTGGGCCTCGATATGAAGCAGTCAACGGTGTTGGGGCAGGGCCAACGTGCACACTTGTACAGGGGCCTCAGCTGGAAGCCATAGAGGAAATACTGGCCCAAAATGAATCCCACTTCAAACAGGGTCTTGAAAATAATGTTGAACACATAGGTACGCAGTAATGCGCCTCTGATACGGATTTTGCCATGCTCATCCCTGATTGGTGGCTTCTCCTTCTTGCCGCCTCCTCCTCCTCCAGCATCTCCACCGTTTCTATAAAGGAGTTCTTTCTCCTCTTGGAACCTGTTTGCTTTGCGCATCTCCTCCTCCTTCTCTTTCCGCTTCTCCTCCATGCGGACGATGTGTAGCACATGGCCCAGGTAGATGAGAGTCGGCGTGGACACGAAGATGATCTGCAGCACCCAGAAGCGGATGTGCGAGATGGGGAAGGCCTCGTCGTAGCAGACGTTCTCGCAACCAGGCTGTTGGGTGTTACAGGTGAAGTCAGACTGCTCATCGCCCCAGACCTCTTCAGCCGCAGCCCCCAGCACCAGGATCCTGAAGATGAAGAGGACAGTCAGCCAGACTTTGCCGATGACCGTTGAGTGCTCCTGAGCGTTCTCCAACAGCCGCCCCAGAAAGCTCCAGTCGCCCATGCTTCAAGATTTCTAGCCTATGGAGAAAGTACAGGCTGGAGTGGACAAAGAAGGAAGGAACGGCAAAACAAAAAGAGGACAAACAGACAAAGAGAGAGTGAGAGAAAGTTAAAGATATGTTAGGAATCTGTTGAACTACTCAAAGTTGGTCTGAACATCATGTAAGGCCTTACCCCGAGGTTAAACACTTTACACATACAAACACACAAGAAGACACAAGGACATGGACGAGTGTGGAGGTGTCGACTAGACTCTGACATATTTCTCTTTTTCATAAAACGCTAAGCACAACAAGGTCTTTATAGAAAAGCGCCACGTAGGCGCCGGATATCGATAACAAATCGAAACACAGCATTCGCTTCAAACACAGACGCTGTTTAGCAGCTCGGACACTGTATAGGCCACCTGTTTGACTGAACCCTGCTTCACTCTCCCTTTCTCTCTCTCTCTCTCTCTCTATGTCAGGCCTGTCTCTCTCTCTCACCTGCTCGCTCCACTGCCCAGCAGGCATGTGCTGAGATCAACATTATAATGTTCGAAAACAGCATTTAGCAGAGATGGGGCTCTGGTGTGGCACACGCACGCACGCACGCACGCACGCACGCACGCACACACACACACACACACACACAAACAAATACTGACATTCACACACATATGCCACCCTCCCTTCCTCTCACCCTCTGTCAACTGTTAACGAAACACAATATAATAATATAATAATAATAATATGATAACGGTGTGACAAACTTTAGGTTGAGGAGATTTGAGATTGATGCTGTTTTTAAGTTTCACAAACTCTGCAAGTGGAATTTTTCAATTTGAAAAGACTTTAACAGAAGACATTATTTTCATTATCAATTAATCTTTTGAGTTTTCTTTTATTAATCAAATTATTTAGTCTTTAAAATGTTAAAATGTAAAAATTTACAGGGTCCTCAAACAATGTTCCAAATCCCAAATATATTGAAAAACAAATAGAGAAAATAGAGAAAATGACCATATCCTGAAGCTATTTGCAGTTTTGCTTCATTATTATTAGTAGCACTATAATACTTTGTAGTATTATACATTCATATTCTGTTGATTGAATCTTTTCAGCACTGCATCTATTATTTGATGCCACAGATTGAATGCTGAGTTTAGACCAGTCATTTGAACAGGCCATACAAACTACATTTTAAAGTTAGAGTAACACAAATAGATATTTACTGATACAAGATATCACATGTCCTCTTATGGGATAGACAGGTGATACATGTGTTTTGAGCAAAGTCGCATCTGTTGTTATTCTTTACATCTTTTAGAGGGTATTATGTAAACAGAGCATACACTATCAATGCAACAAATTCAACACACACACACGCACTGACCAGAGGAGAAACTTACTAAAATATTCTTGTATTAAAGGTAATAAATCCATCGACTAGGGTTCACAATATGTATGACACCTGGAAGAAAAAAGCATTGGTCAACCAGTAATTCATTTACTTTCTGTCACTTTGAATCGAAGGGTTAGCAGATCAAAAGTAGAGAATCAAATACTGAACAAAAAACAGAAAAAGTTCTGTGCATGTTTTGATCAAATGTTAAAATGCATCCAGATTACAGCAATAACAGTATAAGAAAACTGAAAACAGCTGAAAATAGTCTAAAAGAGTTTAATTTTATAGGCACAGTTTGCATTTGAAATACCTGATATAAACCTTGGGATCAAAGTAGGCTACTGGGGACACTGGAGCACCCAGAGTGCCACAAAGTCGTGTTTCCCCTTCACCATTTGACCTTGTGATGACTTAATTATTAGTGGCAAACTTTGCGCACATTTCTCTCAGTTTCACAGGTATTTGTGGCATTTATGTCGGATGGTGATGAATGTAACAGACAGAGCCAGGTTCAAATACAAAGCCATAGCTGCCAGGTTGACAATACAGAGTGTGCCAGAGTCCCCAGACTCCCTTTAAGCGCCGCAAGCTTTGTCAGGCTTTTGTCTCACTCTTGTAAAACAGCAGCTCTTAATTACCTGATAACCCGCCGTTCTTCATTCTATTTGGTCTTACTTTACTCCCATTTAAGTACAGGGGAAAAGCAGCAGTGTTCATCCATCATACCTTTAGACTGGAGATGTCATACTTAAAAATGAAAAGCAAATCCATCTGCCATCATTGGTGCCATCGTTTGAGTGCGTTGAAAAGCGTGTAGACCTCCCTCGGCTGCAGCGACCCTCCCTCTGTCTCCCTGATCCCAAACCCGCAACCTGTCGCCTCCCTCAACAAACTCTTTTTTCAAATGCTGCCTCACAAACTCATTCATGCACAAACTTCTCCAGGCGTGCGGTCAGTCTGGCTGTGCGTCTGTCCCGGGCCCGTTACCGTGCGCAAGGAAAAGTTTTCCTTTGTTGTTAGTTTTTGGAAGCGGCTTGGAGTCGGAGATGGGGCTCGGTTAGGCGGAGCTGCCTCCCGTTTCCAGCCATGTCTGGACTGTCACATTGTGTGACCATGCATGAGTGAATCCACAGAGTCATCAGCCTGTCCGGAGTCACACCACGCCCCTGCCAACCTCCCCAAAACCTGTCCGAAATGTGCGCAAAAGTTGGCGAAAATGTGGCCAAAACTTTTCCCACAACAAAAGCAACAGTCTAAGGTTTACAGAAATAGCAATAGCTGC
>JAPZEA010000005.1:4123164-4134267 GCA_029783685.1 Heniochus monoceros | reverse complement strand
CAATAAGGAATGAGACTCACACATCTCAGTACCCAAAAAGATGGGTGCTGGAGCACAAAATGCCCGGCAAAGCAGAATAGGAGAGAGACCAGTACGCCAAACAACTACTGGGTGAAGGGCGTTAATTAGCTGCTGCGTGCCTTTCAAGAACAAGGTCAATGTCAAATCTATTTACAGAGCCCTTTAAAAAACAAACCAGTTTTGTGCCAAGGTACTTTCCAACAAACATAATTGAGCACAAAGATTACCACAAGACATGAGGAACTAAAACACAAACATAATACATAGTGTACATTGTGTACACATTCACCTGCATACAGACTATGATGCACTTCAACGCCGGACGCAAATCAAGTCAAGAATCATAAAGGGAGTAATAGTGGGTGTTAAGACGTCTTTTAAAGGAGTCACGAGACTCTGCTGGTCTAACAGACTATTGAGTCTCGGTACAGCCACCGAGAGGGCCTGTCTCCAAAAGGTTTTCGTCAAGATCGTGGGATGGTTGACAGCTCCTCTGTAGATCTGAGGGACCGAGCTATACTGAATGGAGGTAGAAGTTCTGTAAAACAGCTCGGGGCGACAGCATATAGGGTTTTAAACAAAAGAGGAAGAATCTCGTCAGGAATTTGATACTGAATGGGGAGCCAGAGAAACTAGTACAGGTGTACTCTTTTTTTATATATCTGCTAAAGGGTCTTGCCGTAGCAATCAAGTCTGTAAGATAGGAGAGCATGGATGATTTTCTCTAAATCTTTAGGCGATAAGAAAGTCCTGATCTTGGCTATAATTCTGAGCCGGAAGAGGCTGGATTTGACGACTGTGTTAATTTGTTCTTTCAGAGTATTGTTGAATATGAGTCCAAGGATTTTTGATCTGATTAGATAACTGGTTGAGAGACTCGTGAGTGAGGCAGGATGAGCGTGGAGGAGGTAGAACAGAATGATCTTTGTCTTGGCTCTTCTTTGACATGAAATACCTAAACATAGCAGGACATAATTTATGTCACAACATACACCTGCTTCATTGTACGCCAAGTCAAAATGTTGGCTGCGAGAAAGGTCTCTTGCTCCTCTGCCATAAAAAAAAAGAAAAAGGTTAAGGGCTAGAAAGATACACATGCAAGAATTTAAAAGTTATTTTACATAATCTCAATAGTAATATCAAATATCAAGGTGTAAAGCATGTTCAGGAACAGGGTTGCTTGATTGACAGAAATTTGCCTCTGGCACCTAACAACAGGATGGCTAGTAAAAAAAACAAACTTCATTTATATAGCACCTGTCACATCAAATATGCAGCTCAAAGTGCACACACATAAAAAAATTACATGCACCAAGTGGTTTATACAAAAAGAGACAGAAAAAAACAGACAAAGAACCAATGTAAATAAGATGGAGAGCAAAACCCACTTTACAACAATCGTGCAAATAAGACAAAAATAAGAATAGAAATACAATAAAAAGTATGCATAAGATGGAAAAAAAGATTAGTTAGAAAATAAAGCTAAAAATAGAGTACACAGAATTCTTAAAATCAAGTAAAATACAGCATTTTAACAGCAGTCCATAAGTGCAAGGCAAAGTGCAAAAGTTTCAGGCCTGCGTCAGGAAGTCATAGCTAGTTAAAGGTTTAAGCGAAGAGATGAGTTTTTAGCTTCTTTTTAAAATATTCGCAAGCTGCTCACCTGAGATAGTGTGTTCTAGAGCTTTTGGGCGTAATTGACAAAGGCTGCATCCCTGATTTCTTTTCGGCTGTTGCTGGAAACGTCCAATAAACCAGCAGCAAATGAACACAGTGTTCTTTAAGGCTCAAGAGCAAGATATTCAAATGATGGAAATTCACCCAGGTCACAGTCATTACACACAAACTGTGTCATTTGGTGGACAAGTAGTGCTGTTTTGCCAGGTCTCGCCTACAAACATTACATGCAGATTCTTTTCAACTATCAGATTAACCAAATTAAACAAAAAGGATTTGCTAGCCAATGTTCTGATATTAAAAATAGCTCATTTCAGCAGCAGGGATTGTGTGACAGGAGAGGAGACTGTGGCTGAAGATTGACAAATTTAAGATCACTGTGACAGGTACCGGATGGTCTGTGATTGCTACAATGTGTTTGACCATGCCACTGGCAGTTTAAGATGACCAGTATGTTTAAGGAAGCGGCATGGTTCTGATAGACACCTAAGTGATGATGCTTGTAGCTACTGTTATTTGACAGTTCATGAATTTGACTGAGCTTCAGCGTGGCAGCTTTAACTAACTCCTTGATTGGTGACTGTGGTGGAGGTGTGAAGAGGGAGATCTTGGGGTTTCTGGTGAAGGTGATGGAGGGGGGAAAGGTAGAGGGGAAAGATTTGAGTCCTTTCCCCAAGGCTGGAATGGGGCCTGAAATTAATGCATGTTGTGATTGACAGTTGATCAGTTTCTCCAGTAGTGAGCAAAGGTCTGCTTTCAAGACCTCAGAGCCAGTTTTCCTTTGCAGAATGTCAAAAGACGCACGTGAATGATAATCTTCCTGTTACGTGGACGTGTAGAGAGAATAACTGACAGTCCTGTTAGCTCCCTGACACATGTGCTACCTATAGTTAGATTTTCAGTCTTTGCTATTCTTGCATGCTTGGTTAGAGAGTCTCCAATCACAGCGGTGTTTGGTTTATCAGGTGTAGGGTCACCAGTACTTCTTTTGGCCCTCGGCTTAGCTGGTTGTGGTTTTGGAGCTATTTCTTGGGTTTTGGTCAGCCTTAATACTAATGGTGTGATTAGTTTTCCTGGGTTCAACATATTTTCTATTATTATACCTTTTTCATTCGGAGTTGTTGGGTCATACCTGTTTGCAATGAGAGTTTAGGTAGTAGAGTGGGTGTTGGTGGTCTCTTATTTGATGGATTTGCACACAAAGTCCTGCCTGGAGTTGATGCTTTCAGTCTAGTGCTGGTGCTGTGCCAGTAAGAAGCATAATTAGGGAAGGCTGGTTTGGGAGCTTCAACAGCTGATTCATTGGCATCAGGACACATCCAGGGCAACGTGTCAGCCAAATCTGTGATGGGATGCTCTATTGCTGATGTAATCCCGTGTATAAAAGTCTGTCAATCAGCGTCTTGTACAGTAGCTGCAAAACAGTCAATAAAACTTATCCAGCGTTTCAATCTTCTTTTTAAGAAGTACAATTCTCTGTCAGCCACTTACACACTGTGCAGCGCCCAGTATTTGCTATCTCCATCCTAATCCCTGCTAACGAGCCTCTGCAAGGCAATCTACAAGCAAAGTTTGTGTAAATGTGGCTAGTGAAAAACTGCTCACATTAACTGCTCTGTCAAATTGTGTTGGTTAATCCCTTGACTCTGTCACTTTCCCGGTTTAGTCGCCACAAACAGGACTGGAAAATATCCTGATGTCTCGTCAAAAAAACCCCCAGCGCAGTCGCCACAGACACAGCTCCAAAAAGTAGTCCGTTCCTTTATTAAGAGTCAGGATAGGGGTAAAATGCTACTGTCTTTGGCGTAATTTAAGCAAGCAGCGACATGGGGCGAGACTTACCTGCAAGGGCCCACAACATGAGCCTACAGCAGAGTCATACAACACTGAGGACCTACTGGGAATAAGACTTAGTGGCACAGGCCCAAAGATCTGACCTCCTAGCATGGATCAACCTCCGGTAAGCACGTTGGTTAGCTGTGGTTTTCTCCCAGTTAGTGGCGTTGGTGGTGGCTGATGTGTGTGTGATAGCTCTCATGCTAAAAACAAGTCGGATTTAGCTGGGTTTGGTAAACCTAAATGTTTAAATAGGAATAATAGATCAGACATATCTGTGGTCACTGTTGAGTTCTTCTTTAAACATGGCAGAAATAATTACATTACATTATATAATATTACATTCTTTTGACACAGGCAAGATGTACTGTACTGTACTCTACTTTGTGTAATTTGATTTGTGATCTTGTGTTTTCAGACAGACAGGCACTTTATCTCTGGGTGGAAATTTGCATGTCACAGCAGTCGTACACAAACAAACTGCATGGTACAAATAGTGCAAAAACAAATTGTTGCCTCTATCCTTTATAGTCAGTTAGCATTTTATTTTCATTTGTACTTCACTGTGAACGGTTTCAGTTGATCAAGATGCTTTATAATGCACCCAGCTGGAGCTCCTTCCAGGGCTAAGTCTGACACTTTAACAGCAATGTGGCATTTTTGTCAGCTATGACCTAAGAGCGCTCTCTGGGTTAATTCTACACAGCAGGAGCCTCACAAGTGAGTGATCCATGGACAATATGGAATGTCATGTCGATATGAGTCTGAGCTTCCACAGGCCTGTGTGAAGACACAAATACCACACAGTGGATGCATGGATGCTACGTTACAGCCAGTGCAGAGTCAGGAGGGAGAGGGACACAGCAATCTTTGCTTTCCTTGAGGTACACTGAAAGCTTTCATTCTCAGAAACAAAAAGCCAGTGGAATGTTACTCCGAGTGACTGTTGTTGTTTTCTTGTGTTCGGCATTGACTGACCTAACGAGGGCTTTCACCTGACCGCACGCCCACTTGGCTCATCAGTGGGCCAAGAAGCTCCTCTTGAAACTAAGAACATGGAGTCATTGGAGGAGAGTTAGAACAAATTTTAAAATTCTTAATCTTTAAATCCACATTTTAAATCCAAACTGTGACAAGCCCAGGCCCAACACTCTCTCAATAGTGCCTGTTGCACTGTCCTCACAAGTATCTAATAAATACAACCAATAAAAATTCTTGAATAAAAGTCTGCCTTAATAAATAATCTTTTTGAGTGCTATTACAAACACGTCACATTCCTGTTTCATTTCCATGAGAGAAAAAACCTGCTTTTGCTTTGACAAGTTAAGTCTGCCATAAAAAGGGACTCATTCAGAAAGCTAAATATTTGATCAAGCTAAAATTCAAATTAGTGGCATTCGGTCAGTTTGATCTTAAAATACAACTTCATTTAACTAACAAAACAATATAAAAACCTCACATGACGATGTAGCTCGAAGAGTCCACAGCATGCTACTGGCTCTGTAAGGTTGTCAAGATATTCCACTCAAAACCACAAACGTCAACCTCATGATAGAGGAAAAGTCAGAGGATCACCAAACTCAGTACAATTCTGAGGACTGTGAATTTTACAGAAATCCGTCCAATAGTTGCTGAAATCTTTTAGTGTGCATAAAAGTGGTGGACTGACAGGCCCACAGGTCGACACAGAGTCATGCCCCTGCTGCGACTAAAAATGACCATACAATAAACTCTTCTCTGACAGTCTAAAGACAAATACGGAGCTGATTCAGTTTCTCAAAGGGTATTATTTCTTGCAGGATCATTGTATTGGATTGCTATTGGATTGGATTAGTTCAATTCATTAATCAGGTACCTGTCTTTATACTATAAATGTTTGAAGCCTGTGAAAATTCACCCAGCAGCCTGCGCACTGATGTCACTGAATTCACACAAGCACTTCTGCGAACAAATGAATGTCATGAAGACAAATGTTTCCCCAGGCTGCAGCACATTTCCTTCAGAGTTTGCATGTCATTTTCTGGCAATCTTTCAGCCGGAAATTAATTGGAGGATGCCTTGACTTCAAGAATGCAGCTAATGGACACATCATTGTAATGAACCTTTGAGAACACACATGTCATAGAGATGCAAAGTTACCCTGAGGATGTAGCAAGAGAGCTAATTGAGTTTACCAGTCTGCTGTGACAGGTTGCGCACATTCCTCTAGTCTAGTTAATTCATCAGCTTCCTTAAACTCTGTCATTATGTAACATGTTCTTATCAGAAAAGAAGTCATTTCATATCATGGCAGTGCTGCTTCCATGATTTGATTTTACTTTAGAAAAATTAACAGCTGATCTGTTATTTATTTTTAAATTCAGTAATTACTTATGAAAATGTAAATGTCTAAGGCATCACAGTACATCCTCATCACTCTGCTTTAAATCTGCAAGCAGTACAGGAACATCAACTTGTTATAATGAGGAGTTTTTTTTCCCACTCATGGCTTAAGTGCTGTTGCAGAGATTTTACATCTTGAGGTCATCAAGGCTGAAACTGACGGTGAAATCTATCAGCAACTCATGTGAAACAAAATGCATCCACGTTGAAAAACCTGTTGATTTAACACTACCTTAAATACAGCGTGCAGCAAGACAGCGTAAGTGTTGACGGGTATTTAAAAATCCAAAAGAAGGAAATTAAGATGTAGTGACTCACTCTTGCACTGACTCTTAAAAATGAGCAAACAATCAGCACTTCTCCGACAGTCTAAGGCAAATATGGAACTAATGCGATTTCTCAAAATTTATATTCATTGCAGGGTCATTGTCTAGAATTGTACTTCAATTCATTGTTCTGGTAATTGTCTGTATACTCTAAACGCTTTAGGAAACCTTGAAAAATCCACCCAGCAGCCTGCTGACTGATCACTTGTATGAACATATGAATGCAATGCGCACGTTTCCACAGGCTGCTGCAGGATTCCCTTAGGGTTTGTTTGCCATTTTCTGGTAGTCATTCAGCTGGAGTGTAATTGGAGGATGCCTTGACATCATGAGCAAGACTAATGGTCACAACAGTTTGTGCACATTCCCAGAGGCAACCCACTTAACTCATCACTTTCGTTGGTTTAAAATCTGTCAGTGTCACATCCTCTTGTCAGAAAAGAAGTCGTTTTTCATATCATGGTAGTGCTGCTTCCATAATTTGATTTTACTTTAGAAAAATTTAAAATTTAATGCCATTAGCTGATAGCTGATCTTTTTGCATGTTATTTTCAAATTCAATCATTACTTATGAAAATGTAAATGTCTAAGGAATCACAGTATATCCTCATCACTCTGCTTTAAAGCTGCAAGCGGTACAGGAACATCAGCTGGTTTTAATGGAGAGTTTTAAAGCCCCATAATGACTTAAGTGCTGTTCCAGAGATTTTACATCTTGAGGTCGCCAAGGTTGAGGATGAAATCTATCAGCAGCTCGTGTGAAACAAACTTTATCCCAAAACACGTTGACTTACTTGTTGGTATTTGAAAAAGAAGGAAACGAAGCTGTTTGTACACATCCCCGTCAGCAATGACTCAATCTTGCACAAATTCTTTTTTTAAATAATTGGAAGAAAAGGAGGGATAGTTTGTTCAGAAAAAATGATCAAAACAAGGGCAGGCATGTCCATCTACACTGTCATAAACTCATGCGAATCAATGGAAAACCTGCTATGAGTTGACAGTAGAAGAAATTTCCCTTCATGCATTCATCCTTCATCAGCACTGTGGAGAATTCTTTCTAGAGTGTAAAAAAACGCTTTGAGCATAAAGTCACATGAGTAACTTGAAATACATTTCTCTTGTTTGTACGCCATCAAGTTATTAGGCGGTATATGTCATCTCCCACGACTGTAAAACAAAATAAGACTACCTGAACAATTTCTTTTCCCTTTTTCAGTGCGTATGTCAGTATGTTGGCTGCAAACGGTTCTGAGTCACATGTAATTATGTACAAGGTATAACATAATGCTGTGTGATTAATCAATGAAAATGTTCCATCCATATATAGTATATGGATAATTATATGTATTTATTAAAAATGTAATCTGTTTCTGTTTTTATATGACTTATTATGGCATATTTATTGCTGTTATGCTGTCATTCTTATTTCATTCATTTAATCTGTGCTTTGCCAATCTTGATTATTCTCTTAATACTTTATCTAATTTATCATTAGCTTGTAACAGATCTCATTGAGGCCCTTTCATGGTTAAGCAAAGTTGTAAAGTATATAGGGCAGCAGCTAACGATTATTTTCCTTGTTGATTAATCCATCGATTATTTTCTCGATTAATCAATCAGCTGTTTGGTCTATAAAATGTCAGAAAATGGTGAAAAACATTGATCAGTGATCCCCAAAGCCCAAGATGGCAGCCTTGTTTTGTCCACAACCCAAAGATACTTAGTTTACTGTCAGAGCAGAGTGAAGGAGCCAGAAAATATTCACATTTAAGAAGCTGGAATCAGAGAATTTTTGACTTTTCTTAACAAATTGCTCAAATCGATAAATCCATCAAAATAGTTAGCAATTAATTTAATAGTTCAAAACTAATTGATTAACGGACTAATTGTTGCAGCTCTAATTACAGATTTAGATAAAAAGGTGTAATGACATTATGTATACTAATTGGGAGATTCACTGTCATAGTTCTTGCTCTTATTTACGTTTTGATTCATTCTTAGTTACCAAGTTAACAAGTTAGTAACTAAGTTTTTGAAAGCATTTCTTTTGGTCAGCCTGAGATGCCAGGCAGGACCCCTCCTGCCTGGTTTCTGTTTATTTCTGTGTGTTTTCATCTTTAGGAAGGAAAGCCTCTCAGTCACCCAACAGTATTTTTGTTTGCTTTTAAAGCAAAAGTGCCACCTGTCCATGTTGGGTCATGATTAGTGAAGTTTCACAAGTATTTGTTTGTTCTTCTTCGGCCTCATTTTGCTGCTAGCTGTGGTTGTGCGCCTTGTCTGTGTGTGTCTGTGTGTGTGTGTGTGTGTGTGTGTGTGTGTGTGTGTGTGTGTGTGTGTGTGTGTGTGTTTGTCTGACTTTGGCTACTGTCAGAGAAACATTTCAGTCTAGAGAGAGAGAGATAGACAGAGAGAGAGAGGGAGGGAGAGGGAGAGAGAGAGAGAGAGAGAGAGTGTACTTATGTACTTAGGAGTACAGTAATGTCAGGGACAAAAGCACAATGTGCTCATTTAGTTGTGAGCTGCTCTTTGTGACACTTCTACACTGAAAAGAGATGGACTAGAGAGGTAGAAAGAGAGAGAGACACTGATCTAAGTCAATCTTTGGGGTTATTATGGCTCGTGTGTGTCAGCCCTGGAATAAGAGATGGGATTTGTTCTGACAGTAGCAATTAATCCTCACAGACGTCAGAGCTAATTCATTACAGCTTTAATTATCTTGTAATCTAGTCAACAGTCAGCACAAAGGAGTTTTTGTTTGGCAGAAATAACCAGTAAGAGATTTAATCCAAACTCAGGTATCCACCACTAACACCTACTCTGACAAACTGATAACAGGCTTTGACAATGTTGGTAGTCAGTTAGATTATAAATTCTTCTTACAACTTCTGTTCTGAACACGCCCTATTTTTAATGACAGATTTATCTTTAAGGGAAACTCTACCAAATTCATTCCGAAAGATCAGTTTAATAGCCAAGGGAAGTACTACTTAACCTGTTGAAACGATTGCATTATATTTTCTGTGTCTCTAGAGGTCAAATCTGAGAAAATAACCTCTATGATGTCATCAGCTTGGTTCACAGACTATAAATTTCCAACAGAAAGTCTGTGTTACAAACTGGGGTACATGCGTCTGAAAGATGTGAGCATTTATTAGGTACGAGGGTCTTAAGAAAAATGCAATTGGTTTGCATTATAGGAAAGGTCAGATCCAGGCTTTTTAAAGCTTGACTGTTAATATGGACTAAAGGTCAGGATATTTTGGCCTCTACTACGTCAATTTGAAAATCAGGTTCATGATACAGTATGTGACATCACCCTTTTCTAGCTGAGCCCTGCCACTTCAAACTAGCGAGCTCACAGAAATAAAAAATATGGAAATCTGTTATCTGTGAAATAACCAAAACTGATGTTGAATCCTATCACTCATACTAAGAAACTGAATGAAAAAATAAGAGCAGGAGCTCCAATAGTTACTGATGGACAGGACACAATAATGATATGATGCAACAAATATTGCAACATGTAAAATGCAAAAGAGAAAAGCAAGAACCGTGAAAAGAGACGACAAGAAAGAAAGTCGTCATGGAATATGTAGGACAAAAGTTTCTGATCCTTCTACAGAAACATCTGTTGTCACAGTATTCAAGAGGGTAGTGTGAGTTTCTGATGCCAGCGGTAATTGAGGCCTGAATCACAATGAAATGCTAATCTTCATGTGAGTTCAGTTCAGGTAACTATTGTCATCACGCTCATTGTCCTTATTATCATTCTAACCATTCCTCCAGGAGCGGTCATGTAATGGTGCCTGTCATCAGAGGCTAAAGCTCATTTACTGTCATTGTGTTCCTTTTTGGAAGGAGCCGTGGAGATTATAGCAGCGGGCTGACAAGGGGCTTCCTCTTTTCTGCCTCTAGTCCAAAACCATCAGCAGCATAACTAAGCCACACAAAGCCTCACTGAGACTGAAGAGCATTTGTCCAAAAATAACAAACATGCACACAGACATTCCTATGACTCTAATGTTATAAGATCTTCATGAAGCCCTAGGATCAAACCCTTACAATGCTAGAATGACACGACAAAATGTTTTGCTTTTGTTGGAAATTCAGATTTAGTATTATATAGTTATGGCGTATTGCAGTTTTTCAACATGAAGACAAATGTACTGATACCAAATTCATCATTACGCTTGCTTAGTTCACTCAACACTAAGGAGTTGGTGTTCAAGTGGAGATAACAGCAATGCTAAAGGACAGCTACCAAATAAAAACTTTTTATTCTTATTCTCAATAACCAGCACTCACACTCTGATTTGATGTTAATGTCATATCAAATAAGAGTAACTGCAATGTCCAGAAAACAAACAAACAAACAACATCATCAGCCATACTGGTAGTAGATGTAGGTCCTGGTGTGTTTCAAACTGCGCACTAGAAGAAAAGCAGTGTGTGACACCCCCCCCCACCACCGCCTGACTTCCTGTGCCGCTCTGCTGTTTTGGGTCGGCAGAGAAGCTGGCTGCACCTGAGAGGTGGGAGGGCCCAAAGGAACAAAGGGCTGCTCTCCCAGGCTGTGCTCTCTCTGGCTGGGCAGCTCTGCATCTCCTCATGGCCTCCAAACTATTGCAGTTTCATTTAGGTTTACAAATGCTACACAACCTACACACATGCGTCCTTTCATCCACACATGCCACACAACTCACCAGCGACTTCATATCTCCACACCGCATTATGTTTTCCTGTTAAATAAATTAATTTGGCTTTTCAAACTGAGTGTGTGTGTGTGTGTGTGTGTGTGTGTGTGTGTGTGTGTGTGTGTGTGTGTGTGTGTGTGAGCGCACGCTCACTTTTGTGACAA
>JAPZEA010000005.1:3395303-3409110 GCA_029783685.1 Heniochus monoceros | reverse complement strand
TTCATCAGGTGGTAAATCTACAACTCTGAATGAATGAATGAATACTTGTGTAACTTCATATATTAATAACTGTTTGCTAACATCAACTTTACAAGGTGGTAATATGTAAATTAGAGCTGTCAAACTATTTTAAAATGAGGATGATTAATTACATGCATTGAAATTAATAAATCTAAATGACAGTCTGTCACAGGTGGAGTGTCTGAGCGTGGCCTGATGAGACTGGCTGCTCATGTAGCATCAGGGGTTGTGCGAGGTCTCACCTCTGAGTCCACTGCTAGGTGCTTTGTGCTGAGGTTATATTTCATCTTGAAATACTCGATATACTCATATAGACTGTTACTGGCATGAAGATTCTCCTGAACAGTTCTCCTGTCAGCAGTTCCATCTTTTTCCGTGTAAGTTTTCCATCCACTGGGCCAAGCAGCGTGTTGTCATCTGCTTCCACCACGTTTACAAAGACACTGTGGACGGCGGTGTGCTCAGCCACATGTGCGCCATTAATCTGTGCTCTTTTTTTTTTTTTACTTGTTATGTTTCCTATAATTAATTAACTGGAAATAACGTGTTGTTAACGTGTTATTCTAGCTGTTATTTTGACAGCTTGTTTCTGCTGCCCCCAAGAGGCCAAAATATCAGTTAATGCAGGTTTAAGTGTACAGAATGTTTACTTAAAGCTTTAAAATAAATGTTAATATTATTGTATGTTTAGTTATTTTAACTACATTTAAACATTTTAAGTTGATATTTTGCAGAGGAATGATTTGTACCTGATGACAGAAATATTAATCCTTTATTAAATGCAAAATATTGATTATCTTAATTACAATCTCACTAAAAATCTTGAATAGTAACTAAGGTTGTCAGATGAGTTTTTCCTCAGAAGTTGGAAATAGCCACATACAGCAGCAGTACTGTACTACTGTATGTAAGTCTGCAGAGAATCAGAGCGTCTTGAATCAGTCAAAACGAGGTGAAACCCTGCGGTCGATGCTTTAACGGCTGCAGACATTCGGACATTCTGACTGGTCGGTGTGCTGCGGTCACATGGCTCCTAACACGTCTCCATCAACCCGAACCTGAATGGTGAAGTCGCACGTTGAGCTTCAGCCTCGGAGTCTCTGCGTCACTCACATTTCTAACAATTATCTGATTACAGTGTTTGTGCTGAAAATGGATCAGGAGTTAAATATAGAGCATCTGGTTCTCACTATAGTTTTATGGCTCTGCTTCCCACACAACCTGCCACGTATTTACATGTTAACCTAATTATATGGCCACTTGCTCTGCGGTCCACCCAGACAGCTAAAGTTTCCTGCCTTTTGACGTCACATGTGCTTTTTGATGCAGCAGTGTGCGTTTGCGCACACATATACATGTGCACACACACACACACACGTACACACATGCTGTGTAAACTAAACCGAGTAGAACTGCGTTTTTTTTTTTTATATATATCCCACAGTTGGTGGTAGAAAATAGGCCTTCCGAAAACAGCTGAGACTGTTTTCAGGCTTGGTGTGGAGTAGTTTGCTGAACGTTCTGAACACAATAAACTGAGGACATCCTCAGGAAAGGCTTCATGGCAAGCTCATATTGTCATTAGATCATGGGCAGTAATGGCTGATGCACAGTCACATTTCTCTTTGTATAAATGCTTTTAGCGCTGCTAACATTTGCACAGGGTCAGAGGTCGTGCTGCACAATGGAGCAGCAGGTTTGACCTGAGGTTGAACTGATTGCAGTGGCTTTAACCTTAAAATGAGCCGTTCCCCCGCATCTCTAATTGTTTCTGGGTTATTGATTGCTTTTTCTGATTAGTCCTGACTTCTTTTATGTGCTTGCCCACAGTGTGCCGTAAGGGCGGCGACGCAAGGTCGAGTCCTGGTCCTGGAGGGGCTGGAGAAGGCGGAGAGAAATGTCCTGCCTGTCCTGAACAACCTGCTGGAGAACAGAGAGATGCAGCTGGAGGACGGACGCTTCCTCATGTCAGCTGAGCGTTACGACAAGCTGCTGCAGGTCAGAGCGGCACGCTAGCCTAGCCTGCATAAATCCAACACCTTTGAGGGTTTGAAGGTCTTCGTGGTGTAAAGGTTTCTCTCTCCTGGTTTATAATTAAACATAATGCTAATTTGTTTTTGAAGAAGGCAACCGCTACGGGCGACAGACTTTGTATCTGGGCGTTATCCAATAACCATGGTTTTACATTTAAGATCATGATCATGGCTGTTGTTTATGAGGCCATATCTATCTGAATCTTCACACTTAGACAATGACTTTTCACACCACTCCTACTGTCATGCTCAGATGAAAAAAGGCCCTTGCCATAAATACAGTGTCACATTCAGAGTATGTACTTGTTGTTCCTGTAGCATTTTGCATAAATGATTGCATTTAGTATAAAATGTGTCAAATGAAGGGATTTGCTAAGTTCTCGGCAGTAGAAAAGGACTGGAGTGTTTTATACCTTGATGCATGACAGGAACACACCAAAGAGGAGCTCGACGGCTGGAAGATTGTCCGTGTAAGCGAGGACTTTCGTGTCATCGCTCTCGGTCTTCCTGTCCCCAAGTACAAGGGCAACCCGCTGGATCCTCCTCTGCGCTCTCGCTTCCAGGCCAGAGACATCTATTACCTGCCATTCAAGGTTAGTCCAGGAATTGTGTCTCGCCACTGAAATGTTTCAATAAGGACAGAAAAGGACTTGGCGCACCTAGCTTGTTCTCCCCACTGATCCTATTTTCATTATGGGGGAAAATCCAAATAACACACTGTAAACAACTTCACTGGATCTACTTTCAATCAAATAAGAATAAAGAAGTTCACAGCAGGATCTGTGGATCATGTAGAGGAAATGGGACAGAATACCAGAAAGACACATTAATGCTGCATTTTGGGTTGAAAGCAGTTTTCAGTGTTTGTAATTTGAGTGAAGTGGCTCTTTATTTTGTAGCCTGTTGGTGTGAAAAATTCGCAGGCTATACCTGTGATTTCCATGTGTCAAATACATCGAATTCATACTTGACATTTTTCTTGTCTCCTGTTCAGATTGCCACATCACGCGAACATTAATTAGGCTGTGTTTCTACCCTCTCAGCAAACAATAAATCTTTGAGATTTTGAACTTGTGCCCTTAAACTTTTGCCTGTGCCCCTAAATTTCTTGACGCAGTGGAACAAGTGCTCCTTAGAGGTTCTAAATGTATACCCTGTAGCTGTTCACATCTTGATTTCCTTTCAGGACCAGTTGGAGCTGCTGTACACGGCAGGACCAAACATTGCTGCAGAGAGGTAAAGTAAAAGTAAACACTTACTGAAGCCTAGACCTTTTCATGTGGCTTGTTTGACCTGCAAGTATTCTTTGGCAGTGGTTGAAGTCTCACTAGTTCTTCATATGGAATATGTTGTGTCCTGTATGTCAGAGTGTCCCAGCTGCTGTCACTCGGCACTACGCTGTGCTCCCAGGAATCATCCAACCTTGGCCTTCCTGACTTCCCTGTGGACAGCCTGCTTCCTGCCGTCCACGTGTTGGTGAGAATCCAGGCGCCCTGAATCTTCCTCACTGTTCCCAAGAGAGGGCGAAAGAAACAATGACTGTCTATGCTGTGTTGTTGCAGAACACCTTCCCCATGCTGTCCTCCCAGCAGCTAGTCCAGAGACTTTACCCCTACCCAAGCATCCTGGGCAAGGATGGGCGCAGCGCTGTGGAGGGTGTACTCAGTGTAAGTCGGGATGCGAACCCTCACTCATCTGTATGTTGTCATGGTGTGAACATAAAATAACGTACATCATTTAAAGTTATTCATTTTGGCCTGCACGCATCCTGTGGCACTCTTTTGTAGAGATTTGAACTTTTGGATGGTCGTCGTCAACCAGCACCCAGCACCATTGTGAATGTGTCCACGGCAAGGGATCTTGAGGGCCATGCAGATGTCACATTACGTGTCGTAGACAAGGACATCACCTTTCAGGTAACAGTAGACTGGCTATATGCGCTGCAAAACCAAAGCCAGCCATGCAGACCGCGTACACTGACACACAAGGCCTGTGTGGGGCAATGGGGTGCTTTATTCTGACAGGACATAAAGTCACTGTTAAAGATGCCCTATGTTGCATCATGCAGTCTCGTTCATCACTGCCTGCCGGTGCATTGGTGTGTGTCTTGGCCCATTACTGCCATTACCTGTAAATCAGTGGAATAGTGTGAAACCATTGTCAGGACAGTGTATTGCATGATAATGTCGATGCATGTGTCGCTACTGAAGGTCAAAAACTGAACAGGTATCTCTGAATTTTTAAATGGTGATTCTTTTGTGTATAACAGGTAAGATTTTGACAGTTGTGCACTATTACATTATTATTGTTTATAATGTGTGTGTGTGTGTGTGTGTGTATAATCAGGCTAGATAATCTGCCTCTTTGAGTGAGACCACTTGTCCTTCATCAAATTAAGAACTGAAGAACCTGTTTGCACACACACAGAGACAGACAGACAGACAGACAGACGGACAGAGAGACACTCTATCAATCCCTCTGACTGAGACTCTGTGGTTGACTCTGTGGAGTCTTTGGAGGGAACATCTTTATCAGTCTTCTTGGATGAAGAACGAGCAGTGCATGTGAATGAGTCACTGTGTGGGGTTTGGGAGAACAGAGCTGTTTCAGACTTCTAAGAATAGTGCCGCTGATCTTCCAGCCAAACAAATGATATCACTGTCATTAACTCTTTGAAGTCGTATTTTCTTTGTGTGGGAGTTTTGGCCTCTAATATGCAGTGCTGCATGCCGCATGGACTGTTTGATAACACTATGTTTTTGGAACGTACAGCATATTTGTTCCCAACAGTGTGTCAGTGGTCCTGATGCATCTGTGAATCATGGCTTATTTAAAGGAAACATTTTCCACAACTTTTAGAGAACGATGGAGCTGTCGGTTGCTCTTTCACGGCTACGTCTTGTCTCCATCAAACTCAAGGTTCCAGCAGGTACCAAGGAGCTGCGCCCACCCAACAGTAGCTCTACCTTCATCAGTACACCGAGCCACTCCCAGCTGATCGCTGAGATGATGCAGTCGCACATGACTAAGGACATATGTCTCATAGGAGCCAAGGTAATTAACACGCTATGTACAGTACACACACATACAGCACACATGGTGAGTTTCTGGGTTTAATAACAATATTTTTGTACTTTCCAGGGTTGTGGCAAGTCGGTGATTGCCAGAGAGTTCGCGGAGATGCTGGGTTACAGCACAGAGCCAGTCATGCTCTACCAGGTAAAGAAAAACGTGTCTTTGGGAGATTGTTTTTTTCACATCTGGAACATTCTGCATGTGGCATCTGTGCAAACACTGCAGAGCATGTGATGAAATGGTGTTTAATCACCAAATACAACATTAACTTAAAGCCCCTAAATAACTAGACAGTGATGTCTTGGACCATCTGTCATCTCGACACCCACATTACCGAACATATTTCAGTATTCCTTTTCACACTTCGTTCTTTTTTAGAGCTGCGTACGTACGTGCTTCATATTGATATGCAGCCATCTAGCAGGCGTTGTGTCTGTGTCACTTAGGTAATAAATGTGTTGGTTGGACATGTCATGTCGGGGAAAGCATGTCACTGTCAGAGACTCTGTCTTTAAGGAGGTTTTAACGAGGAGGGCTAAACTAATTGCACAAAGTGGGGAAGGAGTAGTTTCAGGCGTTTCAAGAAAATGCCCTTACCAAGATTTTCTCAACTTGGGTCACACTTGTCACTTTTTAACCACAAGCATCTATAGCAAAAGTAATGGCTTTGTTCACATGATTCTTTGCCCCACTTGTTACATAATCAGTTGGTGGCTCGGTTAATTCCTTCCAGCGAGTTAAAAACAACGATGAAATGGTGCAAGATATGTTACAATATCCAAATTCATCTAAACTGGAACCCTTGAGTTTGGTTGAGCGTACATCTCACAAACGTGAGGCCAGGAAAGGTACGGCATCGCAGGATGGAGCGCATTTATGCAGAGCTAGGATGGCAGTTTGGCTGAGAGATCACATCTCGCTTCCATTACCTCAGGCCGCCTGTTAGGCCACAAACTGACACTGACTGGAGGACGGAGAGCAACCGAGAGCTCCTCAAGTATATTTGTATATGAATGTAAAACCTCTGCTTGTGTGTGTGTGTGTGTGTGCACATGCGTAATTCTGTGGAATGTAGTCAGCCTGGTGGTGATTGTGCAGGAAACGGGTGTACTGAAGCCTTATGTATTAATGCATCATGTTTCAGCTATTTTTAGCCGGCTGAGGTCAGGAGTGACTTGTGCTGCGGGAATTGTGGAATCCTTTGCCGCACAATTCATCTTATCAGCTCTGAAAATCCCATTTTTGGGAAATGAAGTGACATATAAAGCTAGGGTGGAATATGAATATATTATTTGTCGGCATGTGTTCTTAAATAGAAAAAAAAACCAAACCATTTTCCTCTTTTGCCGTCAAAAATGAACAATAATCTCCAAAAATGAATGCGTAGGATTTGTTGGTTTCAGCTTGTAAACAACAAAATTGTACTAAAATGATAAAATCCAGGCAGATAGCAGGGTCTCTGCAGATACAGACGCTCCTAGCGGGTCATACAGTCAGTGATGATTCAGAGGGATCATTTGACTTTGTTTAAGTTTAAGTAACTGACCACAGGGGGCTAGAGGGGAAGCATGCATAGCTTCTCAGCAAGAGGCATACAACCTCTAATCCATGAAGTGCCAGCAAGACTTGTGTCTGTCTCGGCAGACATGAAAGTAGGCAAATCCTTCGTTACTGGTCTGTTTAAACAACCAGGGGACCACGCAGGTCACCGGAGAGAGACTTACTCCGGTGACCTGCTGGGTTTTATAGACATACTCAAAACCTAGCAGGTCCTTGGAGTTAAGACACGTGTTTAAAATTTGACTGACCACAGCTACTACTATTACTACAGCCTTGAAGAAACCTTTCAGTGAAAATCCAGGATGCAGATACTTTCAGTATCTTGACAGTTGCCTGGTGTTGGAGTAGGAGGCATTTTTCTTCGTGCTCTGCAAGTTGGCAAATCAAAGTGCGTGCTGATTTTCAGTTTAGGTCTGCTAACATCTGAAACAGGCACGCAGTGAGACAGAGAGGGATTGGTCCCTGCGGCTGAGGACACTAAGTCCTCCTAGCCTTTGTCTGTCTGAGCTCACTGTTGTGGTTTAAGAAATCTGTCCCTGTGTCTCGGACCTTTAATGGGTCATGCCTGCTGTTGGTGTAATGACACCTCACTTCACTCTTCATTCATTCTACTTCATGTTGGCACCAAATGGAAGAATTGACTTGGAAAATGTCTTCTTGCGGTGGAGTAAATTGTGTAACTATGCCTGTATCCCCTGCTCTGCCCTCCGCCTCTCTGCGGCACAGTAGTCACGGTCCTGCATGAATGTGCTAAAAGAGCGCGTTCACTGAACATGCTCATGTTTTTGGTGAACAGTCAGCAAGTGTCATTAACTCCTGCAAGACCTGACGCAATATAAATATGAAATATTGACTGATTAAAAAAAGTGATGAGAAGTGGCTGAGCGAGAGAGAGGGAGCGTGAGAATATGGACACAAGTGTTGATGCGATATAAGAACTTTCTTTGATCACGAAGCCTAATGTTACTCTATAATTCTGTGGTTTGTCAGCGAACAGACTGTGTTTAGGCTTTGCTCGGGGTTTTTAAATAGTTTATTTAGCTCAACAAGTAGGAGGATTTTCTCATCCCATGAAGGAACACTTCATCCTTGTTGGAGATACATGGTTTTCACTGGCCAGGAGGGGTATGAAAAACTTAAATCTGAAAAGTAACTAGTAACTAAAGCTGTAAGACAAATGTAGTGGAGTAAAAAGTACAATATTTGCCTCTGAGAGAGAAGTTGTGTACAAGTATGAAGTTGTATAAAATGGAAATACTGAAGTAAAAGTACAAATGCCTTGAATTTGTATTTAAGTGCAGTATTTGAGTAAATGCACTCAGACTACACTGTGAGAGATCTGCAACCTTTGCAGCTCATTTGAGAAAAAAAAGGAAGAAACGAACGTGAAATAGTTCATTTTTGGGGTTGTGAACTTAGTTCAGAATTCAAAACTGTGAAGTGAACGTGAACTACTTAATTCTAATGAGCGTGACCGGAACTTTGAGCTGGCTGTTGTGAAGTATGAACTTGCACAAGACTGACAGTAGCACTGTTGTGAATGTGACAGTGTTGCTCCACACACGTTTCGAAATGGGCCGTTAGCTGTTATCTGGAAAGCAGATGTATCAAATGCAGCAGCAGGGCCGGATCAGTGGAGACTTAGACTCAGAGAGTTAAAGGAGAAAACCTGCAAAGCTGTAGTGTGATTCCAAGAAAATCTCAGCTCACTTTAGCCACTTCCACTGCGTGAGAGAACACATACAAGCACAGTGAACTCCGACATTGCTCTTAATCCCTTGTACGCTAACCCCCGCTTCACCTCCAGGACATGACAGCCAGGGACCTCCTCCAGCAGAGGTACACTCTCCCGAACGGAGACACAGCGTGGAGGCCGTCTCCGCTGGTCACTGCTGCCATTGAGGGCAAGCTGCTGCTTCTGGACGGTATACACCGGGTCAACCTGGGAACCCTGGCTGTGCTGTCCAGGTACTTCAGTTTACCAAAAACACACACTTTCCGTGATTTATTTGCTGCATCATTTTTACAATGTTGACATCATTACTTGTATTATCTTCTGTATTCTGTGTTGTCTTTTTGTAGCTCTCCACTGCTGCTCTGCTGGGAGCTGGTGCTGTAAATGGCAAACAGAGACAAACACACACACACACACTACTCAGTTTATACCACTGTTTTTGTATCCCAGGTTGCTTCATGACAGAGAGTTGGATCTGTATGATGGGACCAGGCTGCTGAGGTGGGACAGATACCAGACACTAAAGGAACAGCTACACTTCAGTGACCAGCAACTGCAGGAGAGGTACGAACACACACACACACACACACACACACACACACACACACACACACACACAGACACACAGCATGGTTAGTAATTGCCCTTTTAGTAATGGATTATCACGGGTAAAAGTATTTGTGGAAGGAACTACGGTGTGCTGACTTTTCCAAACATATTCCCTGCCAAATACACACACACACGCACACACACAGACACACACACGCACACACAGAGTAGGGCTGTTGGCTCCTGTGTTTGCTCAGGGAATAGATAACGGTTGAGAGCTAATCTCTGACATGTTTGCACTACTTTTATTGACTTTCTGTGTGTGTAGTGCGGAGATAGAGCAATACTAGAGTGTCTGAATGGATACCCGTTTGGAAAAATAACAAGATGTCAAGTACACTATATTTGTTTTTTTTCCCCATTCCAATTAAAAATGTCAGTATAACCCCGATCACTCTTGCTCACTAACATTGTGTTTTACAGCTGAAAAAAACTATTTCTGTAAAGGAGCATCCTGTGGGTTGCATGTTTTAACCCTTTAACTACAGACTGTGCTTTTGTTCGCTTGCTTAAGAACACCAGAAAGAACATTTAAGATCCATTTCTCCCCTCCCAGTCGGCCGCTGGTTTCTCTTCATACAAACAAGGCATAGATTATCCATCACGGGGAGTAAATCATCTCCTTTATCTGTTATTTTCTGTCGAAGCTATTTCATAACCCAGCAGAATAATTACATTTATATGATTAGATTTCATGCTTTGCCGCAGTGGAAACTGATATCTGATCATTCTTCTCTACTACTGTAACATTGTATTGTAATATTGATATGTACTTCATATTAGTTATATTACGTAGGTATGTGATATCTCACTCCTAATAAAAATCGCATCATGATATAAAGCTGTGGTAACTGCGCCAGCCTTTGTGGCATTTCCTGTGTGTGTAACATTATCTACACTGTACAAGTTAAATGGAAGATGACACGATATCTGAGAACAGCAAATTCATACAGCTGACGACTGACGGTTTGTCTTCGTTAGCAGGAAAATGTCCAACTCCCAACAGTCAAAAAACAAGTCTAAGAGTGATGTTTCGCAGGTATAGTGTTTTCCATGTTCATCATCTTAATGGCGAACATGGAAAACATCTTAATCTTAGTGTGCTATCATGCTAGCGTATGCTAATTAGCACTGCACACAAGGTACAGCTGAGGTTGGTGTCAATTTTTTTTTTTCACATATTTCGCCATAAATTAGCAAATATTTGACAGATTCAAATTTCACTTGATGGTGGTGCTACATGAAACGCCGGAGGATTGCCCAAATTGCAATTGGTTGAGTGCAATAAATGTCTTAATTTTTTATTTTATTTTATTTTAGGAAGTACAGCAGAAAGTATAGAAATCGCAGACAGGAGTCAAACCAACAGTTTTGATGATACCAAATCCTGCTTGTTAACGAGCTCAACTATCTTCAGTACTAATAGAATTTAATTATATTTGGAGTCAGTGTGACATAGCAGGCAGAGTACAATGCGTTTGGACACAGTCGTTTCCCTCCAGAATTGACAGGTGACAGACTCCTCATTCAGTCGGATCTACTTCCTCTCTGGCTGTTTGGTGTTCATCAGCGCTGAAGTCAGTCAAGGAGTGCCGCAAATGGCAGCATGCAGCAGGCAGCTGTTTTGACTGAAAAAGCTCTAAAACCCCACTGCACAATACCTGCAGCAAAGACAGATACAGTTAGCAACTAGCTGGTGAACGTAGAGGGGCATTTAAAAGCCAAAGAGCCACAGATTTCTTCTAGGGGTTGGTAGAGACCAAAAACAGAGCTAAAAGAGACTTGTAAATTTTAAGAGTCAATAAAACTGAGATTGCAGACTGAAGTCACCGCGATCAGTGGAAACATACAAATTGCCTCCGTGACTTTCATGGTGGCTAGTCAGCTAGCTCGATGGGCTTTTGTGGCTGATTAGCACGAACACATTGGGACGTTTAATGAGTGGGAAAAAAGTCACGTGTCATAAACACATCTGGCTGCCAGAAATGCATTTTATAATTATACTTTGAGACAAACCTAAATTTGGCATTGACACAATCCATCATGTTTCTTGAATGCAATTGTTTACAACAATTTTCACATGGACTTTGTTATTGTGGAAAACAAAATGTGTGCAATACCTTTAAGACTTGAAGCTGTGAAACACTGAGAGGCAGTTACAAAAAACAATTTTGCGTCAGACTGACTGAGTCTTTATGCACGAGCAGGGACTGCTTTTTCCACATCGTACCTCCACACCTCATATTCTTTATTCTTATCAGAAACACAACCAATGAGACTAGTTAGGCCTGGATAACTGCCTCTTTTCACCATCTTGGTAATGTTTTAGTGCGAAAGCTCATTTAGTCGCACAGTGTGTGAAACCCATCACTCAGGCACACGGCTATGAGCCTGTCAGCCCCATTCTGTCTAGCTCTCCAAACATTTCTGACTCAACTCTCTTTATCTACCTCACTCCCACGTGCAGTCTCTCCGCTAAGATTTGTATCATCTTAATTGGTACGATAATTACTCCCCACAAGCTTCTGTGCAGAGATGAGGACCTGTATGCGTTATTGATCTGGATCAAGGAGCATTCAGCTGGAGCAGGTCTATTTGATTGGTTTCTTTTTCATTCGATCCTGTACAGCTTGAGTCGTACATGAACGTACCAGGGCTCATCTCTGCACTCTCACACGCCTCTTAGCTAAGCTGAGCAGGCTGCTTTAGACTGAGATGGTTAATACTGATGTGCAGGGGCGTGATGTCATTCATCAGTGGCCTGTATAAATGAATGAATGAGTGTTTCTGGCTTCAAGATGAAATTGGAGAAATGTGTCACATTGCCATTAAATACTTGCAATTTATCGACTTTCTATGGGATTCCACACATAGAAAATGTGGCAAGTTTAGGATCGTTTGTAAGAATGTGGAACAATTACAGAAATATCATGTGGAGCTGTTACTGAGAAGAGTTTTATTATGAAAAATGGAAGCTACCTTGAGATCATTGTGTGTCTCATTCTCATTTGAAGTCACAACAAATGTGATATGATATCGCTGGGAGGAGAAAAGTCTAATTTCAAAACTACTGTTACTACTTTGAATGATACATGATAACATTAAGTGGATGACAACATTTGTAAAATAAATAAGTAAATAGAAATCCACAAAGTGTGAAGAATACTTTTGAGAATAATTTTGTAGAGAAATAACGGAATAACTGAGATATTTTACAATAAGAATTCTTTGTTTTATCACTCATGGATTGACAGTGGAATTTTCATTTTATTGCCATATTATAACTTGGATAGTACCAAAACAATATGTACTAATTTTCGATCATTACAGCAGGCTTTCGTCACCTTTTGAAGGATTTATAATCCTGAGGGTGTAACACTGCTTAGAATAGTGTGTGTGTTTTCTGTACTTCTACATGCTTTTCATATTCCCATCTACTTAAAAGAAACACATTGTGGTAATTCTGTAAAATGATCATTCTGAAGTGGTAAATACCTCTCAGTAAAAAAGATGTCTTACTTTCAGAATGTTTAACCCATAATCCCACTGAACATCACATGCTGTAGTATTCTCTAGTCACAAACTGTCAGTTCACAGTGTGAGATTGGGTCCGCTTAAAAACTACGGTGTTGCATCAGCTGGGCCGAGTTTGCCATCATATTAGCACACAAAAGAGCAAAAGTGTAAGGAATGGATTCAACAGTAAAGCACCCTGCAGATGTCAGGATGTCCGGCTAACCAGCGTATCACCTAGAGTGGTGGGATATTCAGCTTTAGCTTCAGTCTGTTAGCACAGACTAATGCATGTAGCCATGTTCTAGGACGCCAAGTTAGTCCCCCTAACACCCTTGATGTTGAGCCAGATGGTGTCAAGTGTTTATTCTAAAGAATAACAAAAGTCAAATGACGACACAGAGTTGGAGGGTTCCAGTGGATTGTGAACATCACAGCAGATTGTAAAGGTTATCTTCCAGTGAGACAGGTGGCACCAGATCTGACTTCCAGCTGCAGACGCAGGCTGTACATGCAGCTGTTCCAACCGGAGGAGACGATCAGAGCCGCTACACACTCCTGCAGCAAGACATTGATCATTCTATCAGAGAGAAAAATCACAAAGAAGAGGAGATCACGGAGGAGATAGATGGATGCCGGAGGGAGGCTGGGAAGAAACAAAGCCATGCATGAAAACACATGGTACGCATGTGACTGCGCGTCAAAGCTTCGGAGGGCTGAGACGCTGCGTCATCACACTTCCTTATTGACACTGACGTGACGTCCCAATGAAATGCCTTTACGTCTGTGTGTCTCTCTGTCTGTCTGTCTGTCTCACCATATGAAGACCAGAGCTCCGCCTAGTGGCAGGAGCCAGACCAGCTTGGTGGCACCCATCATCTTTAAAGAAGTCTACAGAATTTGGAGAGTGACAGAGAAAAGAAATGGAACCTCAACATAGTTATGTGGCAACTTAATATCCTTCAATCAAATTCTCCGACTTATATATACTTAAATAAGTGTCTGCACATATCAGTCTAATCCAGTGGACATGGAACTCATGTTCTCATGAAAAGATGTAGTAGTAGTAGTAGTTGAGCTGATCAGACAGACACATGAGAATACTTTTAGTCAGTTTTATTAATTTATTTCACAAAGTTGCTGTCAACACTATCCCTGTGGCAGTATTGCCCAAAAACACACCATCTCAGCAAATGTGAACAAATGCAGATGGAGCACATCACACAGACATGTGAAGTGATATTTCATTGATTTTCCATGC
>JAPZEA010000005.1:3256703-3270037 GCA_029783685.1 Heniochus monoceros | reverse complement strand
CTCTCACCGTGTGCACACTTGTGTGTATGTGCGTGTGTGTGTGTGTGTGTGGATCCTGCAAGGGAAATGAGAGTTTATGGGGTGGAAGAGTGCTGACAGTGTGACTTTTTTGGTTTAATATGATGTACAGAATGCTGTCAGGAGCTTTGGTCTCACTGCACCACTGTATACATCATCAGCCATCACAAAGACAACAAAGTTCACAGCGACTCAAATGTACAGTGTGATGCCATACCTCTGCCCAAGCCACAGCTTCTCAATACCTGAAAGCCCATCCTTAACACTTTCAGTCCCCAAACTTCCAACAACTTAGAATAGTCATATCTGACCTGTGTAAAAACTCTAGGATCTGCACTTCGGTTTGACTCATTTCTCACATTTATTTTAAATGCAACAGCAGGTTTGACACCAATAACAGCCATGTACTCTGCTGGGTGTCCTTGAGCAAGACATTTCATTGATCAGTTGTAAACTGTAGCTCTTTAGTGTCACTGAAATCAACCATGATGTAGGCCTAGTGATTACTTTCCTACAGGGCAGTGGACATAGGAAGTACTTGTCTGGGGTGAATTCTCCACTTCAACAATATCAAAAAACAGACAAATTTGATTTAAAACCAACAAATAATTTTGTAACCATAATTGTACATTAAAGTGAAATCAGAGTACTTAAAAATTGCACATTAAAAACCAAAACTGTAGTTGTAATGTCAAATTTTTGGCAGTGCTCTTGCACTGGTGTTGACATGTCATGCAGATAATGTTAATCTAGCAACTGCAAGGATGATAAAAACAGTAAGGTAGAAACAGACCTAGGTTCAGCTGCACAGAAAGTGTAAAAAACTATGATAAGAAAATGTATTTAGGAAGCCTTTATCAGCTGATCTGGACACAGATAAAAAAAAAAAAAAAGGGATGCTTGTCTAGAGCAGCAGACTAGCTAACTTAACTGACTAGGTCACTAGTCACTAACCTGATGTAGCCTCCCCACTGAAAAATACTATCATGACTACCTAACTGACAGACATTTTTCCAAAAATGTTACTAAAAACCACTATCATACCTGTCTGAAATGATATACTGACTAGCTAACTTTCAGGGTGGATCTATTAGGCATCTGTTTCTAAGTGCTGCTGCTTTTAGAGTGCTTGCAACTGCCTCCTGGCACCAGGGTCTGTTTGTTTTTTATTTCTTTAAGAGTGCTCCGCCTTCTTTGTGTGGGAAATCTCCAAGCACTTAAGGTTGATGTCAGTATGCTCAGGAAGAAAGCAGTGAAAAATTAGCATGTTGACATGTTTAAAAAGATCATTTTGTCCAAACAAGAATCCAAAGCCCAAAGGTTTTCAGTTCACCATCATAGATGACTAATAAAACCACTAAATATTAAGATTTGAGATGCTGCAACCACTGAATGACATTTTGCTTAAAAACATTACTTAAATAATTCTTAAACTTATTGCAGATCAATTTCCTGTCGATTGACTAATTAGTCAATCAACTAATGACTTCAACTCCAAATATCAGTTTAACATTTGGTTGAAATTTGGCAAAACAAATTCACAGAGGCTCTGTTTGTCACTCATTCCTCAAAACACCTACATATCACAGCAGAGGAGGCTGGAGATTACAGTTTAAACAACAAACAATCTTAGTGTTTACACAGCAGAAACCAAAGCAAAACACTGAAATTACCCCAAGTAAGAAATAAAGGATTATAACTGGATATGGGAGCTCATGACGGTTACAAATGTAAAAGAACTTGACAGGAGAATCCTGTGATTACTTGTTTTGATAGGAACTGTTGTGACTATCAGAATCATCGTTCCATTAATGAGAAATTAAGGCCTAACAAGGGGTATGTTCTCAAGCCTCAGCCTAGTACTCTCAGCCATGTCACTTGCCGCTTCTCCCAGGCTTCCTTTTTGCAAAAATTTGGATTTTCTGGCGGCAGTATCTGACAAAGATGGCAGCGTGTGACTGGTAAACCTCAACTCCTGGCTTCAAAATGGCAGAAGTTTAATGGCCGACATCACAGAAGTTACAGTCAAGGGTTTCTGCAGGCTATGACGTTACCACACACACGTCAGCAGTTTGAGAGTTTTGTTTTTCAGGCACTTGTTCCCAGGATCCCTTGGGCTTCTCTGATCATATAAGATGCTACCGTATGTGGACACACACCTTTAATAACTGACTAGAAAAGTGACTGACCAGTTGCTAAGATGACAAACAAATGACTGAATGATGATCCCCTTTTTTCAGACTGAGTTCACTGTAGCTTACTAGCTGCTTGGTATACTTGCAAACAATGGCCTAAATGACTGGTTGCAAAGATGACTAAAAACTATTCTGTTAATTCAGCATTCAGAGTTTGCTGAAAGACATTAGTAATCAAGTCTGCCACCAAAATGTGTCCAAATTGGTTTGCTGTTACTGACTGACTCGCATGGTAAAATGAGCTCGGATTAAAGGAGGTTCTGGTTCAGTGCCTGCAGGTCAGGCCTGATAATGCAAAACTGGTTTATATTAACAATTTTAAATTTGGATGTCTCGAATGAAGGACATGTGGGTCTAAATGTGCAAACTATGTCCTCATGTCCTTCAAGACATCTAACTTTACAGAGGTAAGGGAAGATGTGTGACCACCTGGTGTACAGGTCCCTCTTGTGTGATAATTGTAATAATATTGTGTGATGCAATCTGATTTCTAACTGATAAGCATTTCAAAATGTCTGTAATCTGAGGACAGATTACTGTCTGATTCTCAAAATGAGCTACGAGAAGTATTTGTTATGTTTTTAAGTATTAAGTTTTATCCCTTGGCGTTACCAACCAATGAGCCATGATGCTCTAAGTTTAAAGAAGTATGACTTTGATGAAATGATACACATATAATTTCAGTAAAACAAGATGCATACTAGTTTGGTAACCCAGATCAACACTTTGACGATACAGACCCATGTCCAGTCAAACTCCTTCTCTTTTGACACTTCTTAAAAACTTAAAATAATTATAATAATAACAACATATCTTTCCAGTATTAAATAATCTTATATAAAACACACACAAAAAAGTTTGACATAAATGGCAATGCTCCACCCCCCTATTTCACAACATACATTTCTTTACACATCATCCCACTTTTGCATCTCTTGTTCCTTCCATTGATCCCTCCTTCCCTTCATCAGTAACGCTACTTCCATTGCTGCGGCTCCATGCAGTACCAGTTATTTTGCAGCAAATTGTCTCTGTTGCTGTTGTCGTTCAAGTCTTGTCTTCTGTATATTTCAATGCAAAGCTGCACAGACATTGTGAAAAAAGCTTGATAGGTGACTTTTTCTGGCTTGCTTGTATACAGATATATATACATATATATATATTTTACTCATGTCATTGGATTAAACATGTATTGGTATGATAGCAATGATGAGGGTGATAATAATAATGAGGATAGTAGGAACAAGCATATTCTGAGATTAAGAGTCGGAAAGACGGCCTGTTACTACTCGGAATCCAAGGGTGAATGGTTTAGGATAAGGAGAGACGGACAAGTCAAGACAGACATTGATTACTTCTTCTCTGCAGGAATGATGAGACCTAAATAATCCATTCAGTTCTTTAGGCTCCATCCAGTGTCCTTACTCCCTACCACTCACTGGTCAGTTTGGTGCTTTGGTCCCGTTTTGGAGGCGCGGGAGGTGGGCCTCGCCGCAGCGTTGCATAGCCTGAGATGTTAGCATGTTTGGTGGAGTGTGAGTGTGTGTGGTGGCGAGACAAAGTGTGGGAGTGTCCTCGGACACCCTGCTGCTGCTGCTGCTGCAGGAGCTCAGGAGGAGGAGGCGGGAGGAGTGCCATGTCGTCCATGGTACCCATAGGCTCCATCTTAGAGGAGGAGATGAGGTGGGAAGAGGTGAGCGAGCCATGGCGGGACACTGACTTCCTCTTAAGGGTGCGATTGAGGTCTTCCAGGAAGAGAGGCTTTAGTGCCAGGGAGCCTGGCCCTACTGATTTCGGGGAGGTGGGGGGGACAGGAGAGGAGGAGGAAGAATAAGAGGACAGGGAGGGAGGTGGGGTCTGAGACAGGGGAGGTGGCGAGAGGGGCATTGAAGTTGTATTGTCATACTGGTTTGTGTTGCTGGTCCGCCGGTTCAGTGTTGGAGGAGGGACCCCCTTTTTCAGTGAGCCTTGTTTCCATGATGACGACGACAAGGAGGAGGTTGCCGATTGTTGAGGCGGCTGCATCTGAGGCTAAGGATTCACCACAGCAACCTTTGGGGGGTGATGGAACTCTGATGGGTGGGGAGGAGGAGGGAACAGCTCAAAGTCACTGGGGGGAGGCGGGAAGTAGTCAGGTGATGAGTCAACATGAGGAGGCTGAGAGGGGGGAGGTGGGGGAGGAGGGGACGGGAACTCAGACGGTTGATGGTGCTGGCCTGTTTGCAGCCCCTGCAGCGCCAACGGGAGGTTTGCCAAGTTCAGCTTCCCTGGCTTAGGGAGCGGAACAGGAAGCGCAGAGGAATCTTTTGATGGAGATCCGGTCAATGATGAGGAGCTGGACGAAGTACCTGTTTGAGGAGCTTGGCCAAATTTGTTGACCAGGCTCTCCACCTTCTTTGGCTTCTCATCCTGGGTCTCGCCTGATGACCGGATGGAGGAAGCTCTCTGTGGGGTTGGTGGAGGCCCTCGCTTGGTGGAACCTGTGGACGAGGTGGAAGGCGACTTCTTTATTGGGGAGCCTGACTTGGAGGAGGATGAAGAGGGAGGAGGAGGGAAATCTCCTAGGGAGCTGTCAGGAGGAGGTGGGGGGAACTCTGGGGACTGTGGAGCCACAATGCCTCCTGGCTGCCACTTTGGTTTGGCCTTGACTGCTGGAGGAGACTGAGGAGCACTGAACTTAGATCCTTCTATGGAGCTGGAGGCAGGCAGAGAGGAAGCGGCAGAGTTTCCAGGGAACTGATTGACAATCTGTTTGACCAAAGAGGAGGTAGCCGCCGCGATGGAGACCGAGGATGAGGAGGAAGATGGAGAGAGGGCAAGGTTTTTGGAGGAGAGGCTGTGCTGCTTTGGCAGAGTGGGAGGTGGCTGATTTGGGGAATGTCCTGTTGAGAAACTCTGCTGCTTTTTAACTGGCCCATGGCCACTATGCGGCTGTGTTGGTGACACGGGTGAGAGGGCAATTGGAAGGGAAGAGGGACCCGAGGGTTTGGGAGCAGTTTGAGGGGGAAAACCAACAGTGAAGGTTTTGGGAGGTGCAGGAGGGGGCGCATTGGGGGACAGAGGCTGGAGGACTTGCAGGGAGGTAGGAGGAGAAAGCTCAGCTGGAGGTGGGGGAGGAGAATGATCTTCAGCCACTGGTGGGCTAAAGTCGTACACCATGTTGGGAAACTTCTGTGCCAGGAACTGCTGGAGGCCCTTGTTGGAGAGTTGTGGGCAGGAGCTGAGGATGGGCTCTGGAGGTGGGGGCAAAGGCAACCCATTAGTCTCCTGGCTCTCCGGTGGAGGAGGTGGGAGGTAGTAGGCGTCCTGCACTTCCTCCTCCAGCGGGGGTGGGGGTGGGAGAGCACAGGGGCTTGATGGACCAAATTTCAATGCCGCCATAGCTGAGCCAGGAGCCGGCACTGTGGGTGGAGGAGGAGGGGGAGGAGATGGTGGTAGTTGAGGGGATGTGCTGTAAGCAGCTGGGAGGGTATTGTAGTTGGGTTTGGTAAACTGGATGGGAAGGGCAGGTGGGGCGGCTCCTGCTGGTTGTGTCCTGGACTGGTTCTGGCTCTGCAGGCGAGCCAACGTGCTGTACTTAATATATGAGGAGGTAGGTGCTGGCTGATGAGCCACACTTGCAACGGGGGGAGGAGGCGGAGGCGGAGGAGGCGAGGGCGGTGATGCGGAGGAATCATCAGATGGGATGAGACCGTCAGTGTAGCTGGTCCGGGAGGGTGGGGTCTGAGGCTGAGAGACAGGGTGGGGTTGTGGGGAGAGGGAAGGTATTTGGAGAGGGATAGGCCTACTGATAGGGTCGATCTTCATCATCTGGAGACAGAATGGAGAAGAGGGAGAGAAGAAGAAGAAGAAAGGAACAAGAGAACAAGGGAAAGAGTGGGAGGGCAGGAACCATAAGAGGGAGAGGGGGCATAGAAGTAGTGAGAGAAGCAGTGGAGGTGAAGAGACACAAGAGAAAGGGGTGATGAGAGAGAAGAAGAGAGACAAAATTACAACAAGGGACAAACAACTCTACCACTGCCTTCTGATGCCAAACAATCAAAGACAAGATGCAAGAAATCAAACAGCCAACCAGTGCAGTCTGAGAACACGCAGCTACTGAAACTTCACATTGGAACATTGATTAAGGTCAACTGCAACCAGAACATGAAACTTTCTCACCCACTGTCAAAACTCTGCTGTCCCACAATAATCAGCTCGACTTGACATTTATTAGAGCTTTGGAAATTTTCATTGGCAGCTGCAAGTACAGGGAAGGAGCTTATATCAACTAAGGTCAGTCCATCTATCTTGCCATTTTCTTAACTGTTGAGCTCATAAAAACGATGCTTAATGCTTAACAGATTTAAATGATGTCAAACATTCTGACCTGATTCTAAACTGTGGGGGTTGCTGCCCCTTAGCTTAGCTGCAGTTTATAAGGTTTAGTTCAGGTTTCAACCTGTGTGTCTGGAACAAACTGATCTGGTCTCTAAAACCCCATTTCTGTGTCCTCAGACGATTAAACAGGTTAGTAAACTGTTGTTCCTTGGAAACTTCTGTTTTGGGTGGATCTTAAAGCAGCCTCATCATACATTCAATTCAGCTGCAGTGTAGCTACAGTTCAGATGAATCTGTGCTTGTTTTTTTGGCACTTCTGGATTATCTGGACCCGTTCTAAACAGCAGCTATGATGCCAAGTGACAGAGCAACAGCCCTTATCAGACTGCCTTTTAGCGGTATCAAGCAAGCTTGGAACTGTTCTGTAAACTGTCAAACAAAGCACTGTCTGAAAGGTTGTAAACAGAGTGTCAAACAGCATTTATTAGGTGATAATCTGATTTGAAACTGGGTCAAACGGGTTGTAAACTCTAAAATGTGACAAAAGTGTCCCTCAGTGTGCCCTAAATTTCTGTGATATTATTTGTTGGTTAGGACATTCCATCACACCACGAGGTTAGAACAAATCAACAGTTCAGCTGCAGCCATTTATAAGTCAAGTTCACCTCAAACTTGTCATGATATGATATGACGTGAGAAGACACTTCATACAGAACATACATCCATCACATACAACAAAGGGATTTGAACATTTTTGTTTGTATTGGTGGTTGCTGAGCTACTGTCTTAGTTCACCCTGATTTAATGTACCGTACATCATCAGTAGTTGTAAATATCCACCGTAAGTAAAAAGCAACACCAGAGACACCAGAGACACAGTCTAGTGTTTTGCTGCTTGTTAACTATTTGCTGTGTTTTTCGGCCTCTTTAGATTTGTACAATTTAACACTGAACAGATTGATATCATCCCAAATCATTTCTAGCTTTGAACTAGTCACCTGAAATATCTGAATCAACATTGAAAGCCTGCATTCCAGGTCAGCTAAATTCTGACTGAACCGAATGAATTACAACCTGCACGATCTAGCAAATCATATATATCCTTACAAAGGCATCTTTTTTATTGGTTTTTTATATAACTGCACTGCTCTACAGCTAACATTTGGATTTATTATGTTCTGCAGAGTGAGAGAGGCAAAAGCTGGTTTTCATCGTTAAAAGAAATTTGACCACCAATGAATACGCAGCATCAGACGAGGGTTTGATGTGAATATAGCAGTGTTTATGCTCAGTTACTTAATGTAACAGGAAATGTTACAGTGAAGATCAAGAATTAGATTATCTACACCTGCTTTTCTATCTAAAGCACTTGATGGTGGACACAGTTTGCACAAGTTGCTAATGGGAATGCAACCTGGGTCAAACCCAGGCTACTTCACCGCATCAACACAAACATCTTAGCATTTTAAAGGCTGCAGCCAAACTGTTACCATGCCTGTTACATCACTTCCTGTCTAACCTCCACTCCCTCCTCCTCCTCCTCCTCCTGCACAAAGAGGAACTGGCATACGTCCCTTCACCTTTGACCGCTGGCAGGGAAGCAGAGGGGAAATACGGGAAATGTAGTCCACAGGTGAACATGACAACGGCAGGAAAGGACAGGACAGAGTGTGTTTGTGTGTGTTCACACCTCTCCTTGCGTTCCTCTCCTCCAGGCATCAGAGAAGATGGAGCTCACGACACTCTGGGAGCGGGTGTGGCCTGATGATGTCATCTCTGATACGCCACTGTCTGACTGGCTGGAGTGGTTGGACTGGGACTCTGGGGTGTGGACACACATGCAGAAGTACGCCTTTACTACTGATAATACTTACTATTCTTTTGACTAACTGATATTTACTGATGCATATTATTCATATCGAAACGTTACTGTGGTTCAGTTTTTCTGTTTTTGTATAACCTGTCAAAAATCTCTAAAAATCCACCATTGGGTCTTCGATCTTGCCATAGAATGATCTCAACCAAAGCATACAGACAGACCTGGGAGGCTGGAGGAGCTTGATCCTGACTTGATGGAGGAAGAAGAGAGGGAGGACCAATCATAGGCTGCCTCTGTCCTTCTCATTGCCTCCTGGAAATTGATGTACAGCTGCTTCCCATACTGACAGACAGACAGGCAGACAGACCGACAGACAACAGGTTTTGGCAGATATGCAACTACACGAAAATGACAACAAACACAATTACTGCGTTGAGGCAATCCGATCCTACAAGGATTTAATAGAGCTACATGTTAACCACACTGCGCATAGTGCAGCATGGAGAGTGTTAGTGTTTCTACAGGATCAGACTTTAGCATGTGATACAGGAGGCAACACTTCACGTTTTACCACAGGGCAAGTCACTACCTTGGCGATGCGAATACTGTTAATCCACTGTTGGAGGGTTCTGACATCATCACAGCATAGGTACTTGATGTACTGAGACTTCTTCTGGATCTGAGGGTGCTACACACACACACACACACACACACACACACACACACACACACACACACACACAGAGGTGTTAATGGAAAGGTACTGTAGAGCAGGTTTCCCAGTCACACTGAAGAGCCACCTGACTTGGACCAGTCTAATTATAAGGTGTTGTTGTTCACTTCTGGTCCCATGAACGCACAGGCAGCCAGAGACACACACACACACACACACACACACACACACACACACACACACACACACACACACACACACACACAGAGATTACCATGTGTCTGGCTTTAGAAATAACTGCCACTGATGTGGGAGGGAAAGTTGTGATAAAATTCAATTACAGTTGGAGACGGAGGAGAAACAGATTTAAAATACAGCAGCCCTCTCAGTGCATCTTTTTCCTGCTTCTAATATTATATGTTGATGTCATTTTATTACAGATTCCTCACTGGTGTACAGGAGACTGGATTTTCATGCTCAGACATAAAAATATTCAATTTGTTTCAGTGTAAGAAACTGATGGGAATTCACAGGCTCAAATTAAAGAATTTTCTATTGAGTTTATGTTTGAATTTACTGGACATGCTTTGGACAGATGTAGAGATGTGCAGATGTCACTTCCTGTTCTCCTCCCTCCCCTCCTCTCATCAATCGCTTCAATCGCCTTCAGCCTGTGACACGACTCTCAACCCCAGCTGCAGTTATATTTAATTAACATCCTAATCCCAACAATGGGATGTTGTACAGAATTCGTTCCACGCTGCAGCTTTGACCGCGTATACCAATCCAAGCATAAACACTGATCTTTGTCCTGTGCCGTAATCCTCGTCCTGACCCACAGCTCCTGTAACCTTTCTTTAATCCCAACTCCTTCTTACTTGTTAGGGATCTGCATTTTTAATATGTTAGCTCCTACAATCAACAGAAAATCTCTGGTGAAACTGTACAGGGACATAAAGTAATTTGTGATCTCTATTGTCAACCAGTAGGAATTACAACAGGTCAGTTAATCTTAAAGTCAGAGCACACAGTGAGCTCAGGTACTCATGGAGTCAGATTTTTATTAAAGGTGAACAAGCTGACTAACCAGAGGTGAGCAGAAACTTTGAGGGATTTCATGGAGTAGCTCCATCCAGCAGAGTGAGGGCTGGAAAACAACACAATCACATATGATTAAAATGCCTCTGATGCGGGGCGAGGTTGTCACAGCTCTGTGACTGATGGTACGAGGGTGTGGATGTGCTGAGACTCCGTCGCCCAGCAGGAAATGTGTCACTCTATGAATATCAATTTGGAAGTGCTGAAAAGGAGAATGCTTGTTCAGCAAAATTCAAAAAAGGCAAGCTATGCATGACAGGGATCAAAATATATCATAAAGATGAAAACAAAGAGGAAAAATGACATTTTCTTCAGTCAGAAATGTTTAGTTTTATATTTAGGCATTAGAGTCAGCGTCATGATTGTGTGTTTGTGATGGGCAGAGGTACAGTAGGTACAGTAAACTTCTTTTGGGACAGTAAACACTAAAACCTGCTCTCAGTGACTCAGGAAAGCTCTGGTCTTTGCACACTGGGCTTACTTTGGCATGTTTGCTCATGTCATTTTTATTATTCTTCTGTACATCATACATTTCATAACTAGATGTGCTCTTTTTGGCAGGCGTAATCACCAGCTATGGCCTCTGGCTGGATGGAGCTCTCATTTTAAACTCCAGTTCCTCGCAGCGGTTCTTTGTGGTGGAGGGACTCTCTCCATGGAGCCGACACATACTCAGGCTGCAAGCTTGCACCGCACAGGGCTGCGGCAAAGGACCGATGGTCAGTTAATTTCTTACCAGTAAACACACTGATTCATTTGTGAATTTATGCGATAAACTGCAAGATCCTTTGTGAGATCTTAGAAGACAGGCATGAAAGACGCTGCTTTGGTGTTGGTAATACTAAAATTTCTTTGTCCTTGAAATTTCTGTTCAAACTTTTTTTTTTTTCTGTTTACTTCTGAGCTTTCTTCTCATGCTCGTGCTTGCACAGGATTTTTTCCACATGAGCTGTAGTTGCTGTTACTAAAACACACATTAAACTCTACCTCTGTATCATATAACATGTTTCTATAGATCTAGCCAACAATATAAATCCTTTATTGGATGAATCATCTCCCAACAGCTGGTGAAACAAAACAGCAAACCTGATTTAAACCCACATTCACAAAGTGGTTGTATGTGGGTTGTGTGTGTGTGTGTGTGTGTGTGTGTGTGTGTGTGTGTGTGTGTGTGTGTGTGAGTGAGTGTGTGTGTGTGTGAGTGTGTGAGTGTGTGGTACTGTGAGCACTGTGAGATCCTAGCTTGCCCTGCCACAGAATGGGCACATGTCCATTATTGATGATGTCATTAAAATATGCACAAGGACAAAATAGGCGATGCTGTTGAGGGTTTTGGGTTTTGTGTAAACGTGTGTGTGTGTTTTTGACCTTTGTCTTTCATTTGTTGAGAGGATTACAGAGAAATTACAGAAATTTGGTAAACTTTTCCAAACTCTCTTACAATACTGTTGGTACTAATACTCACATATATTTCTACATTTATACTTTTAATTATATTTGACGTAGTTGTTAGAATTTTTCAATAGAAGATTTCAAGCATTTTAATATAACATATAATATATATATCATGCAATTTAATACTAGTATTGAATCTTTGCCCAACCATCATGTAGTTCAACTGAATATGCTGGCATAAGCAACTTTTATTGATCTTAATCTCAGTGTAAATTTGCATTCGTGCGTGTGTGTGTGTGTGCGCGCGTGTGTGTTGTGGTGTCGGCCCAGTGCAGTGTGATCTAACAGCAGCTGACAGGCAGGTTTGAGGCCTCTCTCTAGGGTCCTCAGTGTGTGTTTGTGTGTGTGTCTGTGTGTGTGTGTGTGTCCTGGTCTAGTGGTGTGTGCTAATTGGAATCTCAGTGGGACGGGCAGCAGGTCCTCTGTAGTGCTCATGTGTGCATGTAGAATCGTACACATACTCTCTCACTCGCTCTCTGTCTCTGTCAAATACACACACACACACACACACACACACACACACACACACACACACACACACACAGCTCAACAGCAGTCTGGTCCGTTAGCCTTTTTACATTTAACATGAGTCCAGTCTGCAGCCTCTTCACTTATTCATCCCTCTCCACCTATTCCTCAGCCACCTCTCGCCTGCACTAACCTGAAACGACAGCTGTGCTGTGGCCGATGGAGACCTGACCGCCTCCCCTGTCTCACTGGACATCAGAAACACACACACACACACACACACACACACCACCAAGTAGCTGTGCAGGCATTTCCAGATAAAGAGAAGAGAAGAGAAGAGAAGAGAAGAGAAGAGAAGAGAAGAGAAGAGAAGAGAAGTGTGTGGGATCAATGGTGAACAAGAGAAGGAGGTGATGTGGTGTGTGTGCGGGGGGATCGATGGTGTGTCCAGTGGTGTGTGAATGTGTTATTTACCTGAACAGGCAGGGGACTGAAGAGATGAGACATTCACCTTCTCCTGAGAAATCCCACAACACACGCTTACATGCAGACATGAGCACACATGCATTAATGCACACATCTACACACAGAGAGGCACACATACACATTCCTGCACATGCACATACTGTAGAGGAAAACTACTGGATGTGAAATAAAAGCAGAAGAAGAGGAGCTGAACAGTGAGAGCAGAGGTTTGGTGTGCTGATCGTTGGCTCAGGTCATTCTCTCCTCCGATCCCACAGCTCAACACACACAAAAAAAACATTTCTGAACTGGTATTGTTGACATGAAAACTCTGCGTTGTGGCACATTCATGAATAATGAACACTTTCTGATCCTTGAGGGAACTCCTCTCTTCACTTGACCTCTGTCAACAGATGTTACAGAACAGGGTCAGCATCCTTGGAGCTGGCAGGGTTTCAGGGTCTTGCTCAAAGACACTTCAGCACCTCAGATGCATCAGATGTTTGGTTAAGAACCAGATCATCCCACTGACCCCCTGACAAGCTTTTGGTGCTTCACCACGTAGGCTTCAATTAAAACCTAACTGAAACTAACTGAAGAAATTTCATTTCAGTTTTTTGACTGACAAATATGTGTCTGAAATATGCTGCATAAATTTCAGTCAAAACCTATGCCAAATTAATTAGAATATGTAAAATAAAGGTTTTGGTTCTGTGTTCTCATGACTCCATGGTGTGTGTGTGTGTGTGTGTGTGTGTGTGTGTGTGTGTGTGTGTGTGTGTGTGTGTGTGTTTTGGGGGTTGGATGACGGGGACATCTGTGT
>JAPZEA010000005.1:3105243-3117385 GCA_029783685.1 Heniochus monoceros | reverse complement strand
AGAACCCACATTATACTCTATTGAATGCTTTCTGTAATTTCCCAGCTTGGGATCAATAAAGTACATCTATCTATCTATCTATTAGCATCAAGACAGAAAGTTATCTTGGGCTGAGTGCTGTTCCTTGTCCCCCAAAAGTGGATAAGGCCACTTCCTTGACCATTACCTAGCCAAGCAAAGTTGTCCTCCCTCCCCCTATAGTGTCATCTTCTCCAAACCCCACTGTCACCCTTGGACAATCACCAGTGGTCAGTCCGAAGAGTTGACTGTCCACTTGGACCCAGAGATGGTTCTGATGGCCCCAAACCTAGATAGGATTCATATCCTAAGCCCTGAGTGCCTTCTCTCACATGAGAAGAATTATACCAACTACAAGTTGTATCGTATTACACAGGACAATACACTTTGTCAACCCTCTTACATAGCAGCTGGAAAACCTGAGCAGTATCCTCCTGCCCCTTTGTCTCTGGAGCTTCACGTGATTCGACACCAATACAAATAGTTAATTCATATCCTACCTTAGCCTGTCCTGTTCCAGGCCAAGCTTCAATTTATACATCCTAACCTCAGCCAGCCTACTTTCCTTACCAGCTCAAAAGACAGACCTTCCATTATTCCTATCAACTGATCGACATCCACCACCTCCCAATCAACCAATAGCACAAACAACTATACCTACTAACCCTGCTATATTTTACCTCCAATAATGAAAGAGACTTTGCAAATCTCCAACTAGGCCTGGACAACCTCCTTGATCCTTATTAACAGCCGGGTGAGATGTACAAGTACCATATTATCCTGGAGCACTGCCTGAGTCTCAAATGTCAGTCCAGCCAGCATCATCCCTCTCCCTATTCAGCTACTATGCAGGCTCTTCAGCTTCAACATGGCCAACCACATCAGCTTGCCCAGAGTGACACTGCTGTTTTCCTCATCATTCCATATGTCATGATGGGTGATGCCAAAGGATTCCAAAGCTTTGAATTGTGTGTCTACCTGCTGGCCGGTATGCTGTTGTCTTTGGTCCCGCAGGCTATGAACTTAACTGCTGTCCCCATGTTGACTGCCTCCACAGTAAACTGCCTAAGTAACTTATAGACAGTTTAACTGAAACTGAAAGATGGTCACATTTACACATGAAGTGCACGATTACAGTGATATTGCAAAGCAAAGTTTTTGGAAAATAAATGCACTTATCCATCTTTAACTGGATCCTTTTTTATTTTGGTATTCCTCTTCATCTTTGGAATCTAACCCCTCAAGATCTGAAGCTCCATCTTCCTCATCTCTGCTTTGCAAAACCACTAAGAGGACTGCAGTATTTGTAAGATGATGGGTAGGTCTGTAATGATTTCCTGAGTGTCCATTGGTTAGTTTCACACAAAATGTAGACAGACACACAAATCCACCAATTCTGGTGGATGGTAACAAGCAGATGACGTGTGTCAAGCTCTCTTCTCTGCCTTTTATGGGTCACTGTGAGTCATGTACGATCTTGTGGGAGTAAGGACTCGGAAGTGGAGACTACAGAGACTACAAGACTACTGATTCCAACAACATTTTAACTCTATTTCTTCACTTTATCGCTGCAAAAATATTAAGCGAAACATCATGAAAATGCGCTGCCCCATCTGTCGACCCCAGATCTCTGGCCAGCTCTGGGACCTGCAATACTGAATATTGTTAATTTATCACAACTCAAAAGACCTTCAAGACTGCATTAAGACCACTAGCTTTAAGACTGCTGTGTTTAAGCCTCTACTTAATCTACTTAATAACAGCCCATATATTTATCAATAATCTTTTTGAAGTAGAGATGTGTGCAGTTAGTCGACTACTTGATTAAACATCGCTACCCTCGCTAGTCAGCACCAGAAATACTAGTCAGTTAAACTTATTTTATTAATGTACATTAACATTAAAGGATAGTGTGTTCATAATACAGGGAGCGGGTTTCTGTTATCCAGTAATTACTGTTATTTTACAGGGAAAATCAGTTGAAAGCTTATTTTAGTCTCTCTGGTCTTAATGTCCACTGAAAATAGTTTTATGTGAAAATATTCTGGCTCAACATACTGTTTTCCCATGCCATTTTTTTTTTATGTCAGCCCTCTCTTTTGCTCCTCTCCTGATTCAGATAATTAGGGGTTTATTTTGGCCAGAGTTGGTGCTTTTTTTACAATGATAAAATTACTGTTTCTGTAAATGAATTCTATTGGCTTTGGCAAGAGTGATATAGTGGCTGTTTCTGGTTAAACCAGAAAGGATCTTAAATCACAACAAGGTATCCTTTTCATAATGCTGTCAGAGACTTTCACTGAGCCTGTCAGTGGCTAAAACAAGCACTTTTAATGAACATACATTGATGGTGGGCAAACGCCCAAAGGGATGACATTGTAGCCCATCTGTGGATAACGGCTGCAGCACTGTCACTCAATCCTGGACCAATTTATCTTAGAATTTATACACATCTTTATCAATTTAAATATATAAAATATAATAAATACTACAATAAAACAAAATACAAAAAAACCCCACTATTAAGTTAAGATGGGGTTGGGGAGGACAATAACAAGGCACTGATCAAGAACTAAATGATAGCAAATATGGTGCAAATAAAACAAATGTAGTGCTAACGGAGATGACAGACGTGCAAGTAATATGCCATCCACAGGATGAGTAATTAGCAGCAGTTTTTTTTCATAGTGTTCTGTACAAAGTGCCTAGTGATGACTGTAGGCATCTGTGTGTGTATACAACTGTATAAAAAAGTTCTTATGGCTGGTGCTGTTGGAAGTCATCTTCATATCTGTCTAATCTCATTATATCTTATGTCACATCCCATGCTCTATGATCTTAGATTACAGGGCTCCTGCCTGTCTCCAAAATTAAATAATTAATTAAATTAATTAATGAAATTAAAGTCAGCTGGCTGCATGGCTTTTTGTCTTCTGTTGCCTTTCTCTGAAATAACCTCCCTGTTGATATTAGTCTGACTCTGTTGAGGCCTTTAAATCTAACCTTAAAAGTCATTTTTTCTCCATAACTTTCCATGAGTGCTCATTCTTCGACACCTCAGGCCTTGTACCTGTTACTACTATCCTTCCAGTGGGTTGGTCTCCATCTCAAAGAATCTATTAAGTTTTGTACTTATGGTCCATGAAATCGGCCTCTCTCTCTCTCTACCTCTATCTCTCCCCCATATATATATGGCCTAAATATTCATACTTTGGCTATACATCTTTAGACATAGTTACCATATTTATCATTTCTAACTGTGTGTAATGTCCCTATTTGCACTAAAGCAGCATATCCTTGTTTTCAGAATTTGGTTGCAATTGGGTCAAGCTATACATGAAAGAAGAAGGGCAGACACTACTTTTCAATGCAAACTCTTATTGGCTATTGTAAGCTGTGGATATGGCATGGAAGATCATAATTGGTCGAGTGAAGTATACATCATGGTCAGACCAGCATATCACCTACATGCTTGCCTTCCATGGATTATTACAATGTTTTGGACTGAATTGGATTGGATCATCTTGACCTTTACCAACGTAACAAGACTGTTTTGTTGCAGTATCGGTGGATTACTATGATACCTCATCAGTGAGTTGTCTCAATTTTGTAATCATTTGTTTGTTGTTGTTGCTGTTGATTGTAACTGCTGTTGTGATTGTATCTTGAAATGGTTTGCATCAATCAATAAATCGATTATGTACGAGTATGAGTACAAACTCCCTTGTGGTGTTTTAAAACATCTACTCCAAAGGTGTATTTCTACACCACCTGGAATAGCATTACATTGGATTTCCTCTGTCCTATTTGTGTTATGGTACTAATCAGCAACACTGCCTGGAAATCTGTCTGTCTGCAGCATAAGACTTACCAGAGAAGTTGGCCATGTGTGTACATTCGTCCATCACTCCCTTCATGAAGCTTATAGACTCTCTATGTAACGATGGCCGACAGCAGTTGGCTGAATTCATCGTCTTCCCAAGCAGTGTGTTGTGTGCATGAAAGCTCCTTCGTTGAAAAAAAAAACAACATTTTTTAGATGGACCTGAAAGATTAAACAGTGTCTAATAAATTCAAACAAATCAGTTAAACAAAACAAACAACAAAAGAAAACCCAATTAAAAGTAAAACACATTGTGGGTTAACTTTCGTAATATGAGAATTAGATATAAGGTTGTCATGGCACATTTATGAGTACAGTATCATCTCCACAACACAGTATTTTGTGAAATAAGTCAGAGGTCCGGAACAACTGACAATAATAACATTTAAGCACGAAAACTGATCAGAGAAGGCTCTAGTCCATATTTATTTCAGACATATTCTTACAACGGGCAGCACGGTGGTAAAGTGGTTAGCACTGCTGCCTCACAGCAAGAAGGTCCTGAGTTCGAATCCCCCCAGGAGGCAAGGGGCAGGGCCTTTCTGTGCAGAGTTTGCCCGTAGGTGTGAATGTGGGTGTGAGCCCTGCGATGAACTGGAGACTTGTCCAGGGTGTACCCCGCCTCTCGCCCAATGTCAGCTGGGATAGGCTCCAGCCCCCCCGCGACCCTTATAGAATAAGCGGGCATAGAAAATGAATGAATGAATGAATTAAGTTTGTCTCACTTCTTCTGGGTCTCTTCAGGCTTTTTCCAGGTGGCTCCCCCTCTGGATTCTGCTGTGTTCTCTTATTGCTGTTGACTGACAAATCTGCAATTCCACATCTGCGAAGTTTGGAACAGAGATTACCCATTTTGAATTTCAAACTATTCTTCCATCCATAGCAACCCGTGGTTGACCCTGGCTCAGCAAGGCACGGGTGCTTAGCAATCAGTGCTGCAGCAACAGTGGTGAAGTGTTTATCTTGAGGGTAAGCCGAGAACTTGTACATCTCCTCAGCTAGCTTCTGCAGAATGTCATGCTTCATGTCTCATGAAACTGACATGCATGTGCCATCTCTCATATAAATTAGGTTTCCCTGTCTCAGTCTATATTCAATGTTTACAGAGAAATATGGCACCTCAAATGTTGAAGGCCATGGTTCATGTGAGGTCAGTGGTGATGTCTTTTCAGTGCGAGGCAGTATTTCTGTGTCAGACGACCCAGGTGAAGACAGAGTCAATGCTGAAGACAATGCGCTGGCTGAAGATGATGGACTGGCTGCAGACAATGTTACAACTACATTTTCCAGAGAGACAATCTTCAGTGTTGGTCTATCAGGCAGCTCAGTTATATCCGTGAGGTTGCAAAAAGCATAGTTGAACTCTGGGTCTTCATAGCAGCATGAAGTCATACTGCTGATTAAGTCGTTTTTTCAACTTGCTTATTAGCTCTTCCAAAGTATTCGGTCTTTCATGGAAAGTTACTTTTCGAATGTCATTTTCAGCAACCTCTACCCTCACTGGCCAGGACTGGTCCATGGTTCTGAAAGAATAAAATATGACATCAGCACAAAATGTAACGCTTCAGGGTCACAAACCACTGGCCTTTCACTCTGTAGGCAGAGAGAGGAAAGACATCATTGAAGTCTTTCAACTGGGTTACAAGAAAGCTTGAGCTACTTTTACAGACTTCGTAAGGTCTAAGGTGTTCGTGATACCATGCAAACAACTGTCTACAAATGAACAAAACATTGGTATCCACAACCAGAACCTGCTGAATCTGCCTAAATTCTGGAAGACCTCCACATGAACCAACAGACACCACCATGTCAGCTGCATACTTACCATCTATGCTAACAGATGTTGCTGTAGAGACTGTGTTTTGAGGTGCATCCCTTGCCAACAAATGCTGCTGCACATTGTCTGGGAAGGAAGAAATCATGACACTCTTTACTTTGTCCAATTCCAATGCTGGTTTAAAAAATGAAGCAGAATCTAAACGGTAATCCATCATCTTCTGATGTCTATCAGCCAAAGTCAGAGGAACATTTCTGAAGTTGTGGGCTCCACGAATTACTTGTTTAAAGAATTTGTGTTTTCCCTCAAATCTCACAGTCCACACATCTACAAGTGGTCCAAATAGTTAAATTAGATGGGGATAATGCTCCATGTAATGGTGTTTTGGATGGAGTCTGTAGTGAGGGAATGCCTCTTGAAGTAATGTTCTATGCTCTGACAACTTGAAATCCAGATAGTGGAGTGACTCCTCAGTAAACCTTGTACACATTGCCAACTCAACCACGTCTTTCAAGCACAGTAAAACCTCCCATGCTTCATCTCCTTCAGGGATATAATGGCCAATCAACAGGGGAAGGAGTCTGATGAGGCTCCAGTTTTCATGACCATTATCTCCAATGGTCCCTTTGGCATGGAATATTTTAGAAATTGTCTGAGGCTGGTTTGTTTTGTCTGAATGTGTGTAGGGAAATTCCTTTATGGCACGATTCATCATCTCAAGTGTGAAGAACTTCTTATTTATGAAGTCCTGAATGCAAAGACACAACTCAGAAGGAACAATGCCTTCAAGCAAATCATGGAGGATATCGAGGGGAAGCCATCAACAACATGAGAGTGCTCCAAATGAACACTTAAAGGACAGCTCCCTTTCACACCATATTGCTTTGCCATCTGGACATCCTGCTGGACTTCCCGCACATGCCGGTCATGGTCTTGTTTTGTTCTCAAGCAGAAGTGACCACACCTAACTTTATGATCTTGTATGTCCTGCCATGTAGCCATGCAAAAGCAGCAAATCTTATCAGAGACAAAACTTTCATGGAATCCTGCCAATGAATGAGCAGCCAAATTATCTGCTGCAATATACAAAACAGTTCTTCTGACACTTGAGCCTAATTTTTCCACATATACACCATGCTTCTCATGAAGCACTAGATCCTGAAGGAGTGGATGAAGGACTTCAGAGTACCAACATGCTTTGACAGTGTTTGTCTTACAAAGAAAAGCTAACTGTATTGAGCTGAGAGAGGAATAGAATTTGTGTTTATTTTTAGAGGTCCCCAGAGGGTTTGCAACCTCAAAGTCTTCAATGTAAAGTGCCAAGGCAATCTGAAAATTTTCTTCCACAAGTAAAGGATTTCCTTTGAAACATGAACCATCCCTGAAGGTACCGTATCCTTGCATATCACCATTGCTAACCGTGAGAGCTTTGTCCAAGACTTCATCTTTGTTTAACAAAGTCTGGAGCATTTTAAGGACAGGTATGTAGACAACTGACTGCTTGTGTTCACCTGTAACAAACTCAACAGGTTCCACAATTTTAAACTCTTTTACCATGTAAGAGGCTCTTTTGCAGGAGGTGGATAGGAAACCTCCTTTTTGAGTGTGTTTCAGAATGACATTGCTCTCTGAGATTGCACTTACTATTTCTCTTGCAATAGACATGTCTGCATCAGGATAGTAGTTCAAGAGTACTCTCTGAATAGCAGAAAAAAAGGTTTTGACAGGTCCATTATCTGCTTTATGTGCTGTATTACATCTTGCACAGCAGTTTCAGATATCTTAAGTATGGTCTGCATTCTAAGGAAAAGGGCTGAAAAATTATGCTCAAGCTGCCTCTCCAAGTCATCAGTATTAACTGCAGTCAAATCCTCTTCTTGAAAATCAGTTGCGTCATCAATGTCACTTTCATTTTCAGTTTGGACAACTTCACCCAAAGTTTCTGTATGTGTTAAAATTTCCGGTTTGAACTGCAACTGACTATGCATCTGTCTGCCATCATGGTTCCTGCTTTTGTGGGCATTAAATGTAGTGTAGATGCAGGTTTCAAAATTGCAATCCTTGTAAGGGCATTGTACTTTTTGGTGCATCCAGATATGTGTCCATAAGTATGAAAAAAAATCTTTTTCTACACATGGCTCATTGAAGTCACAAAGCTGCCATCGAAACACATTTTTTGTGGCATCACAATGATCATCAATCTGGGAGTGTGCTCTTGATAGATGTACCTTAAGAGCATTAAAGGACTTGAATGTGCAGGGGCACTCTTTATGAACACATGGTGATGGTGATGTTCTTGTGTAACCACCATGTTTCAATCTATAATGTTTAAGTACTTGCCCTCTCTTTTCACATGTGAAGTTGAAAAGAAGCAATACACATGTAAGTCAGGTAGTTGGCTCTGGCTGTGGTCATTCTGCCCTGCATGCTCTGCCCAAATTTATTTACCAAATTTGTAAATGCTACTTTGAAGCAGAATAACAAAATGAAACAGTTATGGGAGGGGTAATCAATTATGATTTGCAGCAGCATCATGTTTAAGTTGCATTATAATTTAATTGTACATTACAATTTATATATTAGCACAAGCCATGGCACATTGACTCACTTTTGCTGCTTTTCTCTCTGTCTCGTCTTCACTCCTTTACATTTCTCTTTCCCTGTCACTGTTGCTGTCACAAGAGTACCATCCCTTACCGATAAACACCCCAATTGACAAATACGATGTGTGTGTGCGTGTTTGAGAGCGAGAGACACAGAGTGTCTCAGAGATAGAGAGAGAGAGAGAGAGAGAGAGCTAGTTAACAGAGCACAACAGGTGGATGTGAGTGAAAATACAGCAGATACAGTAGGACAGACAATGAGACCAATATAACATTATGACCAGGGTGGGCCAAGGCAAATTTGACAGACAGAACACCCAAAACAACACAACACATTAAATGAGTTGTCCTAAGATGGCACGTTAGTCCCAAACCACAACAATTTAAGAGTCAAAACACATCAGCAGCAGATCAGATATGCTACTCAGGCAACTGAGACCACAGTGAGGGAGAACAGGAAACAGTAGCTGAGGCCACACCATGCGTGACAAAGTCAGCACAGTTTGCAGATCCACCCTGTTATTAAAAATATATTCAAACTCACAATTGACATTTTCAGAGGAGTGTAATCTGCTGGTTGTTCTTGAAAAGGTCTTATCCAACACGCTCGGCACCTCTACGATACAAGGACGTTTGAAAACAAATCCATCCATAATACAATTTTCCAGCTTTCTAAATTCAGTTTGCTAATTTAAGACTAGAAAACAGCTTAGCTGCTAGCAGTTTCACAAGTATGTGACAGAGACGAGCTTACAGCTAACATTAGCTTATCAACATTAAATTAACTGCATAGGGTTATCAAAACATAAACATTACAGTTAAAAATTAGCTGATGCCTTCTTAAGTATAAGCAGCACCGTTGAGAGACTCTAGGTCTGGAACTGCTTTGTCTAGAATGCCTCTCCGGCTCTGCAAGACGATTTCTCTCACATCGGGCCACTCGCACAATTGCGACCACGTGAAATTTTAACTTGCACACTCTCAAAGTCTGGTTGCAGTCTAGATTACTGGATGGACTTGTCAATCTTTCTCTCCATGGCTAGTAATTGGCAAGGCTGATGGCTGCTAATACTTTCCATATAGAGGAAAAATGGTGAGCACGGACAGTATAGTGTTTCTTTCCTGTATTCACAGAAGAGAGTTGGCCTGTTCTGAGATCACATAAAGGAGCTGGTTTTTCCAGTCATTTTATGGTTGAACAGTTTTAAGTGGGCTCCTTCCCTGTGGGCCGCAGCACAGGTGCTGGCTGTGTCAATTGTTTACAGAAGTTCAGAGCAGCGCGATGGCTCACAGAGATGGATTGGGGCCCTGGACTTGTTGCGAGGCAGGAAGAGGTATAACAAGTGTAAGAGAGTGCAAGAGAGAAAGAGAGACACTCTGACACGGGCAAATTAGATCCAGAGAGGGATAGCAGGGGGTAAAGTGCTGGTTTTACTGCCCAGGCTGCAGGTGCGACAGCAGCTTTCTGACTGACCCCAGAACCACAGGCACGCACACACGCACACTCAGCCACATTCATGCATGCAAGAGAGCAGCCCGGCACACACTCAAACTCAGACAAGCACATGCATGCATGCAAGGCCATGCACAAATGTCACGAACACACATTGCGTTTATGAGCTGAGTTTATATTATGTCATCCTCTCTTCCTGCCACTCTGTTTGGTCAGGCAGCAAACTCCTGAGGATTTTGTCAATTGGATTATGCTAATGCATAGTCAGGCCTGTGTACAAGTGGCAGAACAGTTAAGCAATTCATATAAATATTTTCATCAACAGCACCATTTAGTTCTGCCTAATTATCGGTTCTGTTATGCCCTGGGCCAGGCATGTAGATACAGGAAGACAAACATTTGGTTTGGAAAATAAGGGAAAAGCATTAAAGGTTTATATGTTTTAACTCGTAGTGACTGGGTTTAACAGTACTTGGGAGGAATGAATAATGCCATTGGTCCTGTGGTTAGGAGGATTTATTGCTGTATATTTTCATATTTTATGGTCAAAACTCCCCTGTCTGTAATATTTTAAGTTCTTTCTTACTTCGTGAGTAATGACCTTACCATGTATGTTTTTCCTGCGAAGCTTCTGTTTCTGGGCGTCACTATGGCCATTATGAGGTACGGGTGGTAACGCTGCAGCTCTGCTGAAACACAATCTATCGAACTACTCTTTTGCTTGTTCTTGGTTACTACGTCCCTCCACCTCTTCACCACAAAGCTGCCAGCCTCCGCGTTTCACCTTCACCAAAAAAATCTATTAAATCTATTTCCTGTTTCTTTCCATTTGTACACAGTTGATTTCTCTAGCCCTTGCTCTCATGTGCCATAATGCATTCAAATTTGAAAAGTAAGTAAGATGACGTAAACGTGTCCAGTCAATCACTATAAAATGAATGCCTATTAAAAGATTTCACACAGGTTGCCTGTTTGTTTGGATTTTTCAGAATATGTATTGCAGAATATGTGATTCATTTCAAATTGTGGTGTTCCTGATAATGTGGTTTGATTGTGCTCAATAACTCTATCTTGTATAAGCATCTAAGTCCTGTATTTTGTATGTGTGAATGCATGTGTGGCTAATGCTTGCGTATGTTTAAGTGGTGTGTTTAAGGCTCCTCAGTGGTTTAACGGGCTTGGGATGGATAAGTGTGAGGCAGCATGTGCATAGTTTTGGGTTAAACAGGACTTTGCATCTGAGAGGAGGGGAGAGCTCTTCAGAGATTCATAAATTCACCCAGGATTTGTAGCACTGCTCAAGCAGGGTGAGGAGCAAAAATGTTTTCTTATGGATATTTAGCTCCTTTCACTGTACATGTCCAAGGGATAGACTGTGGCGAAAAATAACATGTCAGGACCTGCTCTTATTTACGAGCCCATGAGGATGGCAAGGGTCAGTGGCATTGAGCCTAGACTTTCAGGGAATGCGGCTCTGGATTTTACTCTCTTTCTGAGTCTCAGCATTAAGTTAATGTGTCTTGATATATGCTGGTGGGAAAATGCTAGTATAGCTACTAAGTCCTCCAGTATGCATGTTTGTCTCTTTGTGATATGGTATGTTTTTTGTGTTTTTTTTGTGGACTTGTTGTGAATGTTAACATGTTTCTCATGTGTTTGCTTTGTGTTTGTAGGTTACGTACAGAGTCTGATCAGACGTGTGGTCAACAACGTGAATATTGTGGTGAACAACCTGATCCTTAAGTACGTGGAAGATGACATCGTGCTGTCGGTCAACATTACCTCAGCAGAGTGCTACACTGTAGACGATATATGGGAGAGGGCCTTCATGGACATCACTGGTGAGCAATGGCTGCTTACATTCCTTGGTAGTGGGATTAACTAGTAAATCCACTGAGACAAGAACCTATAAATTACAGTAAGTGTTTAATTTTGTTAGTTCAAACTAAGGTCAAACAGACATATATGTTTAAACATAGCTGTTTGTGTAAATACCCAACGTCAGCTGCCAGAGTAGTCTCATTTTCAGACTATTGATAAACTCCCCTGTCTGATTGGAACGTGTGTAGGTCCAATGCAGAGTGGGCTTTGACAGAGAAAAGAGCTCACATTTAAAACCACAAATGATGAATGAGGTGGGGGATTTGAAACCTAAGAATGCCACTAGTAAACAGAACAGTAGAAGTGCAATCCTTGTGGGCCCTTGCTTTTGATGGCTACATGGTTCATGTGTTGTGTTTTCTGGTTTTAATTCCATGAGGCAGAGACACTAATTGCTTGTATGAAAGAGTGAGGATTTTAAACCAAGCTGCTCGTTCATGTTGGAACCTGACGAGATCAGAGTAATATATACACTTTGACAATCCTCCTAGTCAGTGGGTATTCACTGCAACAATACTATAAGCCTA
>JAPZEA010000005.1:2695550-2706928 GCA_029783685.1 Heniochus monoceros | reverse complement strand
AGCAGAAGTGAAGGATCAGCAGTTGCTGCCCCTCAGGACCCTGCACTGATGCTAGACTAAGGAGCACACACACACACATACACACACACACACACACACACACACAAAGCAGCTTTTTATTAGATCTGTACAATAGAGCTTATTGACTTCTCATATTGGCTAAAGGGCAACACCCAAGAAATAGGGGAATTATATTTCTGTTGTTTTTTATTGTGTATGCATGTGGGAATTGTTTCCCTTATTTCCAGCTGGGAGTTGCTAATTTCAAACACAATTTTATGTAAGTTGTTAGTTTTCCTAATGACATGGTTCAGATGGTAGCTTTGACCTCTGACAGGGACAATTTTGAAAATAGTGCCTTTAAAAATTTTGAATTTTATCATCTAATTCATGTCAAACATGCTTTCCCTCTATTTCTTTTGTCTGCCTTTAAATTTCTTGACACACAGAAATACAAATCATCATGTTTGTGTATTTCGCAGCGTATTGATGAGCAGAAGCCAAAAAGATGGGAGGTGGAGAGTGTTCAGCTGTGTGGAAGAATCTGAGCTTAATCAGAGCTGAGGGCAAGCAGATTAATTACACCACGACTTATACACACAACACCTAAAGTACACACTTCATTTTCGCACACACACACACACATGCACACGCACACACATGCACACACAGACACACATGTGAGCAGAAGTAGACACCGGTGACATATTTGTGGGTGTGATTTGCATCATGGAACAAAATGTGTGTCAGCTTTAGTGAAGCACAGAGTTCATTTCCAGCAGAAATGCAGAAACCCTGAAGAGACACGTGGAGAGTGAAGCATATCCCCAACAAGTTAATTTGATCATGGCTGGTACATGAAGTGTTCAGGCAGTGATGCATCCCAGATTCAATGTTCTCACAGAGGCCACATCTCTGCAGGCCAACACACACAACTGCAGAAGAAACTGATGCTTTCAGCACAGAGACGGAAAAATATCAGGTCTATCTGCAGAGACTGTGGCACTTTATTCTTCATCAGATATTTCTTTCTTTTTTCTTAACCCACCTATTATTATTATTATTATTATTATTATTATTATTATTGCTGCGTGTGTTCATTACTTGGAAACAGAATTATTTATTTTATTTCCTTTAACATCAACAATATGGCAGCAATATGAGCTGACAGTAGCTCAGCCAGTTTTAGCACTGGACCTTTAGATGTGTTTATACTGCACATCAGTGATGGGACATCACTGTGCTTGACGTGAGTGCTGGCTGTGCTTTTGTGTGTGTGTGTGTGTGTGTGTGTGTGTGTTTCTGTGAGTGGATACATACCATTATACTGTTGTAATATACAATTATTTTCTTGATAATAAATCCGCTGATTTTCTAGATTTTTTCTATGAACTGTTCAGTCTGTATGATGTCATGAAGTCACATGACCAATACATCATAAGTGAGAAGTCTGCAAACTACTCGTTTAATATGATAAACAATGCAAAAGCCCAATGTTGGTCATTAGATCAGATTGGTTACCTCCAAACCGGCAGAGATCTTCTCACCACGCTGATAATCAATCAGTGCTGATTGAATATAATGAGATCACTGTCACTTCTATGTTTTTAGGGATAAATACATAAATTGAAGTGTGATTTACAATGATATGAAAACACAGCAAGCAGAGCAGCAGGAAATCTTTGGATTGGGAAAACTGCAACCGACAAGCAATAAAGCAGCAACGTCATAATGACTGTATGTACATGAGGAGCCCGTCGTGACCTGCAGCTCTGCACTGCCCCTGCTCTGCCTCCTCACCCACCCAGGCACATCCCAGCATCTCTGTGAGCAAAAGTATGTCACCTACAGTTTGAGTCTCTCCTGAATCGGCCTCGTCACAAAGGATTATGGGGATTTTGCACGAGTTGTGTTTGCAGACGCTGAGACTCCTTTTTAGGAATTATCAGACCCGTTTGGGTCTTAAAATTCTGCCAGATTAAAGCGTTTGAAGTGGAGCAGTCTTACTGCCTGTAACATGTTTCCCTCACAGGTTGATTCATGAATTATTATTATCAGATCTGACTTCATGAGTGAAGCAAAACCTCCAGCAGGGACATCATTTATTGACACACACACACACACACACACACGCAGTCATTCAGTCAGACAGCAGGTCAGTGATGCTCTCATCATCATCTTCATCAGCAGCAGCTGAGGCAGCAGCTCTGACTGATGGCTCAGTTTTCAGTACAGTTTTCTAAAGTCACTCACATGTGATCACATCACACAACACAGAGCATCTAACCGCTTCTGCCTGCGTTTCACTTCAGAGTTTGACTTTGCGCTGCAGATTGGCAGGGAAATGGCGTCAGTTTGAGCAAAACAGTCAGCCTGCTGCAGCTGCTCACACTTCATCGCATCAGGTCATTTAAATGTTCTCATCATCGCTGCGCAGGATTTGATCAAATGTTTATGCTTTTAAATTTAAAAAAAAAAAAAAACGATTGTGGGAGTCGTGCAGCCTTAAAACAGATTGATTTAATAAAAAAAAAGCATCAGGGCCAGTTAACGAAACATTTATTCATTTTAAGATTTTAGCCTAATAAATCCACGATTTTATTCAGAAACGAGCAAACATTAAATATGCTAAACAATCAAAACAAGCGGACTAGAAAAAAAACTGTCCCTCTGATCCTCTGAAGGGCGTTTTGACAGAAAATGGCGCAACACCCTGCATGAGTGTCCCAGAGAGGCAGGGAATAATCCTTTAAAAAAGGATCGGAAAGGAACAAAGTTTAATTTGAATTTTCTTGTGGCTTATTTGCAGAATTAAGTCAAACATCGCTGTGGAAATAAAAACGAAAGAGTGCTGAAGGTTAAAATCAGGCCGCAGTTTCAGGCCTGCAATAATCCGCAGGCATTAAGGGAAGCCTGCACAACACTTTTGACGCATTTATACCAGATATGTGTCATTAGAGAACCTGTGTCATTAGATGTTCTCAGAATAGAGCGCCTGGCAGGTGCAGCTAAATTAGTTTGACTGGAGAATGAAAGGAAACGTTGAAAGAAAATCTATTTCTCACATCGATTAGGAAACTGGTTTCTTAAATGTTCTATGAAGTGCTCGGGCTTGTCGCAGGTTAGTGCGTTTAGAAACTGACGACACAGTCCAGAGCAGATCTCCAGGCCGACTTTACTTTAAGAGGCGTCTTTTAGAGAATAATATTGGAGCTGACAGAATAAGAATAAAAATGAGATGAACTTACGCTCTCTGGACGGGTTTTCTCCTCTTGCGTCCTGCATACATGACGGCTCTTATATAAGCCTCTGATGATTCCCTCACAAATACACAGAGCGTCTTTCTCCGCTACATGTAAACCACCAAGAATATTCTGCTATAATCCTCCAGATCAAGGTTGCACACACATTCTAAAAAAATCTGCAAAATCAAGTACAAAATCAAAAAAAAAAAAAAAAAAAAAAAAAAGGCAGACGCCAGATAAAATAAGTTAGTCGAGCAGACGTCTTTAGCCTCGTTTCTTTATGGGCCGCTCCGCTCAGGAGTTCACGTCTAAATCTGCAAAAAACAAATGACGCAGCAGAATCCGAGCCGCTGAGAAAAATAAGTAAACAGTTGAGCCATCAGCTTTACGGAAAGATCAACTTGTTCCAAGTAAAAAGGCGATGCTGAGTTTTCATCCTCATGAAGAAAAAAAGGATGAGATTATCAGAGGAGAAGCGCTGCGCAGACAAATCCTCCTCATCACGTCTCCAGTTTATAAACACAACCGGAGAACTTCAACGAAACGCAGCAAAAGCTTCAACTATTTACATTTTATAATCTACATCAGTGGTGCACTCCAATTAGCGCCGGACACGAGCTGCAAGAGGGGGCCGCGGGGGCGCGCATTCCATCGGCGGGCACGCCCGACACAGATTTCTGACGGGCGCGCGCTCGAGCGGCTTCTTACAAACGACAGCGCGGGGCGAGAGGCACGCGCGGGCCCGTGGGAGAGTCTCCTGGAAACACAGGCCGAGCGCGTGCACGGCGGCGCGTTCCCGAGCGGGTCCCGCCGTCCAATCAGCGCGCAGATGAGAGTCGGAGGTTTATGTTGAGCCTGCAGTGGCCCGTGCTGAATGTGGGTCAGGGGTTAGACTTTTAAATAATGTAGCTGAATTCATTTTAACGTCGAAAAGAGCGCTCTGAGGCTGTTTACCTGCAGTGATGGGACTGCTGGACATTTCATCCCAGCTGGGGATGAGCTGGGAAATAAGAAGAACCTGCAGGCATTAACCGTCGAGCGACGAGGAGTGGAAAAATAGCAGTAGCCTTATTAAAAGTATTATTTAAAGCTACTATAATTCATATGTTTTTAATAACAATGTGGAAACAATGAGACAGTGTAAACAGGACAATCACATGAACGTGCAGCTCTGCCGGCCTTGACAGAGCAGAGGCTCAGCTCATCGTTTAGATGTCCAGCTCTCAACTTTATTGTTTTGGTTCACTCTCACCGCTCTCATAGTGTCATATTTAATCAGAGCAGCCGGCTGTTTTCTGAGGAAAAGCTCTGAAAACACTGCCAGCGAAGGCAGGGCAGAAGAAGGTAACTGTGGATGTGAGCGGCGCAGGAATAAAAGCCCTTTTGAAAATGGTTTTGAGGAGGGATTGTCTGCGTTATCAACTGAATGCATGTAGGCCACAACACAATGCAAACAGTCCTCACTGCTGTAATCACACGGCTTTATCCAGCAATGTTGCTGATGCACAGCTCAGCAAGTTTGCATATATGACATATTCCCCCAGCTGAGAATCTGTATGGCTCACAGAGAAAATTATTAGGAAAAGAATTAGAGAGAGGGTGGATTTGTTGAGCCAGGTTAGAGGAGAGCCACCTTCCTGACATTGAAAACTCAGGCTTTAAGATCACCACACCTCACTGACCCCTTGTTCTTGCTCCACAGTACACCTCTCTGAAGTGCTTGATATGCTGCTAGATACTGCTTGACCTGCAGCCGTATTCAAACAGTTGGCTACACCACTGCATTAAGTCCTTCATGTCATTCTATTGCATAGAAAGAAGCACCGTACAAAATATTTAATGTGACTAAGGCTTACATTTAATGACTGACAAGGTGTAACTGTGGCATCCATATACAACAACAACAACAACAACAACAATAATAATAATAATAGTAATGACAACAGAGCAGTGTGTTATCAATTACACAGACTACTATCAATTACTGTTTGAACTGCCATTATAGATACAAAACCCTGTTTTCAAATACACCTTTCTAAATGATATAATATTCCATATAACCCATCCCATGTGCACGGTACAAGTGCAGGCCCACTTACATGAAAAACTGTCCATGTCACACTGACTTGTAAAAGGGAGAATGGGGTCTCTTTCCCTCCCACCATATGCAGCGAATGCCTGTTCTTGCACTACCTAAGCCTTTTTTTTGTTGTTAAACTAAAAGTTTCTGGGTACTTGCTTGCAGTGATAATAGCTAATTTCAAGCTAAACTAGATGAGCTGTGAGGGAAAATGCACTTGGATAAAGTTAATGCTCTTCAGTGGAGTTTTCACAAAACCACATGCTGACAGAGACGGTGTTGTGCAGGCGAGTTTTGTGCTGAGCGAGCTCATAGCTGAGAAGCTGAGGCCTCATTCAGAAGGAGAGTTTGTGAAGGAGAGCCTTGTTGCTACTGTGGAGCTGCTGGCACCAGACAAAGTCAAATAGTTTGTCTCTGATGTGGCACAAGATACTGAAAAAACAATGAAGGACACCACAAGAAATCTCCAGTTTTTCCTGCTCTTTTTGCAGTTTTTCTAATGAAACAACAGACATAACAAATTCTGCTAAATGAACCATTTTTGTGTGTGGGATAACTGCTGAGTTTGATACGAGGGAGAAGCAGTTCCAGCAGCTGCATTAGAGGTCAGTGTGATATATGTGTTCAATAATTTAGTATGGCCCTCAGAGGATGTTCTAAATGGCCTTTGGCAGGAAAAAGGTCCCCCACCGCTGGCATAAAGTAATAACATCGCTGTTCTATCATAGGTAGAACAGACAGTCACGCTGACTGACAGCAGGCCAACAGTCTGCTCATTACATGTAGGCTACAGTTCAAGTTTGTTTATTTGGCTCTCGTTCCCCTGCTGAGGCTCAGCCTGCCAGCTGCTGTCAATCAAGCACAGACAGCAACACTGCCCTGAGATGAAATACATTTTTCTTCTTTTTAAGAGTACAACACTATTAATGAAACATTTAAAAAACACGGTGACATTATATTTAACAACGAAAAGTGAAAAAGTGTTTTCAGTTGGACTTCCAGTGAAATAGAGTGTAAAGTTCCAACAGTTTCCTGATTTAAAATCATATAAATAATTATATCAATTATTTGGTTAAAAACAAGTAAAATAAAATAAAGAACAAACAAACAAGAACAAGAATGTGATCAATCCAAGAAATTCCTAGAAGTGTGGAGAAGGCACTGAAACAGCATTTAAACCTTAATGTTGGGAATAATAATAAGAGGAAATATAACTGAACAGTTTACAGAATTGAAACATGAATAATTCAAACCATTTTTTAAAAATTAAGGGGTGCTTAGGGGGACATAAGTTGAGTATTTCTAAAACCCTGGCTTTGTCTGTGTGCTTCACAGCTGAACACTATGAGCAGACTGTGTGAAAACAGAGATGCAGACAAAGGCAGATACGTCTATCTTCAGCTATGAAAACACTGAGTCACGTGACCAGGTCAGATCCCTTACGGTGCTGAAGACCCCACAACACATCTAGAGAGAAAACTAGGCCAACATGCTGATAGGTTGTAGTAGACTCCATTAGTGTTTCATTCGTAAAGCAGACCGTTCCTCCTTTTCAGGATGATGTTTGTCTGTCTGTCTGCATCAAAACAAAGTTTCCTTAATTCACAGGGAATGGTGTTTGGGTCTTTGCTGAAAGAAAGAAAAAAAAATCATTGTATCTTTCATGAACCTCATGAGGCATCATGAAGATGCGTGTTGTTCTCGAGGAAATTGTCAAACAGATGCCAGGCAAAATATGGTGTCGCCCATGAAAACAAAAGCACTGAGGCTGAGTTAGTGCTACGACTGGCTTTGTAGCTCCCAGCATGCAGTGGAGTGCTCTCGTCCCACGGGACAGACTCCACCACAGCTGTAAATGTGTTTTTCATGCTCTGAGCCCAGCAGAACGAGGAGGAAAGAGAGCTGTGGTCTCTTCAGTCTGTCTGCCAGTCAAGGTCGTCCTGCTGGCCACTCGGCCGAGAGTTCAGCTGATTCAGCTGAAACAAACAAACACATTACACCACCTGTTAGCATCTTAATAAGCGGCGCTCTTGGCTTCCTGATTGCTCCGGGTTGGTGAGCTCTCGGCCTCGTGGGGTGCTTGGACCGCAGCATACTTGCTTGCAAGCGTATTATTTTTACGTTTACATAAATAATGTGATGGATAAATAAAGTACGAACATTTTTAGAGATTCTTGTAGAACAAGCACATAAATGTTCACTGTCAAGTTTTAGTTGCATCTGTACATGTGGATGTACACTCATGACTTATGCTTCAATGCACGTGGTTATTGATTCCTGATTTGTCAGTCTGATATAAAGAAAACCGTCTGTCCGTTGTCGAACAGGTATGCTCCTGTGTTAGCATGAAGCTAAATTTTCTTCAGCATTCTAGATGCAGTAACTGATTTTGAGGCCAGAAGAGCTGATAAGCTGATGAACACACAACCTGATATGTTATGTATTTGTTGGCTGAAGTGTCAGCAAACTACTGACTAACTCCAGTCCAGCAGACATGGAGCAACTGTCAGTGCCGGGCGCATGCTGGAAACACGATGTGTTCTACGTGTGTAGGACACGCCCTGACAATGGCCGATGGGTTATTTTAACACATGAGTAGAACAAAAGCTTGTTTCCAGTATTGATCAGACACCTATGTAAGCAATGTAATTTCACTATTCCCTCTCCTTTAAGCTTTGCACCTCAACACTGAGCACTTTAACTGTGACTGCTTTCCTAACAAGCTAGTTGCTAACTTTAATGGCTGTTTGGTGCTGGGCAGGCAGGACACAGTGGGTTCATCTTCAGGCAACCTAATGAGAGAGCTGAGACTAAACCAGACAGCAAGTGTGCTGTAAAACCAAAGCAATGACATAAAAGAGACAAAAACAAAAAAGAAGCTAAGCAGAGCTGGGTGATAATTCTCTGCATGGTCATCACACAAGCTTGTGGTCAGAATAGCAGAGCTGTAATGCTATTATTGATAATGTGTGCTACAGTGTTAGCACAGGACCTGCAGCATGCCGTCTCTGAGGTGCTTCTTCATGAGCAAATTTCACTGCAATCTTCACATTAGCTTATGCATCATGGAGTATTAGGGCCACTGTGGAGAATATGGTGACCTTTATGAAAGGATTAGGCTACCAAAACCAATATTCTACTGTCACCTTTTTAAGATTTTTACTGTATTCGTATGATATTATGACTTTGTTGTTAATACTATTATCTTTATTCAAGTTCTCTTGAATTCTCATTCTTCTTTTTCATCATTTGTCATAATGTTCCATGCAAAGAACACTGATAATCTGCCAGTGTTGTCAAAAGCGGATGAATAGTATAGCCCACTGTCCACTATTTATTACAAATTCAAACATTTTCGGCCTCACTCAAGCATGTAGCCTGGACTCATGATGGAATTATTTTCCTCTTTCTGAAGAAACACAGTCTGTGGTTTTAAATGACAGGGACAGACAATCAAAGAGAACTGGGGAATGAAATCATACAATCAGCTGTATATAATATTACATTAGCACACAGACTCTTTGTCCTCAAACCCTGGAATGTGCCTTTGCAGTGGAAAAAATGCATTAGGCTTGGCTTTGTGATCATTTAAACTGTGGCTTGGGCCCACTTCTGTTTTAGATATTTTGTTTTATACAGCAAACAAAATACAAACTAATAAAATCTGGCAAGTTGGCAAGTTAATTGTGACCATCTCATTTTCCAAAAGTATAACTATATGTAGACTCAGTGAGTGCAGGCCACAAACATTTCTTTCCCCCCCTTTTATTCTTGACACACGTTCTGACATATCGCAACCACAAATTAGTTTTTAAATATTTTTCCAGTTCTTTGGGCGAATAAAAGCTGATGAAGGATTCTTCACAACATGCATTAGTGACAAAACAACAAAAACATTTTTTTAATTAAATTGCCTTAAAGTATTTAAATAATACAAAAAAAAAATCATTCAAGTAAAATTAATAAAAAAGATTTTCAAACTCTGCAGTAATGTATGAGCTGCAGCTGACAGCTGAGCTCTGTCACACGGACAGCACTCCTAAAGGTAAAAAATTAGGAAAGAAATTAGAAAATTCTTCATTATCATTTTTTTAAAAGAAATAATCCAGTTTGAAAAAGGTAAACCACAATATTGGAGCCTGCTGTCACTCTCAAACTGACTAACATGCGAGTTGATAATGTTTTAAATGCATGTTTAATCAGAACTGTGTGTAACTGCTGCTAAAAACATAGCAGGCCTATGCCTTCAGTTCGGCTGTGACCTGGGATTTATTAGCCATCAGTAAGGAGACCAGGGCCCAGTTTAACTTTTCTCTCACATGGCGTTTCAGTACAAACCGCGACCACAGCTGGGTAGGAACCAACGTGTTTTAAACGGAATGGTCGGAGCGAAGAAGTGACGGAACGGAAATCAGAGCCCCTCCACTTCCTCGTGTAGTCTTTGTGCCGCTGTGCGTCACCGGAGCCGGCCTGATGTGAGTCCGGCAGACCGCCTGACTCGCTCCTTCTTTTCGATCCCAAACCACAGAGAGCGGCGCAGGTGTTCATACCTGTAGCCTGTTTGTCAGATGATCATTTTACTTACTTAAATGTGTGTCTATTTTTTTTTAGTGAATGGCGACTGTTGTTGCACAACTTTGTTTTAATTGATTGTATATACGTTAAAAGAGGCAGGTGCAGCGTGGTTGAAGTAGCCTAATCATAGTAATAATAATAATGGGCAAATTGTTTATCCATATGAATGAATGATATCACAGAAGTTATCGTTGGGCGTGTGACCCCAGACTCGTTGAAAAGCTCGAGGTTCACAGTGAAGAGCTGATGAGACGCTGGAGAGTGAGGACAGGGAGAGGGAGCCCTCTGGTGGACAAACCATCATTTGTTTCTAAGACGCACAGCTCACAGTCTCTCTGCCTTTCTCCGTCGCGTGACCAGTGCTGTGTAGTGTTTCCCTTCTCCACCTTTCCCCTTCTCTAACTCGCCTTTGACCTCGTACTTTCCTTTTAGCTAATGTTCCTCCTCGTCTCCCTCATTTGCATCTCCTGCTTCCATCCTGTCCAGGACGCAGGAAGACAATACTCCATTATGATGAACTTCTAACGTACATCTTGCACATATTTAATGCTTAATGAGTAAGAGGTGAAGGCGCAGCTGATGCTGATGCCACAAGCACTTTTTAGAATTGTAACTAAAGAGTATTTTCATCATCAGTTACTCTGCTGATGAATCTGATTGATTAATAAAAATCTGCCATTCGAGCTGTAACACCAAACAGGAAAATCATAATTTCCTTCAGGCCAAGGTGATGAACATTGATGAACATTTTATTTGTATATAGAGTTGTAAAAGTACAGGGAATTCTGTTTCTTGTTGACTCAGCTCACATATTTATTGTACCTTTAGTTACTTCTCTGCCATTTCAATATATTAACACAGAAAGAGAATAAACAGCATTTTAACACTGTTGCACTTCTGTGATTGGAGTTAGATTTGGGATCAGACCATTTCGTCTGTAATGGACGTGAAGTGTAATCTGCTGCGTACAGATGACATCTAAGGTCAGGCAGGGAGGCTGGAAAGCTCTTTCATTTAGGTTTCTCACTGATTTGTGACTGTGGTCTGTCAGTGACTGTGATTCAACCACCTAATCCAGTATAAGCAGCTGTTATGACAACTGTAAAGTTAATCATATACAGAATAAATACTTTGTGCCCCACACTCACTGCTGAGAGTGACTACTTCTGCTGCAGTGGTCAGCACATGGCCCTCCATGGTATATTACGTTTCATCTGAACTTTAACATGCATTCACCAAGAAATGAGCCAAACACAGCTCTTATCCGTGGACACATGTATTTATAAAAAGGAATAAACAGCAGACAAAGGGTGGTTATTTGTTTAACATATAGGTTGATAGATATGTAATCACATGGCGACATAAATGGATTATCAGGAAGTTATCAGAAATGTGGCAACTGTCAAGGCACGTGTTAGCTTCAAAACATCAAAACGCAGTGAATAAAACATTTGGCTACAGGCGTGTTTTTTTTTTAT
>JAPZEA010000005.1:2560990-2572403 GCA_029783685.1 Heniochus monoceros | reverse complement strand
TATCCCAGAAGACTGTGAGCGCCATTGGCATTTTTTCTCCACCACATTGACTGTTTCATGGAATAAGCAGCGCAGCCACGAGGGACTGCTGGTGAGCATCAGTTGGGAGTTTCCCTCCCCCCGTTCAGCTCATACTGTATATATCTCACCACCTCCTTGCTGTCCTGCTGCTGGCCAAGCTTGAAGTGTCAGACTCCTATCTAGGACACAGATATAATACTTTTTGTTTCACATCTGTGACCTGCGTGACAGCTGCTCACCTGTTAAGAAAAATAAAACATTTGCTTATTCCACCTCCGTGTGAGACTCCATCTCGGAGCCCCAGTGCTGCCTCCAGGAAATACACAGTTTCATGTGACAATGTCATGTCATTACTGCACCACACTGCAGTGGCAGCTGCCTCAAGTCCTTGACAACCCCAACTGGCAGTAGATGCAGAGTGAGGTGAATGAAACAAAAGCTCATTTTGGATGTTGTTACCCACCGTAGACACTCGTGCACCTCCTGCGTTGAGTAAGATGTTTGCTGGTGTGAAAATCAAGCTGGTGCAGATGTTAGTGCAGATCAGTTCTGGGCTGAACGGAGGAGGATGCGGATCAATATTCTCTCCACATTAACTCTCTTGTGAATTTAGCTCAAGTACAGCGCTTTATCAAACGGGGACAACTGCATTTCTCCTTAAGCTATTCTGTTGTCTATTTGTCAAGCTGAAAAAGAAACTGTTTAAAACAATGAGGTGATGCTTCTAAGAAAAAAGAAAAGTGAGAAGAACAAGAAGTTACATTTAGAAAAAATGAGAGATTTGCAAAAACTGCAGACGAGCTCTGCAGCTCAGTTTAAGGAGCTTTGCTGCACTGCATTTGATACTGAGGTATGTGTCACCGCAGAAGGAAAGTGGCCAGAAAGGTGATAATACTCTATAAGCTGTGAAATTGAATTACTTTTCATTACGTTTGAAATTCACACCTTCACACAATGCATACAGAAATACATTAATTTTCCCCAGCGGTGCAGCAATTTCATGTTACTGATGATTCTGCAGCTGAAAAGGGGACCGTTGCACAGTACAGCAGCTGCAAATGGCAGCAACAGGTCACTCTTTTAACGTAAAGTTATGCACGACATGCTCACGCTCACAGCCGATCTTCATGCACCACAGGAACAATAAAGATTCATCAGAAATGAGTCCAGTTTTTCTGCCTGGACCTCAGTGTTTGGTTATGATGCAGCACATTTCATCATAGAGAAGATTTCCAGCTGTTTCCAGTATCGTGCACCTTTTTCACACGAGACTAGTATTAGTTTGGGATCCTAATGAAATTAAGAGATTTACCACCCATGCCTCTATTTGATGCAGTGTATTCACACATGATAAATCTGCATTTTACAGACTAGATCCCAGGGATTATCTCTCAGTGCGTTTAAAACGTTCCCGGTATCTGTGCTGAGGAGCTAGATGAGCCCCCTGGACCGAGATGCTATCAGAGCTCTTGCTCAATAATAATTTCAGCTGTGACCTCCAAAAATCCACCCAAGGAGGAAGGAATAGGAATCCTAATGAAACTAAGTGGGTAAATAAACAGATAAATACCGCAAAGCGCTGAGAAGTCAATTCATATCAAACTATCAGACTACATCTTTGTTCTGCAAAATTAATTTGCAGTGAAACTTTTACTTACTCTAATTGTTTGTTATTGCAAACAACGAGACGACTCCAGGTCATACTCCTCAAGTGCTGCAGCTCTAAGGCTGATGGTCCCTGGTGCAGATAGGTAATTTAATGCAGCTTGAGGTAAATTATATAAAGGGGAATATTGTCCCTCAGCTGTGGTTGTCTTCTCCATCTATATTTCCCTGCAGCCCACCATCTGCTCAAAGTCTGGCTTGCCCAAACAATCATGGTTATCTCTATTATCTTTGCTAAGCAATCCCATACAGAGGATTGAATGATATTTTTCTCAAAGTAATTCCAAGAAAATAAACATTTTTGAGTTTACTGAGGACAAAATAAAAGTAAGCGGGATGACAAGACTTTGTCTCAGCAGAGTGACGCACACAAACAAGCAGCCAGATGGAGCCGGTGCGGTCCATATTGCCGGGAGGGCATTTTGGGGTCAGAGCGCTCATGTGGATGTGTGTGTCTCGAGTTCCCCACAAGTAAGATGGAAACAAATGCCCCAGTGTCCGCATCTATAAGGTCAAGTTTAGGGTTAGATTTAGGATTAGGACTACGTTACAGCCCAGATGGATTTGAGCTGTGCTTCCGTTGCCAGATTTCTTCGCTTTTTTTTTTTTTATTTATTTTTTTTTCTCACAAGGATTTTTAATTAATGCAGAGAATAAAGTCAGCGGTTCACTTAAAGGGGCCATGTGGAGTTTTCTTGTAAACAAACAAAAGTTCTGTTTACATTCCGTGTTACTCTAAAATGCACAGCGTGAGTCTTTGAGCTTTAAGGAACGCGTTGAATGCATTTCCTTCCTAAGAAAACATTTGCAGTATTTTACATGCAGCATTGTTAACGTGCATGCAGTCCTCTTCTTCCCTGCCTTTGTCGGCGCACTGCTGCATATGTTGGCACATTACCGCCACCTATAGATCAGTCTGACATCATTATTATGGCTGTGTCCTCATGTGCGTGTGTTCATCCTACTTCATAAAGTACACTCTTTAATATTTTAACTGTAATTTTTGAAGATATACACTGCTTTCTGTTTAATGGATTATATGGAAATGAATTGCTAGTGTGGTTTAAATTTGAACTGATCTGTGGAGATGATCAAATCCACTTCCAGTGTACAAAATATTTACAGAAGTTTGATTATCATAATTATTTTTCACAGTATACAGTGTTCACAGTATAAAACACAAGGCAAAAACACTGGAATTTAAATACAGTGTAGGTATAAAGTAGGGACGGCTAATGTTTGAATTCTGTGACTTAAGTCAGGGACGGTCCTCACTAACACAGTTATTGTGTTTGTGTTATGTTCATAAGTGTTTTTTAACTGTGTGTAAGTGGCCTGTGGACTCACCAGCAGAGACCTCTGATTTCTGTCGTCCTGAGCCGTGGAGGGTCAGGTACAGCCGGCTGTTGCTGATCTGCAGCTCCAGTCTCTGGGGCTCTGGGTTCAGCTGCACAGAGAGCAGCAGCCCGTCTGGGTTCAACGTCCTGAACTGGAAGCGAACAGAGAACCACCCTGTGGCAGATGCTGCTGACGGAAGCGACAGGAAGCTGCTGCTGGAGCTCAGAAAGGTGCAAGCCACCAGCTGGGGCTGCGAACACGAGAAGGTCACATTGCCCTGCGGGACGACAAACCCAAGGACAGAGATTTACATGCGTCCTCAGCTACATGTTCGAGTAAGCTGGTGTCATGGGAAATTCATTGTCATACGTCTGGAAATAGATGTTGATATGTGCAAAAAGGGAGCAGATGGTTAAAGAACCATGAAAACCAAAACCTTGACTTTAAATGCAACCTTTAACCAGTTAAACTGAATTATTTGTCATCAACTGTTAATTACCCATCAGCAGGAACTTCCATTACTTAAATGAAACTACCAGTTCATGATACTGATACAAAAGGGCTGCCACATTTTGTGTTTAGTATGAAAATTTAACCAATTTCAATTAAAAAACACATTAAAGGAAAAAATTGACAGTCCGCTTTTTTTGTTTCTTGCCAAGAGTTAAATGAGTATATCAATAGCAATCTCACATCTGTCACATGTCATAAGGGTTATCCAGGATTATTTGCTTAACTTAGCATAAAAACTGGCAACAAGGGGAACACACAGATTGGCCTAACCCCAAGGTGACACAATCAGCCTTCCAGCACCTCTGAGGCTCATGAATTAACATGTTATATGTCACACAGCATCTGACTGCCAGGACAACCAGTTGTTGGGTCTAGCTTCATATTATCATCCAGATGTGAGAGTGGTATTGATCTTCTCATCTAACTTTTGGCAAGAAAGTGAATAAGCATATGAACTATTCCTTTAAGAAAGTCTTACGGAGTAAAATATTGACAATCTCTTGTCATTTAGCACTTCCCTGTAAACTCAGGACGAATTTTCCCTTCGAGAGTGATGAAGTCCACCGATTCAGAGGATGTCTAAACTCCAAAGTAAGCAGAAACGGCTCGATCCGAGATAAATGCATGACATACTTTTGCTCCAAACCACCAGGGCAGAGCGGGCAAATAAAAGACATTTAAGTTTACATTTCGGTTTAATTCTGCATGGTGCAGAGGTTGTGTTAGGTACATTTAAACACACACTGGTCGTGTCTGCTAAGGTCAGAGTCCCATCAGCCCCGGTGCCTGCAGGGCAGCACAGAGCAATCACAGCTCTTTGACTCTCGATGTGATTCCCTCCCATCAACCTCAGGGAGATAGCCCCATTGAAATTCCATTACAGCTTCCATCATGACAGTCTCTCTCCACCTCCCTGCTTCTGTTGTCAGTAAAGGCCTTTTAACGCAGCAATCAGACCTTAAAGGCAGAGGATGTCTCAGATGAGAAGTGGCTTGTGGCTCTTTGGCCGACCAACCTGATTTGTGCGGGAGGCTGACTCTCCAAATTAATCCATTCACACACTTGGACCTAATGATATAGTAGTTAGGATCACAATGGGTGTCATGATTGTTTTCACATTATTCTCGCCTTCCAATTTCTGACCAGAATGCCTTAAATCGGACTAATCAAATATTGTCACGAATCAGCTGAGAGAAAAATGTGAAAGCTCGCAGCAAGGCGAAATAAAACTGAAGCATCGGTCTTAACCACACCAGCAGCGTGGCTGTGAGAATGGAAATGATCTGTTCATGAATGATCGACCATTTTAGTACAGACACAGACATCTCAATAACTATTGGATGGATCCTCATAACATCTGGCACTCACATTCATTTCCTACCTGGATGAATTGCAACAAATTTCATGTTCACCTGATTTTTTTTAAGTGATCTAGCGCCATCATAAGGCCAAAACTTGAACACTTTGATTACTGTTACTGACTTACTGTATGACAAACAACCTGTAAACTGAATGACATGAGCCACAGCTTTGTGATTAGTGCTTCTTAGCCTAACATGCTAAACAAAGATGCCAAACATGGTCGACATTAAACATCGGCACCTTCAGCATCGTCACTCTGCCCATGTTAGCATGCTGACGTTAGCACTCAGCTCAAAGCACGGCTGTGCCTAAGCACAGCCTCACAGAGCTGCTGTCATGATGTCACGTTTTCATATAATTCACTTTAGTTTAACCAAAACACGTTGAAAGTGAAATCAAACACGCAACATTACAAACTCCATTGTGAAGTCTACGCAGTCGGACAAAGCTGCAGCAGGAAAAGGTTCTGCAATAATCTAAAGGTCACTCACAGACAACCCACAGCTTGCAACCCGCATTTGGACATTTGCCCATACATAAAGGGCTCTTTTATTCATATACTGCTGGCTTTTTTATTTCATTCTAAATCACTTTACTCATATTATATATATGCTCTAAATAATTGCCTGAAGAGAGCTGGCTTCTTGAGTCATTTGAACAAAGCCTCTCATATACGGCTGTCACACAGGAGACGCATGTGAACGTGCACTCAGCCCACAGTTATTATAAAAAAAAAGCTGAAGATGAAAAGAGGATGGCTTCTACAACAGGGTCATTATCCCAAACACACCGTACAAACCTCAAGAGGCGCAATCTGTGGACAGACCTCCGAAGAGCAGTGCAGGCAAGATGGCCAAGACTCTCACAGAACTAGAAGCATTAGCAGGACGAATGCGCAAAAATCCCCCGAATAAGAACTGAAAGACTGTTTGCATGCCACTGTATACTCTGTGTGTGTGTGTGTATACTGTATTTATGCAATATATATATATATATACACTGTTTCACTTGTCTCCTTTTAGTATGCTCTCCCACTTTCTCTCTTTAAATATCATTAAATCCATTTCAAGTTTCTCTGCTATGTAAGATGGCTTTCAAATGGCAAAGTGCTTTCTCACATCTCTGCGCTTTTAAAAGCAGTAAATCTATTCTTGGAAGAGAAGCACAAGGACTGTAGCGAGCTCCAGGAAGTCATTTGGACAGACTCAACCTGGATCTGTGGGGGAAGTTGAAGATTTTTCCTGAACTGGCACAAAGAATATTCATCTTTGTTTGCAACGGAGCCAAGCAATAGGCCGATATATTGGCTGACGCCGGCTTATCACACATATATCTGTGTATATGCTGCTGTTAAGTAAAACGAAATCATCATGGAGATATGAGTCACTATTAGTTTTCATCAGAGGAGATTATTTTCACTTGTAAACATCTAGCTCAGTACATTTCTTGGTGATTAGCAATCAAATGTCATATTAACCCTTACATTAAAACTGATATATTGTATTCAGACTTTCAAAAACTAAAACATTGATATATATTTGCCTCAGAAATCTAATATCAGTCTGACTCTTTCTGAGCTCTGCAGGACACATCTTCAGAAGGAAGATCTGACGTGTCTGACAGTGCATGTGCACTGAACGCTCGCACAGCACCGCCTCAGAATGGGAAAACTCTGAACTCACCACGCTGTGTATCTGTGGCTTGCGTCTTTTGGCCAGGTCTATGATATTGATTCCGTTGTAGTAGAGGTTTTCCATGCAGCCGTGGAAGTTCTTCCTCAGAAAGGTGCCAGGTTTACCAGGCAGCGGGATGCCTCCAAAACTCAGCTTTGATGAAAGGAAAACAGGAGAGACAGACCTCTTAGCACTAGACGCAGAAACTGACCCGATATAGTAATGTAATAAAAGATATATAACAGCGAAAATGTATCTTTATGAATGGTATTTTCATTAAACACATCTAAAATGAAATTCACATTCTGTTCTGTATCTCACTGTACTATTTTACTGTAACATCAAAACTGTATATTCTTCTTAGCAGTTACTGCATGAGCAGCTGAGCCTGTGATTCAGCAAGTGGGAAAACAACGCCCACTCACTGGTTCCACTCTGTACAGCCACTGTATGGATACAGTATGTGTACTTCAGGTCTGGGGCTGTTTTTCATGGTTTGGTGTGTGTCCCTTAGTTCCAACAAAGGGAAATCTTAATGCTGCAGCAGTTTGGGGAAGACCTTTTCCTTTTTCAGCGTGACAAAGCCTCCATTCACAAAGAGCGGCCCTTAAAGAGACAGCTTTCCGATTTTGCTGTGAAGGAACTTGGCCGGCCTGCGCGGAGCCCTGTCCTCAACCCTATCCAACACCTTTGGGATTAACTGGAACTCTGACTGCGAGCCAGACCTTATCACCCAACATCAGTGCTGTTGCTCTTGCGTCTGAATGGGAGCAAATGCCTGCAGCCAGGTTCCAAAAATCTTTTTGAAAGCCTTCCCAGAGGAGCGGCGGCAGCAGTAGCTGCAGATTAATGTCCATTATGGGATAACGATAACAGTGAGCGCATCTGGGTGTAATGTTTGGTGTCCACATACATCTGGTCGCCCAGGAGTAATTTCAACATTGGCTGCAATTGTGCAAATTCAAACTGCACCTTTGAGGGTGATATTTTTAGGGAGTTCACCTTTAGCTAAGCCCCACCCCCTCAGTTACTGCTGCTACGCCTGTCAAGCTTGGCATGCTCACATGGTATGATTTTGGAAATGCTAAAAAGAGCGCTATCTTTTGAACTCTTCACACGCAGAGAATCGCTCTTAGCGCCCCATGCGTGCCACTCTTGCTGAGGAATCTAAAACTTGACAGCCCTGCTGTGCCTCATTAAGGTTGCTAACAACTGGGATTGGATAATTGCTGCCTGAGGGAGTGGTTTAGTTCACAATCAATGAATGGATCTCAAAATTACTGCAAGAGGGCACGTCTCATACTCTCTTTTGCTAGAATATGGTTTGGAAGTGGAACAAAAAGAAGTATGCAATGTTTTTAGAGACTGACGATCCTCTTGGCAGTCTGCTATTCCTTTTAAAAAAACAGAAATAACTCATCGCTGCTACTTTTCTGGTTCTGTCTTCGCTGTCATTCATTACATAGATGTAATTTCAAAACATTCGCCTTCCCCAGGGCTTCCATACACTACACTCTGTTTAACATGGTGCTCCAAGGCTTATTACAAACTCCTTTTCATCACTGCGTTAGTAATGATAGGTTGTCTGGCCCTCACTGGATAAATTATAGACACGCTCACATTTACAAGGCTGTTCTTGCGATATCACCTCCAATTTATGTAATTCAATCATCACATGAACTCACCTCATAGTCCACCTCCAGTGAGTGTCCTTCTCCTTTGGTTTGGAAGTGCTGCGTGTGGGAGTCCACCGTGAGGTTAACCTGCTTGTTGAAGCGCTCTATATGAACAGAGTGCCAGTGCTGGTCATCCAGCAGGCTGCCCACAGTTACGGCAACACGGCCGCTGCTGAACCTCGGCCTGCTGTCATCTGCAGAGACACAAAGGAAGCAGCACGCTGAGCAGCTTTCTATCTACAGCGCGCCTGCGAATGTGTGAGGGCGGATAGGCAGCACTCGAAAACATGAGCACACACAATTAGCGTGTACCATCCATTCCCCCATGTGATGTACGCTGGTATGTACTGTTTGAATGGCTGCACAATTTATGAGCCTGTCGACAGAAAAATAAACAATTTGCATTCCTATAATCAAGTTATATTTGTTGAAATCATTAATCAAGAAAAAAAGTCACAGTGCTTGCACTTTTCTTATGATCTCTTTTTAATAGTCTTGTGAATCGAATGCCTTTGCTTGGAAAACAGCAGTCTGACTTGAAGAAGCTCATCTCGATTTTTAGATGTAAATTTGGTCTTTGGTATATCGTGAAAAAAACTCTTTACTGGGTGGAAATGAGGTGATATCATCCCAATCATCCCAATCATGAAAACATCCACCTCCTTTAAAGGCTTCATGCCTTCTCAATCTGGCAAAGATTCGCAAAATCCCCACCAAGACACACTTTTTCTGTGAGACAAAATTCTCGTAGACATACAAATTGATTTTGGAGGGAGAGCTCTGGAAAGTACCTAAGTTGAGGTAGAGGTCCAGTCTTCCTCGGTGAAGCTCCAGGGTGATGAAATCTCCCCTCTGTCCCTCTCCATGCAGTAAAACACCCTCGGCCTGATGGCTCTTGAACCGCAGAGAGATCACGTCCTTTACTGTTGACATGGACTTCTGGTTGAACCGGTACAGCAGGGAGCTTCTGCCGTCAAAGTCTGCCACATATGACTCTAAAAGAAAGTCAGAATAACTCCAGAATCAGTTCTGCACACTGGACTTCCTATAAATTCCAGGAAAACGGTCTGCATGCTTGCACTATTTTTAAAAAGTAATTACTACAGTGTCATGTTTTGGAGATTTGCTTTCACAATTTAGTCCACATCATTTTGGATTCATATATATACTTCCATCAAATTGCACTGAAAATCTTATATAACTAATTGTTTTTAAGAACTTTGCTTTGTACAACATTTTTCAAGTATTAACAAATCAGTTTTGCCTGTTAGAGACTCAACTGGGATTTATTTTAATATAAAATACAAAAATACTGGTCAATTTAGGTGTAAAGATTATATACAATGATTTTTGCTCATGAAAATACTCTACTTTTGTGAAAACTAATCTCAAATCTCCGTCAAATGAAAGAAATGGAAGAGAAATTAGAAGTCCTTCTGTGTACTAATAAGAAGGAACAGCAAGAAGAAAAACAACAGGGCAGTAAATAGAGGGGTTATGTGAAATGATAAAGCAGATGACTGCAACCGTTTCAGTAGCTTCCTGTTGTGATAAGTCGGGGTGGGTGATACCACAAAATTGGTTTGGACATGCCATTTGATTTAAGGCAGCACATAGCCTCTGGCTGCAGTAATTAAATTCAAAGTAATACAAAATAATTCATTAAGCAGCACCACTATCAAAACAATCAAACAATTAAAAATGGAATTAAGTAACCGTCGGCCCAGTCTTTGCAGAGTGGAGTCAATAACAAATAAGTGCACGGGTCAATCAGTCTTTGCACAGCGTGCCGTGAGACATGCAGCTCACTGATTGAAAGAGGTCTGACACACTGCAGCAGTGCTGGGAGCCCGGCTCATGTACAGTAATCTGAGGGAGAGAGGAAAGGACGACTGTACTCAGTCAAATAGCTCTACTCATGGCGCAAAAACCAGCCACCTGTCCAAATGGAGAGAATCCCAATCTATATTACAATCTCCCTGTTTCACTCTCCTCATTCATATGCAATAGATTCCAGGCAGTCCTGAAGAATACATTTGAGATCAGTGAATAGTATGGGGGCATTCTCAGTGTCACCTCTATATCATCCTGCTTCAGAGGGACACTCCTGTATAGATTACAATCTGTAATGCAGCAGAATGAGCCGCATAGCATGTAGCCTGCCCGGGTCTCTTCCTCCGTCTGATTAGTGCTTTCCGTAACGTACGTCATTCATCACTAATTCATCTTTTCAGCAGGTTAGAAACGTAGGCAGACGCATGAATCCAAAAATAGACTGACCAAAGCAGGAAGACGGAGGCCGCGTTAGCTTTATACCTGCTTATCCAACATTAATACACTTCACTCCTGTGTGGTGGTTGGACATCATAAAACTGACCACTGTGGGATATTCTGACTGTGTTTCACAGTGCATTAATTCACTGGCTCATCTAGTTAGTGCTGCTTCACAATGCGTGGGAGAGTTGTGTCAGTGAATCCCCATTATATGGATTTTATAGAGGATTGCTCAGGATATAAATGTTACTGTGTGTCTGAGCAGCGCTTCTTTTATCAGCTGTGCAGTCACAGAGGTCTCGTTTGTTAGCTCCAGAAGTGTGGAGTCTGTTAACTATGGAATCACTTTAATGGAATCTTTTATGATTCAATCTTTTAAGACCATTATTCCCAAATAATAATTGAACTGTGCTATTTTGAGAATTTAAGAAAAATGAATGAAAAATCATTTCGTCATGTCAAGTTAATTCACTCAGCGTTCAGGGGGACACACAGCTGTGGCATGTGACGCACCGGCAGCTGCTGTTTCCTATATGAGCCCACACACCAGCGAGGTCTTGGCTTGTGTCCTCACGGGCTGATAATCCAAAAACCAGCAATTTTCACACTTGGCCCACTTTGTTACTGTTTCTGTGCCGGTTACATATGGAAGCAAATAAGGGTCATTAATATTTTCAGCATGTGAAATTGTTTTCACAAATAATTTCTCAGCCTGCAGTTATATATCACTTTCTGTGTGTATGCAAAAAAAAAAAAATGTGTGCATGGATCTGAATGTGTGAATTTGTAAAAAAAAAAAAAAAAAAAAAAGTTTGTTAATGTGTAATAAAGTTTTGCAGATGTAGAAATATTTTGTGAACATGTGAAAACGTTTTGGGCACAGATATAATT
>JAPZEA010000005.1:1967775-1978513 GCA_029783685.1 Heniochus monoceros | reverse complement strand
GTAATAAGCCCATCCAATCATTTCATTTGGCCCCCGGGTACCATCCCCAGCTTCAACCAGACACCTGTTCATGTTGCTCCTTGGACACTTACATTAGTTATTAAAAATGTTTTAATGGCAAAGCAAATTAGAAAAAAGAAAATGGTGTCTAAATGAAAACAACCCTGCTTTTTGTGCAACTATTGTGAGAAGTTATCTCATACTGAAGAGCTCATTACACATTTTGGAGGTCTTCACATTCACAGATGAAAATAAGAGCTTTAAGGCACCTTCCCAGCAGACTTTCGGGGGCGTGATTTTTACACCATCTGTGTTTTTGACCTCATTCACTTTCGGCAAATGAGCACATTTCTGCTTTCGTAATGCTTTTATATTTATTTGGGACGATGGAATTCCCCACATGTTGTCACTCCATAAATATAAGCATGGTGTTACTTTGTACGGACAGTAGATTATGTGCTGTTTGTGAGTTTAAGCTGCACTACATGACTTCACACTGCCGATGATGCAACCAGACAGCCGTATGAACCTGCATGTGGGTTTGATTAGTGCTTTTATGTTTCAAACAATTTAATCTTCAGTGTAATGTAATGTTTAATATGATATTTGTGGTTTTTAAGGCGATAACCTTAACATTAAACACCCTCCCAGGCTTAACACTTTGAAAACAGGAACTGCAGTGTTTCTAACAGTGTGTCTGTCTCTGCTCTGCTGCCGCACAGCTCCAAGGACAGTTTTGTGAAGTGGTGGGACCTGGACACACAACACTGCTTCAAGACCATAGTTGGCCATCGCAGTGAGGTGAGGGGCTTCTCACTCTGCAATCATTTGCATAAACAAAAGGATGCCCTGACTGAAGAAGGGGATCTTGAAGTACACCTATAATAACACTGAAGGCTTTTCTCCATAGAGAAGATGTTTTCACTCTTCTCCCGACTGGCTCCAGAGAGAGTTTAGCTCTTACTATGTCATATGGTTCGTTGATCTGATTGGTTGAACTTAGCCGCTGATGGATGGTGATAAACAGATGGTTCATCCAATCACCTGCCGAGTGTTTTGGGAAGTGCCTGCCGTTTTCCAAACAGTTTCCATGGGCAACTCCCAGATGGTTCTGTGTAACAAACCATCTGCTGTGTCAGGTGAGGGTAACATCATATTAGCCTGGATAAGTTACCCCACGTTTAAAGAAAAGTCTCCTGGTTACTAAACACATGTAAACGTAACCAGTGTTGTCAGAGAACCCACAAGCAGGTATCACTTCTCTCCTTGACTTCTGTGCCTCTGGCTTTTTCTAAAGTAGAGCTACTGTAGTTTCAGTCTCAGTTTTGTCTGAAAAGATCATTTGATTGTACTGCTGTTGACATTAGGCAAGGGAGGCAGCATGTAAAGGTCAAGCTGTGTTTTTTTACATTACATTTTCTAGCATGATATGTTTCCATGCATATTGACTGGTTTGTTTTTTTATGAGAATGGGAAGACATTTGTTGGACAGCGACACAAGTGTTAACTCCCTCTTGCACTGTTGTTGTAGATTTAATGATGTTTCTTTGGTCTGCATTAGCCACTGATGACAAAAAACAGACCATTGGAACGTTAATGTTTTGTTCAAGTTGACATTGTCCTACATGAATGAATGAGATGAATCTATGTAACACTGTTTTTTTTTCCTGTGTGTGTGTGTGTGTGTGTGTGTGTGTGTCAGGTGTGGGGCATGCTGCTGCTGAACCAGGAGAACAGGCTGTTAACGGGCTCAGCGGACAGTGAGCTTCGAGCCTGGGACATCAGCTACCTGCAGGAGGTGAGGAAGAAGAGCTCAGCTTTGTTCTCAGGACGTGCCAGCTGGTCTGCTCTCTGTCACTGACTGGCACAGAGAAGAACTGGGAAGTTAGCTTGAACTCTGATAGCCACCGTGGCTGAATAGAGCGCCACCTACTGAAACTTTACCACAGGAGAATTAAGGAGAAAGAAACATTTTAATCGCTTCACAACTAAATAGAAAATTGATAGTCTATGAGATTAACCAGCACAGTGGACCAGTGCTGAAGCCCCGATGCACAGGAAAAGGTTCCACACATTTCAGCAGCGTTTAAAATGTGATTTGGTTATTGATGAATGTGATTCATGGTTTAAAATGGCTCCTATAATATATGCAGTATTTTTTTGGACAAACAACAGATTCAGTTGTGCTCAATTTTGGAGGTTTCTGAGTGTTTTCTTACATGTTGACTGGTCGACTAGTCTAAATTTAAATTTCTGTTTAAACATCATGGGAACTTCCTTACGTAGCCCAGGGCTAAAAGCTTTCTGAGGGCCTACTTAGCCCTAGGCAAAGACAGCTGTTAGCCCAAGACTAAGAAAGCTTTCACACTGGCACAGCTGACTTTAGCTGATGGCTCGCTGGCAGAGCAGGGTTAGCCCTGGGTTTGTGGGGTTATCCCCTCAAAATTGACTGACATTTAACCCAGGGCTAGTAGAAATGCACCTTGAATCATATAGCCCGAATATTAGGTTATCCCTGGATTACCAATGTGTGTGTGTGTGAAAAGGGGCTAAGGATAGCCCTGGGCGTGAAAACAGTGTGAAAAGCCATTATGTGTTTTTATATTGGATAAATAAAGGAAAACTGATGCTGGCTCAGATTGTTGTAAAGGCTCTGTCTGTCTGTCTGTCTGTCTGTCTGTCTGTCTGTCTCTCTGACTGACTGACTGACTGACTGACTGACTGACTGTCTGTCTGTCTGTCTGTCTGTCTGACTGACTGACTGACTGACTGACTGACTGACTGACTGACTGTCTGTCTGTCTGTCTGTCTGTCTGTCTGTCTGTCTGTCTGACTGACTGACTGACTGACTGACTATCTGTTTGCATCCTGCTCAGGAGAAAGCTGAGGGTGAGCCCAAGGTTAAAAAGGGGAAAACTCTGCTGGATGATGACTACTATGAAGACAATGATGAAGGGGTGGATGAAAGTCTTGAGGAGGTATGAGAGTAGTCATGAATATATTCTTGTGAGAAAAAACTGTAATAAAATGATGAAGAGTACATGGGTATATGATGTTTTTAACAGCTGTATTCCTTATCAAGCAGTGTGTTTCTCAGAGTGCTAAATAATCTGCATCATTAAGAACAACCTGAATCATATGTATGTTCCATACATTAATACATGTCCTCTGACCAGTGGCCATCAGTCTTTCAGAACAGGCAGCAACAAAGTCTGTTTAAATGTGATTCATGTTAAAGTGCACCTTCACATGTTTGCCGCACACTGATGAATTATGTATTTTTCAACTTTCCAAAAACTGCAGCGCACCTTGCTGATCTGAAGAAAATCTCTTCTGCTTGTATTTGGCATTAAACTTTGTCCCCTCTCTCCTTCTTCCTCTCTCAGCGGATCTTGAGCTGTAAGAAAGCCGGTTCAGTCCTGAGAGAGGCCATAGACCGAGTCGTCTCACTGACAGCAGACGCCAAGGCCAGTGTCATTGCCTGCCATGTGAGTGTTGAAGAGCCTTCTGGTTCCCTCTGAAAGATCATAAAATGTCTGAGATGCACACTGCAGAGGATGTCAGGCTTCCTTCAGGAATGAAAAATCCATGAATTCAACAAAGATTTTCTGCCCAAACCAACCAAACATAAACGCTGTTAACATACTGAGTGATTTTAGTTTATGTACGTGCCTCATGGTGCGTATGGTAATTACATCATAGCCACAATAAAGCACAGAGGAAGCTGACTTATTTTCTGCACTCTAATAGAATCATTTTAGAGTTTCAGATAAGAGCCCAAGTGTGAGATGTGTTTTTGTGCTGTGCAGCAGGGCCATCTGAGGCCGCCCATCGTCCACAGTTTTTGGGGGTTTTCCTGGCACTGTTGCATCAAGTTGGCCCTCCTCAGTGGCTGTGTGGCTGACTTAGCACATTGATTCAGCATTAAAGGAAGTCTTGTGGTTGTTCAACCAAGTGGATTAGTGATTTTGCTCATTTTGTGTGCTTCCTACTTATTTTTGCCATTTTCTTTGTCCACAAGCAGAAGACCACAGCCCAACAGCCTATCGCTTTGACACTGTTTGATATGATTCACAGTGGCGTGAAAATTGTTTGCTGCCAAGTTTGTTTTGTTTGTCTTTCCTTAATGTTTTGTGCGCCAGGAACACTGTTTACTGACAAGTTATTTCCTGTCGTGCAGGCACAGGCAGAGTGAATGTGCTTGTCTGTGGTCAGCTGGCTGTCAGCTGTAGTTTTTATAATGTGCTCAGTTAACATGAGGCGAAGTGAGGCAGTGTGAGGCAGCAGTTCAGTATTGTCAGGCTTAGTTGTATGAAGTTGGCCCGATGAGTCAGGCCTCATAAACTGGAATTACAGAGAGATTTTTTCATTGTTGTTTTGTGGTTTTATACCCAATCAATGAACATTGTATTTATCAGAATTTGTGACTTAAAAACACATTATTGATCTTGGTATTTTAGATGTAGACGGTTAATGGTAGACATATCCATTCCTCCCACCATCAGGGCAATGACTCGGTCCTGGAGCTCTTCACTGTGCTGTCAGAGGAAGAAGTACAGAGGAAAATGACAAAGAAGCTGAAGAAAGCCAAAAAGAAGGCAGCCAAGTGAGCTCAAGAAAAGATTATATTTCTCTTTAGTTCATTTGGAAGATTTCCCTGCTGATTATTACTGTTACCACTGCTGCAACTAATATTACTACTGAGAACAATGCAGGATATGTAACTTAGTGCTGTTCACATCTCTCACTACTTCTGCTTATTGCACATTTTAATACCACTTCTACTTCTACACAGCTGAGACTATAATAGTAGTAAACATTTTATTTATATTGCATTTTTCTTTCTTTCTTTCTTCGGCGGGTTACTAGCTCTTTGACATAATCAGGGGCCTGGACACATAAAGCCTTGAAGCTCAACAATAACATTGTAAAATCAATTTGAAAATGAAAGGGATTTTGATTGACTGATGTTACCACTACTAACAGTGTCTTCTACTTACTGTCACGTCTTTATCTGCAGGTTTTGCAGGTTATTTTTCTTGTACTTCAGACACATTGATGTTACTGCTGTGACATTTCCTGCTACTACTACTATGCCTTTTACTTGTATTTTCTGTATTTTATCTACCATTGCACTCACTTCTACTACTTTTGATACCACTGCACTATAGTGTGTATGCAGTTACTCATTTGCTGGGTTTTGAGGGCAGCATGCTGAAGCTTGTTGTATGGCTGCCCCCTGCTGTAGAGCTCAGGAAGATGCAGGCGAGGAGGCAGCTGAGCCGGTGGTGGAGAGGATGCTGAAGGACGAGATCATCAGACTGACCAACATCAAGGCCTCTGCCAAGATCAGGTTAGCGTGGAGCCAAACATGACAGTAGCTTAGAGGTTAGAGAGCCGAGCTTGTGTCAAAGACAAACCCAAAACTAGGCACTCAGAAGCTGAATCATTCATCCAGACTGAACGTACAAACACAGGTGTAAGCCACTGATTGCATCTTTGCTCCTTAACTCCTCACACAACTGTCCTCCCCCCCTTCTCAGATGGGTGGAATGCATGTCATGTGCAGGTGGTGAGCTGAAGGTGGCGCTGCTGCTGCAGAACAACACCATCGAGGCGTACAGCCTGAAGACTTCAGACAAGACCCCCACGGCCAATAAGACGGCCCGCCTCACGCTCGGCGGCCACCGCACCGATGCTCGCACGCTGGCCTTCAGCTCGGACAACCTGGCCATCCTCTCCGCCTCTGGAGACACTGTCAAAGTGTGGAACAGGTGAAGCTGCTTCAGTCCCAGCAAGGCCTGGCACTGTCTCTTAAGTGTTAGTGAGTGGTGGTCTAACACAATGTTTGGCCCCCTGTTGCAGGTCAACTCTGCAGGTGATTCGCACCATGGCCTGTGAATACGCCCTCTGCTCCCTCTTCGTGCCTGGAGACAGACAGATCATTCTGGGGACTAAGGTATTTGGACACACACCAGCTCACCCAGACGCTCATGATTCATGGTAGAAGATTTTTGAGGCCAAACTATGAAGTTCTTTGTAGAAAAAGTTTCAATAACTGGTTTGTTCACCTGCATAGGTTCCACCTTTTTATGAATATGCTGCTCAGTTTCAATGAAGGACTTCTGTGGGACGGGAGGACGGGGATGGTAGCGTGGCTACTGATGTTGACACCTGTTAAGAAAAGTCTTCTGTAGTTAATGTTTTGAGTTCACTGAGTGTTGTTTTTTCCTGTCAGAGCGGGAAGCTGCAGATCTTTGAGTTGGCCTCAGGAAGCCTCCTGGAGACTGTGGATGCCCACGATGGAGCTCTGTGGTCCCTGTGCCTCGCACCAGACCAGGTACACCTGACTCCCTGCAGCACTCTGCTGGTCTGTCTGTCTGTCTGTCTGCAGTCCCACCTGTCTTACCCTGTTTTTTTCACAGTTTCTTACCATGTGATACCTCTATGTTTTCAGGAATAACTGACTTTTATGTGCTTGTTATTTGCTGTGTGTGTGTGTGTAATTCCTGTAGAGGGGGATTGTCACAGGAAGTGCAGATAAGACAGTGAAGTTCTGGGAGTTTGAGCTGGTGAAGGACGAAGGGACTGGCCAGAAGTAAGTCACCATAATTTTTACTGTATTCAGCCTGCTTTACACTCACACCAGGTATAATATGCTATAGTAATCAGCATATTCTCTGTACTAAGTATAAATTGGTCTTTATCATTGATGTTAAATCTTATTTTAAATGTTTGTAACAACATTCAAGTGTGAATTCCTCAGTGAAAGTAAAGACGGTAACAAGCCTTAGACATGATTCATATTTAACATTGCCTTCAGATGACAGTATGTGTGTGTGTGTGTGTGCACGCGTGTGTGTGATATAGGAGGCTGACGGTGAAACACACTCGCACTCTGCAGTTGGAGGAAGACGTTCTGTGTGTGAAGTTTTCTCCTGACCACAGACTGCTGGCTGTCTCTTTGTTGGACTGCACCGTGAAGATCTTCTACACAGACACGCTGAAGGTACATCACACATGCATATACAACATTACACAACAATACATGGCTGTACGACCTGTCTCCTGTGTAACAATGGCATATTGAACGTATAATTGCTTCATTAATAGCGTCATCATAACTGAACATTTCTCCCTGTGGCTGCTTCAGTTCTTCTTGTCTCTGTATGGACACAAGCTGCCTGTACTTTGTCTGGACATCTCACATGTGAGTACCCTCAAGCTGCAGAAGTGTTAACAATCAGCTGCTTTTAGGCCTCAGCAATAAAATGATGATACACTTTACTTTGAAAGATGATCACAGCTAAACAACTGTGAAAATTAATCTCAGCTGTAACGCAGTCAGTCACGAGTCAGGGGAATAGCCTTTTGTATCTGTGACTCTGAAGCTTACACTCGTTTTCTGGCAGTGTTAATGATCTTCTAATAGAAGCTGATTGTAAATAGACTGTTGTGTAAATCACAACAATCTTAAAGCTCAGCACATTATGGTCACATCCTACCTGGGCTGAAGGTCTCAGGTTTTTTTGGACGGCCATTGTTGATTGTTAATTGCTTGTTGGTGTTTAATTAGATGCAGTTTTGATGTTGGTCTCTGCTAGTTTCTGTGTTAGATTTGGGCTCAAGTCAGGTCATCTTGACCCACAGCCCTGCCCTCCAGACTCTGATCTTGTGTTTCCGTTAACCAGGACAGCACGCTTATCGCCACTGGCTCCGCTGACAGAAACGTGAAGATCTGGGGCTTAGACTTCGGCGACTGTCACCGCTCCATGTTTGCTCACGACGACAGGTAACGCCCAACTGTGCAGACCCAAACCGGTCGTGTGTTCGTTGGAACAAAAACAGTTTTTATCAAGTATGTGGTGGTGAAATCATTTTCCAGGCAGTGTCCAGCTCTGACTTCATCTGTTGTGGTCAGGGACTGTGATCCATGTCCTGTTAACTCTGACTGCCCTGTGACTTCACGCCAGCTGCTATTTCATCTCTCCGCTCAGCTGTTTTCTCATGGATCATCTCACTTTTTGTCCTCGCTGTGTTTTCTTGTTCTGTTTCAGCTTTATTTCCAGCCTTTCGGTGTTCATTTGGTTTTCTTTCAACTTGCCCTTTTCATCTTTTGATTCTCTTTTACTGTATTTCTCTGTGTTAGCTGTCTGTGTCTTTCTCTCTTGTCTTGTCTTATGATTATTACCTTATTTTCTTTGTTTCCCCTGAGCTACTGCTGAGTTTCTTTTGTCTTTTTGTCACTCTTCCCTACTTTCATGCTTTGGATTGATTTTCTATTTTACCTGTTCACTTGGCTGACTTTCTCTCTCTTCCCTCCCTCTGTTTGTTCCCTACAGCGTCATGTTCCTCCAGTTTGTCCCCAAGACTCATCTGTTCTTCACAGCGGGGAAGGACAAGAAGATCAAGCAGTGGGATGCCGACAAGTTTGAGCACATCCAGACGCTGGAGGTGAGACTCTCATCCACATCCTTGATGTTTGGGGCCGAGCGGCTTAGCCCAAGCTCCCTTCACCTGAAATGCAGCTGACAAATGACCTAGCTGATGTGAAACCAAAAAAGTACCGGGTACCAGGTACTATCCACAACTTTTGCCAATGGAAAACCAAAAAAAAAAAAAGAAGAAGGATTCAGCCGAGCTGTACCACGCAGTGGAAAACAGGAAGATTTGCGGGTGATCACTTGTGTTGTTAGGTGGTTGCGGCCTGATTTTTTGCAGTTGACCGGCAGGTGAAAGTAAGGATGTAATGTCCATTACACACCAGAAATGTGTTATTCTTTGATCATCATCACTAGTGAGGAAAAATGTAATGTTTGACTCGAGGCTACCATCACAGGAAAGGTCATGTTGTTATTTAAATAAGTAGAGTTGATCCTGTATGTTTGTGCCACATTTGAAGCCAATCCCTGCAATAGTTGTTGATACAGTCAAAGTAACAGAAGGACTAATGGGCTGACAACGTACATGATCATACTTAGAGCCGGGTTCCTATTGTGGCTAAAAATGAGAACCAGGACTTTAAGATATCAGTTGTGAGGGTGTGACTGGTGGTTGTTTCGAAGTTACTTGGTAGTTGGTAGGTGATACAGTTTTGCTGCGCTGCAACAAGGACTTAAGGGTTCCAGGCTGATATTTGGGTTTCGTCTCTGCCTTACAGGGCCATCATCGGGAGGTTTGGTGTCTGACCATCAGCCCAAATGGTGACCACCTTGTGTCGGCATCCCACGACAAATCCCTGCGCCTGTGGGAGAGGACCAGGGAGCCCATTATCCTAGAGGAGGAGCGGGAGATGGTGAGGTGGAGGACAGGGTTGACGCAGACAGTTTGACAGCACGCCGTTTCTTCCTGTCTCTAACTGACTCTGCTTTCATATCGACAGGAGCGAGAAGCAGAGTTTGAGGAGAGCTTGTCCAAAGGAGACGTGCCTGTGGTGAGTGCTCAGTTTTCAGCTTCCAGGCATCATCAACATCTTTATTCTACTCACCAGAGATTACCTGTGATATTGCTTCACACTGGCCTGTTTCAGGTGAGCTGTGGTTGAGATTTTGCTGGTGGGGATGCATCAAAAACAGATTTCTGTCCCTGTAGTATGAGCTGTAATCTAGCTGCTTTTACCTATGACTGAAGCTGCATCAAAACTTATATTCAGATTTCGGGGCACGAGGAGCTTGCTATCAGTTGGCAACATTTGTTCCGAAACAAACAACCCAAAATCCTTGCATTTTGGCCATCATGCCCTTTAATTTGCTCAGAATGCATTCTCACCCTGAAAGACACACCACAGTTCACTTGGAAGATGTTTGACACTTAGGCGTCTCATTGCCGTTTTTAGTGTCCTTTAAATTACAGTTTGGACAAACTCGCACGGCCAATAAACTGAACTGAAGGACATTACAAATGATATCACCACCAAATCTCTACTTGGGCTGCTTTTTTAGATCGAAGCTAAAACAGTTGTGCTGTTGTGTTGGATGGATGGATGGATGATGGATGTAAGTGATGCCTTAACGTGTTTTATCTACAGGTACCTGGAGAGACTCAAGGAGAGGCAGCACCAGCTGGCAAGAAGACCGTTGAGACAGTCAAAGCCGTGAGTTGACTTCACCAATTGAATATGAATATTTAGATTAGAGTAGTCTTACTGACATTAAAATACATCTGTGATTGGCCAAGAGTGGCATTCAGACCACACCCAAGTGAAGTGAAAGCTATCAATTAATGCGATTTTTATTGTCTTCATTGATATTCTTGCTGTTGTGTGGCGTCTTTGCAGGCAGAGCGAATCATGGAGGCTCTGGAACTTTACAGAGAGGAAACCAGGAAAATGGAAGAGCATAAATATGCTTGTCAGAATGCAGGCAAAGAGGTAGAGACACGAACCAGTCATCCTGCTTTTCACAGCCTCTGTTGTTCCCCATCTTAGAGAAAAACGTCGTGTTTTAACAATGCTGAGCAGGGTTGACCCGCCCAGCAGCTGCAGCTGCACTGATTAAACATCACCGATAGATAAAACGTGTCAGTAATATGATTTGTCACATAAATTTGACAAACAGCTGATGTCCTTTTGCAGCTTCCTCCACCGAAACCCAATCATATTCTTGTGGCCTTTGGAAATGTTTCAGTAAGTAGAACGATGCTGAAGAAACTGAACATTGATACCAATAATAAACCTGGACCTATTGTTGTGAGGTTGTTTTCAGCTGCACTAACTGTCTGTCTTTGTCACTCTCTCAGC
>JAPZEA010000005.1:1473265-1489473 GCA_029783685.1 Heniochus monoceros | reverse complement strand
CTGGACACATCACAGGTAGACTCTGATTGTCCGCCAGTTATCGCCACACACACAACAAGCACGCACACACACACACACACACACACACACACACACACACACACTCATTGCAGGACAGACATCTCTTTAAAAGGAAGGACAAAGGGTAGTTCTAGTTTGTTACAACATCTCTCAGCGCATATTTTCATAGTTTTGGCCATCGTTTTTAGATTGGAGAGCTCACCAGCATCACCGCAGCAAAGTCTGTCTGTCGGGCCAACAAGCAGTCAGACAATCAGACGGTTCATAAACAAACCAACAGTTCATTCACCCCTTCATCTGGAGGTGAAGCAGAATGTGAGCTCACCTGAAATACTGGTAATGCTCCCTCGTTGCACAGAAAATCTGAGCACGCACAACTACGGCATCTCAATTATACCTTTCATCTTTATTTTGGCTAATCTGGGCGTGTCTGATCGTCTGACTGCTTGTGTTCCTCAGCCCCCACCTGACTTCTGACTGATGGAAACAGGGGTCAAACCAATAAAAATGAGGCCCTAGTTGTAGTAAACCAGAATTACCTTGAAATCTTTCCTTTATTAAGAGGCAAATGAAGTAGTTTTAACTCATAAAGCCATAATTAAAGGCTAGCACTAATGATAATAATAATAATGATAATTTCTACAGTCTGAATGGTCTTCCTGCAGTAACTGTACCTCTCTGCCTGCTCTCTGTGTGCAGTAATGTGGAGTGTGTTAAGTTGCTCTTGAGCAGTGGTGGAGATCACAACAGGAGGGATAAATGCGGCAGGTAAGAGAACAATGCTGATCAGGCAACACTGTCTTTTTGAATAGTGTCAGTAGGGTTGGGATAATAAGATGACAAACAGATTAGTAGATCAATAAAGAGACAATAATTTTGAGAAGTCCAAAGCAAGAAAAATGCACAGCACTCTCAAGTTCCAGCATCGTAAAACAGGATTTGCTGATTTTCTTGGTTTTAACTGAATATGGTTTAGGATTTTTGGTCAAACAAAACAAGTCGCATGAAGACCTCGAACTTGCAGTCTGGAAATTGTGATGGGCATTTTTTCACTGCTTTCTGGCAAGTTAGAGATTTCTGAACCCTCTTTAACATGTATAAGCAGCATGTAAGCATTTAATAAATAGTTTAGAACACTACAATGCATTTGTAAGCAGATAGAAGTGTTTAAATGCTAAATGGGGACTTAAAGTATTGTTACTGTGTTCCTGATCAAATGATTATTCAGTTATTTAGTTCTGTTGTGCACATTATGTTGGTGCACATCTCCAGTCAGGTTTGATTGGCACTGGTGTTGACACTGATGTTAATAGTAGACTGAGAGTTGGCCAGATGTGATCAAACCACTTTTAGTGCAGTTTGACCAAATGTCTCTGTCCCACCCTCTGTCCATGCTTGGCCCTGTAGTTCCAGGTAATATTACAGCATACTGTCATATTTTAGTGTGCTGAAGGTGAAGGAGCCCTGACCTCAACCCCATCCAACACCTTTTGCCAGACTTCTTCTCCCATCATCAGTGCTCAACATCACTGATACTCTTTTAGCTGAATGGGAGCAAGTGAAGTCCATATACTTTTGGCCATGTAGTGTATGTCCTGAGTTAGATATTTGAATTGTTATTGGGAGGATCGGTACGTCCTGGACTTGGTACATGTGTATATCTGTGTTTTCCTGGTGATCCGTGACCTGTCGGCCTGACTTCCTCTCCCCCTGTTATTTCCCAGGACTCCCCTCCACTACGCGGCTGCCAGCCGTCACTATCAGTGTCTGGAAACTCTGGTTGCTTGTGGAACCGCCATCAACGCCACTGACCAGTGGGGGCGCTCTGCCCTGCACTACGCCGCTGCCTCGGACCTGGACAGGAGGTGAGGGGCACAGTCACGTCCACAGCTCCTCTAGTCCTCATCATCTGCTGTTTCTAGGCTAAAAGGAGAGCTCCTTTCAGTCCTCTTATTGACATTCTGATGAGGAGAGACGGTGAAATCAGTCCTGAGGAAGCTGCTCCTCTTCACACCGCTCCTCCGGTGTTGCTCTGAAAATCTGGAGAACTGTCTTCTGTTGCTACATATAGAAACCTGATGGTCCACACCTCTGTGTTTCCATGGTAACGGGAGGTGAGACCGAGGTGATAGTCATGCATGGCCTCCAGGATTGGCAGCCGCACAGTTTCTGATGCAGCGCACAGCCAGGCATCTAGTTGTTATCCACTCACTTGTTGGCATTAGTAGGTCCCACCACATAAAAGAGGCTGTTGTTTGAGTGTGCTAATGCTTTATCCTCTTTTATCTCACCCGTCCCTCCCTCCCTCCCTCCCTCTGCAGGCGTCGTGTTGCTCTGGAGCCAGAGAGCGAAGGAGTTCAGGCAGAGAGGGAGAAAGAGGCAGCGCTGTAAGTCCACACTGAAAGAAACACCAAGAGATAAAGAGATAGGGCATTTTGACCAAAGCTGTGTTCCAGTGCTGTACTACATACTGATGTTAAACAGCTGAGAGTTTGTACAAAACACAGGAAAAGTGACAAATTTAAGTATACTCAAGAACAGCTGTATGCACTTTATAAAAAACACTTTCTTTCTTCTTTTTTTTTAAAGAGAAACAAACATAATTCTTCTTTATGGAGCTCATTTGCCAGTGTGACGAAAAAAAGCACCTGTAAGTCATAGAGAGAAGCTTTCTTGACAGACTGACTTAGTATCACCAGGTAATTAGAACATTTCTCAAAATAATGACAGAGTATCTCCAACTAATATCTGTTTGGGTGTACTAAGGTTTGTCTCACCCAGCTGCTTCTGTTGCTTTGGAGCATAATGAGGATCTTTTTTTCCCATCACATTGGTGGAAATAGGCTTCCATAGTCCTTTGCAAACACAGGTCAAAAATAATGATAAAATTGGAATGTAAAACTACTTTTGGACCCAAAAGCAGAACTCAGACACATGACAAGCAGGAGTTCAAATGCAGATTTAGTGAAAAGCTGTTGAGATGGAGGTTTGGAGGGCTGAGCCCGAATTCCAGTGGAATCGAGCAGGCGGAGAGAGCTGAGTAGCTGGCTGGAAGGCAGACTGGCCGACGCTGGCCGAAGCAGGCGGACGGGGACCACAGAGGGACGATGGACCTGAGGACCCGGACTTTAAACTTGGCCATAATGTTTGCGCACGCCGGCGAACTGAGCGATCTGCCGATGAGTGGCTGGAGAAGCGGGGTTGATGCATTGCAGGCCCGATGAGTTGCAGGTGTGCAGGCTGATCAGCGGTCAGGAAACTGGGAGCGGAGGAGCACCATGCCCACAGCACAGACAGGCACACAGAGAGAGAAACAGATGGAGGAGCGCAGGGAGGAAACAGAGGAAACTCAAGGTCCGTGGCCGTGGCAAAAGTCTAATGGAGGTCTCCAAACTCCAAATCAGTGTGGAATTTTCCTAAAACTAAAAAGCTGCAATGATTAACTAATTGATTGAAATGAATTTAATCTGCAACTATTTTGATACAAACATTTGCACGTTTCAGCCTCTCAGCTGTGAAGATTTGATGTTTTTCTTTGTCATGCATGATAGTAAAGTGAATGTCTTCGGGTTTTGGACTGTTGGTTCAATCAAGCAAGACATTTAGGAATTTCTATCATCTGACGACCTACGGGACTTTCATATGGAACGCTGGATAACAGCTAATGAACGTGCTCCATTTCTAAGTGTTTTGCTGATGGACTCTATCGTCCCACAATGCAACACGGAGGTGAAGTGATGGCGTGACTCACAGATGTAAAAATGAATCGTTAAAAGCAGATTGTGGAAAGGAAACCGCAGAGAGATCTCAGAAAACAGGACGTGGAGCAGTGAGAGGAAGGTTGCCCGTTTGATCCCTGGACCACAGGGAGAATCTGGGTGGAGACAGTTGTTACAAGCAGGCAAACTGCTACAGTGCGGCCTCTCAGATTTGTGTTGTACTGGGCAGCCTCCAGGTGTGAATGTGATCAGGGCGTGCCTGCGCAGGACAGCCTGGCTGGCAGTGAAGCTTGCCTGAATAAATAGCTTTTAAATATTTTGCTTTTCGCTTTATATTTCTTTGGAAGCAGCGTTTCAGAGTTTGATCCATATTCATATCATTTGAACTTTGTACAAAATGGTACAACAAAAACAGTATACTATGACAATGAATATGCAGTATATGCTGTGCACGGTAAGTATGTAGTATAGAATTGGGACACAAGTCTCTATACGTATTTCCCCACTCACAACAAACTACCACCTTTCATTTTATTGCCCTTTTTTCGTCCAGCAACCCATTGTGGTTTTAAAGGAGAAGTCCGGTGATACTTGATATTTTACTTATTGCCAACAAAGCTCGCGAAAAGACCAAAACCAACAGTGAATTGATCCTACTAACAAGCGCTGCGTGTATCAGAGGCTGATATATCTGGTTCCTCTGTGCCATAGAGCCTCACTGCTGTCCAGAAACTGTTCAGAACACATCAGTGAGTCACGCTGCTGCACTGGGTGACACGAACACACACACACACTGTGGTTTATTTTGACTTGATCCCACACACACCGTTCTGCTGCCGCAGATATTCACCACAGCACCAAATGTGGAGTAAGCCGTGGCCGAAAATAATTACCAACAAATGCATTATTTACTCTTTTTTTGAGTTACATTTGCTAAGAACTGCCGTGAACAGCTGTTGTAGAAGACGACTGAGCTTTTTTTAACTAGGATGAAATAATCCTTCGTTCATCCCACAGTGGAGAGCAGAAGGGAGAAGAGGAAGATGCATCAGTAAACAAAGAAGGATGTGATAAAAAGTAAAGAACACAAGTAAAGCAGTGGTTGAGTTCACATTATTGCGCACAGGAAATATTGATGTTGCACATGTTGCCGGTTTCTGTGCGTGTGGTCGTCATATGTGGAACTACGTTTTGGAGCTGTTTTCAAAGATTCGGGTCTTCATAGGAACCAACAGACGTGAGGCTGAGTGCCACAGGCAGGTTCAGGAAGCGAGACAGACTACACATTGTTGGTTTGGATCTTCTCAGCAGATTGTTGACAGTTAGAATCCAGTTCTGTCTCTTTTCGTGTGCTACGATTGTTTCTGACTGGGCAAACACTCAGTGAACAGCCAGGCGATGAAACCACGGAATCTCTCCATGTGCACACAAACATAAGAAAGCACACACACACACACACACACACACACACACACACACAAAGACAAGCAAACGCTGTCTAATGTTTGAATAAGAACAGCCTCACACACTCGTTGATATTCACATTAAGCATTATATTTATCGCGGTGACACCCTGAGATCCTGACGTTGGCTCCGTGTCAGCTGTGCTGGCTGAGCTGCCATCTCCACTGACACTGAAATGTTGTGTTTGTGTTCCAGATGTTTAGAGTTCCTGCTTCAGAGCGGAGCGACGGCCTCTCTCAAAGACAAACAGGGATACAGCCCCGTCCACTACGCTGCAGCCTACGGGCACAGGCACTGTCTGGAACTGGTCAGTGCGTGCACACACACACACACACACACATGCAACACATGAAGGAAATAGTTGTATTGCAGGATAGTGACTCCAGGCGTTCTCTCCCTCTGTTAACTGATCATGTTTTCACTGCACACCACGCAACGACTTTCCAGCTTTCTGGTGTCCACTTGTCGCAGCGCTGAGCCTGATTTATGTGCACAAAATGTACAAAATGCCTCAAGTAAATCCGTGAAAAACATTTGCATTAGGAGTTAGACGCAGTGTATCTATAAGCTGTCGGTGGGTTTCATGGTGGCTTTGGAGGAAAACGCGTTAATGCGTGTTGTCGTGATCTGCAGCTGCTGGACAGAGACGACAGTCACCAGGAGGACCCTGAATCCCCGAACGCCCGCAGCCCGCTGCACCTCGCAGTGAGTTTCTTTTTCACACACACACAGATAGCATCAGATGTCAGTGTATCATGTCTGTATGTTTTGACATTAGCACCGAGAACCTTTTTCCAAACATCCACGAAACGTTCTTTCAACAACAAAAGACAGCAAAGTTCTTCCATTTTAAATGTTGCCTGAACACGTAAGTTGGACCAGAACTTTGCTTGCATAAAACATTCGGGTAAAATTTAGATTTAAATCAGGAAGTCTCTGATCAGAGAATAAGCAAACAAGGCTGTAAATCTTCCCTAAATATCAGCAGTCTTGTTGTGTTTCTAAATCTGAGCCATTGTCTTGATGAGCACAGTATGTTATTTAGGAACAGAAGCTCCTTTTTAGATTTTTTTTCTTGAAATCAACTGAACAGTAACCTGCGACCAGGCACAGGACGTCAAAACAGCTCTAATGGATTATATCCAGCGTAAATGTTGCAGTGTTTTCTGAGGAGTCTCCGTCTCTGTGCAGGCGTACCACGGACACGCTCAGGCCCTGGAGGTGCTGCTGCAGGGGGAGACGGAGGTGGACCAGGGGGACGAGACAGGGAGGACCCCCCTGGCCTTGGCTGCCCTCCGGGGCCACACTGACTGTGTGCACACCCTCCTCAGCCAGGGGGCGTCGCCGCGCACCACTGACATCCATCACGGACGCACAGCTGTCCACCTGGCAGGTGGGCTCAGCTCCTGCTCTCGTACTGCTCAAATGACCTCCGTTACGTTCGCTGTGTTTTTCTTCCAAACAATTTCCTCGTCCTGTTTCTCGGCCAAGGTGAACACCTGGTGTTAACACGTGCCTGGGTGCATATGGCCAAAAGTATGGGGACGGCATGGTGTGCTTTTGGTCTGGTGCTGTTTTTCATGGTTTAGATCAGTTTCCATTTGAGGAAAACTTAATGCAACAGCTTACAGTGATATTCTAAACAGCAATATGCTTTCAGCTCTCTATCAGCAGTCTTGGAAAGACTCTGGCCTTTAGCTACAGGATAATGCGATCACCATGCAAAAACGCCACGGTTTGGTGTGGAAGAGCTTGACTGGCCAGGGCAGAGGCCTGACCTCAACCCCATCCAGCGCCTGATCACCCAGCATCAGTGCTGGAACTCAACAGTGCTCTTGTAGCTGAATGGGAGCAAGTCCCTGCAGCCAAGTTCAACATGTGGTGGAAAGCCTGAAAGCAGTGTTAGAGCAGCATATTCATGCCCCTGGCTGTCAAAAGAGACCTTTGACCTTTTTATGTTGTTTAAAACTGAAAGCAAACACTTGAGTTAAGCTTCCGTTTTCATGCACCTCTGGGCTGGATCCACATACACAACATGAGCTGGGTGATGGGCGGATGAATCCATGCGAAGCTTTCAGGCTTTCCTTCTGTTTGTGTCAGAAGCTTGGGGGCTTTAAACTCAGCAAGCGCAGCGACATCTGGCGGGTTCAAAACATCTTATTCAGAAGTGCTGCAGGGGATTCGTACATTATTATCAGTAAAGTAACGAATTTAAAAGCCTACGTATAAGATCTTTTTGTTGACAGGAAATATTACTGTACCTGACCTCCGCTGTGGGCTCGTGTGACATGTCATATGCCTGTCACATGACTCTGTCTTTCTAGTCCACATGAACTTCCCAAGAGAGGAACAGGCCTCAGAGTTTCAGCATCGTCAGGAAATGTTAAGCTGAGGGCTAATTTCATTCCATTTCTCATTCACCACATTTCTGAACACACTGCTCTTAGTTGCACTTCACATCATCATTCTGTTGACATCATTGATTTCTGCTGATCAGACTGTGAGAACAGCTTATTTGTTGTAAATATTGTTAAAGTTTCTACCGCTCACTCTTCTTAGGACTGTGGTCCTTATTTCCTGCTGTGGTGATACCGTAGTCGTCACAGTCTGACCTCAGTGAACTGATGTGTCATCTAACTGACTTCGAGCACTTCTGTCGCTCTGTTCCTCTCTCGCTTCCCCCAGTGATGAACGGCCATACGACGTGCGTGCGCCTCCTGCTGGACGAATCGGACAGCACAGACCTCGTAGACGCTGCTGACTCTCAGGGACAGTGAGTGGTCCTCTTTTGTCCCGCTTTCTCACTTCGGTTCGTCCTCATCCGCTCCAGTGTTTTGTTTTGGTTTTTTTTTTTCACACCTCCTCTGCCTCATCCTCGCCTGCAGGACTCCTCTAATGCTGGCGGTGGCGGGGGGCCACGTCGACGCCGTGTCGCTGCTGCTGGAGAGGGAAGCCAACGTCAATATAGCCAACAACCACGGGCTCACCGCACTGCACCTCGGGGTAAGCATCAGACTGTATGAAAAGCCTTTCAGGTCCTACTGGCTTGATTAGTCTTTTTTCTTGCCTTGATGGAGACTGGAGTGTGCCACCATAACAATTACAGACAAGTCTTTGATTTTAATAAATGGATACTATACAGTACTGGTTTTCTTGCTTGTTTTAGCCCATTAAGTACTGTTTCTGCATAGTTTACATTACTGCTGACCTGCTGCTGCAGGGAGTCATTATACTCTGTTATATCACATAGAAACATATATGAATGAGTTGCTTCCTAGGAGGCAGGAAATGAACCACAAGACTTGTGTGGCGCTTTAGAAAACGGTTGATGACGATGTAAACTACACTCACCTTGTCGTTAACGAGCTAAAACGTCAAGACAGCAGTTTGGTCGATTTGGCTCGATTCTGGTCTAAAGACCTTTATCCTCGCTCCCCAGCTGCTGTGTGGTCAGGAGGAGTGTATCCAGTGTCTGCTGGAGCAGGAAGCCTCGGTTTTGCTCGGCGACTCGCGAGGTCGTACCTCCATCCACCTGGCGGCGGCCAGAGGCCACGCCTCCTGGCTGAGCGAGCTGCTGAGCATCGCTTGCTCCGAGCCGCCGTCCCTGCCCCCGCTGAGAGACCACGGCGGATACACACCGCTGCACTGGGCCTGCTACTACGGTTCGCATCAGACCCCCCTCACACGCTGACACACACACTCATAGATGCCCTCAGTCTGCACTGGATTGTTTTTAATCTTCCTTTTTATAGGCTCATCATTTTTGATCACTATTCAAATGTTTGCATCTCTGCTAATGTTGTTTTTAACAAACTAGACTTGACACTAGACTTTTCCAATTGTGTGTGTGTGTGTGTGCGTAGGTCATGAGGGGTGTGTGGAGGTCCTGCTGGAGCAGAAGGGTTGTCGCTGTATTGACGGGAACCCGTTCACCCCTCTGCACTGTGCTGTGTAAGTCACACATTGCTTTTAGTTTTGACTGATTTTCACTGACTGTTACTATTTTGTCACTGTTACAGTTGATTGTTTTAGTGATACAGAACAGATAAAAGAAGACAGAGCATCTTGAACAAGCAAATATATGGAATCTTTGCATGATGAATGATTCAGCGATTGTAAGAATTGTACATTATTTGTTGTTGATCAGTTTTTTGTTGCCTGATTTCCTTCTTGTCACACAGCTGATGTCAGTCAGTGAAACCTGTTTGTGTTCTAACTGACAGGGTGAATGATCACGAGCCGTGTGCATCGCTGCTGCTGGAGGCCATGGGGTCAGACATCGCTGGCTGCAAAGACGCCAAGGGCAGGTAAGAGCTGCGTGTGTGTGTGTGTGTGCGCGTGCGCGTGCGTGGCTGTATCTTCTGTTTTCATCCCCTCCTCTCCCCTGCAGGACTCCTCTTCATGCTGCAGCGTTCTCAGGTCACGTCGACTGTGTCCAGCTGCTCCTGTCCCACGATGCACCTGTGGATGCTGCGGACCAATCGGGTCGCACTTCGCTGATGATGGCGGCTGAGAAGGGCAGAGTCGGAGCCCTGGGTATACAGATGTTTTTTTTTTCTTTGGCTTAAGGCTTCAGCACTGCAGCGTGTTTAGGTTGTTTCGTTACATTTGGCTCACCGTCTCATATAACTGATTGTGTTTGTGTGTGTGTGTGTGTGTGTGTGTGTGTGTGTATGCGTGCGTGGACATTGCTCTGATTGTGTCTTGTGCTCCAGAGGTGCTGTTGACCAGTGCCAATGCCAACCTCAGTCTGAGGGACAAAGACGGCAACACTGCCCTGCATCTGGCCTGCAGCAATGTAAGTGTCCACACGGGGGCTCTGGCCCCGGTACCATGACTTTTCAGAGTGCAGTCCCAAACACAGTGATGCATTGTAGGTGAGATAGTGGAGTTTTTTCTGTTATCAAAGGAGAAATGAGCTCTGTTCCAGTTTTAGACTTTTTAGCAAACAGTTCTCTTTTAGCTCTGATGTTTGGTCTCTACCAGCTCCTGAGGGAAACACCTGACTGTTAGCTGCTAAATGCTGCACTATATTCACCAACCGGTCGGTAACGGTGCCTCTAGCCATTTGGAGCTGAGCAGGTAGTTTAGGGCTTTTTTCCCTGAAGGCAGCTGGCTGCTGTGACCAGAAACCACACTGAGAGCAGTGAGAGTGAACCAGAGCAGTAAAGCTGTGGGTCAGACAGCGGTATAAAGGTACATTAAGCCGAGGGGAGCTGCAGGTCCAGCTGAGGTTCAGCACTATGAGCGACTTCTTTCACGTTCACATGCACTGTTATTCTAAAAACGTTGATTAGAAGCGTTTGAAGACTTAGTGCTGACGCTGCGGTCAGGTCTTTGTCTCGCTATAACCGGACATCATCTCCTGACAGGGGAAGGAGGACTGTGTGCTGTTGATCCTGGAGAAGCTGTCTGACACTGTGCTAATAAACGCCACAAATGCAGCGCTGCAAACGTGAGTATCTGAAACCTCTGTCCATCTCGAGGAGAACTGTTCACTTTCAGCTGAGATACAAGGCACGCAAAGAAAGCCGCTCTAAACAACATTTTTATCGATACTGTGGAGCTGTGACAGGAAAACACTGGAAAAGCTTTTGTAGCAGATGTGGGTAAATGGGGAGGAGGATAAATGGTTTGTAAAAGCTCAACAGGAGGAGGAGGAAGAGGAAGAGAAGGCTGGCAGTAGGCGAGATGTGGTAGAAAGAAACCTCTATAAACCTTCTGTCTGTCTGTCTGTCTGTCTGTCTGTCTGTCTGTCTGTCTGTCTGTCACTACCAGCCCCCTCCACCTGGCAGCTCGAAGCGGACTGAAGCAGGCAGTCCAGGAGCTGCTGTCCCAAGGAGCCAACGTTCAGAAGGTGGATGAGAACGGTAGGGTTTACCTGCTCCCTCGCAGGCACATGGAGTTACAGGCCCTCGCTGCACGCCATGCTCATTGGTCAACATGAATGTTTTCATCCGTTCCAGCATGAGCTCAACTCGACTAATGATTTGTTTTACTATTAATATTATTTTCCATGTGTGCTGCAGGTGAATCTATCTTTCAGAGGGGTTCCCACTGATCGTGGGCTTTGTTCGTCTTGAAGTTTGGAAACATCAGAGGATTTTACAAATGGGACACTTCATGCTTTTCTCAGTTGTTTTCCCTTTAATTCGATAGCGACAGCAGATAGATGACAGGAGACAAACAAACCATCAGAGTCTATAATTCTGCAGCCAGTAGGCCCAGGCAGCAACATTATCCATCCATGATATAGAATTGAACTCATTCATTCAAACTTTATTTCGGACCCAGGGTCCAGATAAAACACATTGTTCATTATCAAACTTCCGAGCCTGCTAATGCTGACTGGAATCAGACGTTCAGGTCGTGGATGATCTCTGTCCAAAATCGGACTGACTTGTAAAGAAGTGGTGTTTTAGCTCGTGCTGACAGTGGGAACCCTGATTTAAACTGGATACCAGCTGCTTGTTTGCTTTCCATGTGTGATTATTTGTTGGGCTGTGGTTGTCCCTGTGCTCTGTGTACCCCCTCATGTCTGTGGTTGCATACTGTGTCAGCTGGCTGAACACTAATGGAATGCTGCTCCGTCCCTCCTTTGTCTTCTGCTTCGCCTTCCCCGCTTCCTCCACGTCCACGTCTCGCTCTCCTCCTCTCTCCCTTTGTTTCTGTCCTCCCTCCCTCCCTCTCTCTCTTCTTCCCTCTCTCTCTGTCTCTCTACCTCAGGTCTGACCCCTGCTCTGGCTTGTGCTCCTAGCAGAGAGGTGGCTGACTGTCTGGCTCTCATTCTGGCTACCATGATGCCTTTCTGCTCCCCTTGCAGCTCCGGGGCTCCCTCCCCAGGCTCCCTGCTGAGGCAGCTGCCCCACCAGGGGGGTAAAGGCCCGGGCACCGGCCCGCGGGGGCTACGCAGCCCCAGGAACCCCTCGGGACCATCCAGCGAGGGAACCACTGAGAACGACTCGGAGGACTCAGAAACCTTCTGACCCCTCCGAACCGGCCCTCTACCCTCCTACCTCGAACTGTGCACCTGAACTCTCTGCTCCCACTGGGACGATGGCAGCGTTTCAGTCTGTAATGTGCATGCTTGAGGAAGAAGGGTAGATCCGTGGTTGGATGTTCGCAGTGTCTCTATCTCCTGGTCTTCATGTGGGGAACGTGTACAGAATGACCCTCCTCAGGCTGGATGCTTTTTCTTAGTGCCCTTTTCCAAAAGCAAGGAGCGGAGCAGCTGCACTGCCCCGGACTGACTACTGCAGCCGAATAAGTTGCTCCATGAAGCTGTGGTTGAAGAAGACTTCGGTCTGGATGGGTTAAGGCTTGGGTCTGCATGCTTGTGTTAACTTACACCACGGTTTGTTCTTTCTACTCACGGGTGCTTAAATCCAAACCGACCTCGGTACTTAGTCTCTGCATGGCATAGCAGCTTGCCTCTGAGACTCGTTTTGTCTTAAAAAAGCCATTTTTAACTGTTTGTACAAAATGAAGTAGACCATTAAGAAAGCTAAGTCTAATTTTAACCTTTGCTTGTTGTACCAAATATTTGACTTCCACATGTAAATAACGAACATGTACTGGAGGCTCACAAGAAGAGGTACGTAGAGCTCGTTTTTACCTGTTAACATAACTGAAGCACAAATTTGGATATTGCTTTTAGGTTTTGATGAACTGCGGCTGGAATGTGAAGTGTGCAGCCTTCAGTTAGACGTTTAGTAGTTTAAATATTCAGCAGGAAAGAAGATGCGGCACACTGGGTATATGTCAGTTCCCTTAGCTGGATCATGTTTCCCTCACTCGAGAAAGGAGATTTGGAGGAGATGATGCGAGAAAAGAGGAATTGAGGACAGAGGTTTTTAGAGAAATGAAACGTCTTCTCCTCTGACCTGTCATCTGGTGTCTGATGACGGCAGCACAGCTGGTCAGCTTCGCTGCTCAGAGGCTGAGTGCTCATGAGCCATTTCTACTGGTTCTACCACATGTTTCAACAGAAAAGTCTTTCCTTTGTTAATCGGACCTGCACTCAATACAATTCCACCATTCTTTTTAACACAATAGTAATTTGGGAACCAAATCGAAACACAGGAGTAGTGACGAGTTTGATGGCATCCAATTCAAACCCACTCATCGACTCTGAGTTCTCCCGACAATCATACCTGATAATACCTCAATGGCTGCAAGTAACTAAAAACTCAAAGACGTCTGATGACCTCGTTGGCTGAGAGGGCAGAAACACAACCTCATTACAACCTAAAAACAAGATAGCAGCATAATACGTGCAATGTTGATGAAACGTGTCTGACACGTTCCAGTACTTCCTCCAGTATGAATGCTATACTGGTATGAATCCAGGTTAAACTGGGAGATTCTTACATTGGTGTGAGCTAATCAGTTGAGCTACAGACTCACACAGTCCGCTGGCCATCATACAGTGGTGCTACAGAGTGATGTGTCCTTCCACTCACAAACAGTCTCTGAGCACAGGTGGCACATTAACCCGAGAACACGCAAACTTTTCTTTTCCGCCGTTACTGAATTCATGTTAATTATCTGCAGCTCATTTCACCCGCTGCTGTTGATGCCTGTCGTCATTTTATTCAGCAGCTTCCGCCTGTGTTTCCCTGAGGAGTGAGGAGCCAGTCGAATAAGGGAGCTGGCATATACCCACTGATGAACACAGGGTTTGCTCAGATGTGAATTAAGGCTGAGGTGATGACTAAGATTTATGCATTTTATCCTCTGGCCTTAAACGGCCTCCTGCACTGTTTGGACTCCATGTTCATCCCTACCTGTAGTGCAATGCTAACCCACTGAAACCCTTTCCCTGCCTGGGCAGCTCTAAATGTCTCATCATGCAAGCCCGGTTTCTCCAAATTTCTGCAGTGATGAAAAGCTCTTTGAGGTCTCCTCAGTACATTGGTATTTATTATCTTTTACATGATGGTACAGATACTGCCAGCACTTAACTGTAAAATAACACAGGGCCTTGACCACTTTCCTCTCCTTTCCCTCCTCTTCTGTCTGTCCACCTACCAGCTATGTGCCATTGTCTCAAATGTGTCCAGTGCCTTGATGTCGATTCATTTTGGTTTTCTTTTACGACAAAGTTTATGTTCGTAGATTCTAATATTCTGATAATTAAAGGATCAGTTCACCAAAAATCACAAACTCATTTGTTTGGTCAGTGAACCCTCGTGGTGTTGAGCTGTGCAGCTTTGTTCAGGTTTTGAGACATTTGCCTCAACAGCCTAAACAGGAATGTGGGGAGAGGGGGATGACATGCAACAAAAGCACATTGCCCAGAGGAAGAAGCCATTTCCAGAAATGATGCTCCAGATTCAGTGATGAAAAGCTCCAGAGGAGCTTCTAAATGGACCTTACAGTGAGTGTTCTGTCCACCGCTCTGTGAAACTCGAGGCAACATGGACGAGAAGTCCACAAAGGGCTTAAAAAGAATGAAAATTTAAACATTACCAATGTCAGGACAATGTGCATTCTCCGCTGTATCGCCATGGAGGTCTTAGAGGTGGATATCTGAAAACCTGGACAAATCAAACCAAAAGTATTTGTGTGACCAGCTGTTTTTTTGCAGTTTGGGTGAACTGATTCCTTAATATGTCGAGCATAATGTGGAGGATAAGGTTGAATGAATGACGGTTTGAGAGGAGTTTGCTCTGTGTGAGGGACCCTTATGCAGATGTTTTTTTAGTGAAATGGTGTCTCACTCCACTGTATTTCCTCCTTGCAGGCTGGTGATAATCTAGATTTTTCTTGTTGCCAACAAATCTCTTGTGAAGACCAAAACAAACAATCCGCTCGCCCGTTACTTTCTGACTTCCTCAGCCTGCCTGTAACACTCAGCGCAGAGTTCTTTCAGTCCTAATGAAGACACAGATCCCCAAAAAAAGTGGCCACAAACACACACTTTGATTTTGAGAAAAGGTTAAATAGTTTCTTCAAACAGTTTGGCACTGTTGTTTTTTAGCAAATGTTGCTCAAGTAGCAGGGCATTTGTTGGGGACTATTTTCGGCAGCGGATTAATCTACATTTGATGCTGTCTGTGTATGTGGGATCCATCTAAAAGAAACTATTTTCATAATAATGAGGAAACATGTCACACCCAGCTCACCAGTGTGGCCCATTCATGTTTTGAATAGTTTTGTGAGCAGCGTTATATCAGGACGATTGTTGCTTTTGGTCTTTTCATGGCGTTTACAGACAAGAGGAAAATGCTAGAATATCTCCAGACTTATCCTTTAAGTTGGTTGTGTGTGGGAGTGTGTGTTAGCTTAGGTACTGATATGAAATTGAACTGCTTTTGTATATAATGTTGACGTAAAGCTTTGTATGAAAAAAAACAAACAAACCTTCCATCACAGAGGACTTTGAGCACAGAGGGACGTATCCATCCTAAATGTCTGAAGAAGAATACAAAGCAAAAGTGTTTTATTTGAGTTAGCTTTTATCTAATGGACTAAAAGGTGTGTATATTAATGAATTTATTCGAGATGGAGAACCCTGTTAGCTGGAGTTCGATTGTAATGGAGACGACTCTTGTGGCCGATGAGCACACGTTGTTAACAAGCACAGTCTTTTTATGTCCCTGAGCTGAAGGTCTGCTGCAAGACTGAATCTGTCTGCCAGTATTATTGTTCTACCACAAAATGAGCTTCACCAGTCCTGACAATCGCTACCGTCACGTCTGATGATTTTCATGCCAGTTCCTGATGCAGTACCACACGCTGAGGGCTGTTTGCCAGCTACCCTTTGTTTTATAGAAATTGTACAATTATAAAAATCTGTTTGAAGTTACTGTAGTGCTGTTTCTGTTCTTCCAGCTGACTCATGAGACAGTTCATGTCACTCTCCTCGTGTGGAAATGACATTCTTGCTGCTGAAGCTGACGAGGATGATGGTTTCACTGTTTTGCTTGTGTGGAAATCAGTTTACTCATTATTATAATCCGCTGCAGTCTTTGTAACAAACCATTTCCTCGCCTGCTCCTG
>JAPZEA010000005.1:1273543-1285178 GCA_029783685.1 Heniochus monoceros | reverse complement strand
CTGCGATGAACTGGCGACTTGTCCAGGGTGTACCCCGCCTCTCGCCCAATGCCAGCTGGGATAGGCTCCAGCCCCCCACGACCCTTATGGAATAAGCGGGTATAGAAAATGAATGAATGAATGAATGATGAAACCATCTTAAAAATAGATGCTGGTTCAGTTTCTGTCAAAGGCTAATTGATAGGGCTATTCTGCGATCTTCTTCTGCTTGGATCTCGACATTAACACAGTTGTAATCCACTCCACCGCCCTGTCCAGCCAGTCAGACAAAAGAAATATGATAAGCCTGAGGTTTATCAGGGAGTTCACTGGTTGGTGTAGATTCTGCTGCTACTTCAGTGTGTACACAGGTTCAAGTTCTCATTGACAGAGCCTGCACTGACACCTGGTGGTCATCTTTGATAACATTACATGAACCATGGAGCTGGTGACTGTTATTTTAACATCCTTCACCTGGCTCCAGGAGGTCTTTATGTCTGAAGCATGCAGTCAGAGGGAAGAGATAAGATGAACAACACTAGTGTTGTTGCCTGGACAAGTATTAAGAATGTTTCACTATATGTAACATTCTTCTTCCTCTTTGATCACTGTCTCCTGCCCCTTAACATATGAAAGAGGTCTGTTTCATGTCCCCTGGTAATGCTTCCTGCCATTCCTGTAATTGAGGTGGAATTGAGGATCCCAAAATGTTTAAACCTGTGTAGTTCTTAGATACTATACAGTACATAGAGTACAGAGCATAAAAAGTCGTCTTTCTTCACTGATGTTCACTCTTTCTTGCTGCTACTGCTGCTGTCTTTCTTCCCCTCGAAACAATGGCTGACTGCAGAAGCCCGTTCCATTGACGCAGGCATCTCTATTCAGACCGAAGTGGCCTGTGCCCCCATTACAGGTACCAGAGCGGGCCGACCATCCTGTATAATCAGGGTGATGTCATCTTAATGGGACAGGAGTGCTGGCTTTAACCTGCTCCCTTGTTGTGTGCTCTTGTTGTGTTGATGTGAGTTCTTGGTATTTTGCCTGTGGATCAGTGGAAGACTTGATGCTTTGTGAATGGTATTTGTGTTAGGTTTTAACGCAGTGTTGTCATTTTTCCTGCTTCCTGTCCCTCTATGCACCCTGAATTTTTTCGCTTTTGGATAGTTGTGAAGTTTGACAGTATTTCTACAGCATTTCTTTATGTTGCTCCTTACAATTAACCAACTCTTTGTGCGTCCACTATCCCCTCCTTTCATTCTCCACTGTTTCCAGAAGTTCTGTTCACTCTCTCTCACTCACTTTGCTTGGTATCCACGACAGGGATGAACGGGAAGAGCATCCTGTCCGCAATGGGCCGACACACGCCGGAGCACTCCAGTGTGATGAGCACAGCAGGCTCGGGAGCCACCACCTCGTCTTGCTCGTCTCGCTCCTCCTCTCAGCGCTCAGGGACGGGGGCCCATACACCTGGGGGGCCCCACCGATCACCCTGCACCCAGGTCAAAACCTCAGAGGGCAGCGGCAACGCCCTGACCCCCAACGCTGGTCCTGCCAGGTCGCCAGTGTCCCCCAAACATTCACCAGGTGAGGTCAGCTACACTGACTCATGAGTGCAGGTGGTTAGCTGGCAGCGGCGCTTTGACAGATAGGACCGTAATCAAACGTATCAGTCTGATAATGGCCCAGTCTGACAGTTGAAATGACCTTTGGCACACATGTAGCGCATCAGTGTCAAACCTTTAATGTGTCTTGTCTCGTTATGATAACGTCTGAGAAAATTTCATGGTTTCACAGCATCGTGGTGAACGGTGTTACACAGTTATTAGCATTATCATTATTATTATCATCATCAGTTGCAATGAGCCTTAAACGAATGAAATCAAGGCTTTTTTGATGAAGCCATTATTACAATTCAACTAAATATTATATCCTGACAGACATAAAACTTGATATAAACTGGTGGATGCTAATACTGTCACATTTCAGAGCCTTCTCATTTGATTTATTTCGGATTGAATTTATTGTTTTTATTTAATATTTAAGTTTCTTTAATTTAGGTTTTAGTTGCATATTTTAGTTACAAAATACAAACAACAGAATCTTTTTTTTTTACAGGCAGGTCTTTATCTACATAAAAATAAATGTAAGATTAAAATCTTGAGACTACAGTGTGTTTACAGGGATAAGGGATAAATGTCTGAACATGCTTGGAGTGAAATTCATTTAAAGCCTGAGCTGGCCACAAAGCTCAGTTTAAATTTCTTCACCCAAACTGATTTCAGGCTTGTGGAGTAGGACAAGAGTATAAACTCAACAACATGTTCGGTCAGGGGTTGATTCCTCTGTCACATGACATGTAAACAAACAGCCCATGTTAAAGAAGTGCTCTCTGACGAGGCAGCTTTAAACAGAGAGGCCCTGCAGGGCTGTGTTGTGTCTCCAGGACTATCCTCTGTGTGCACCAGTGAAATGACGCTGCACAACAGCAATTTCAAGCTTTTAAATATGCTGATGATTTTTGCTCAGATTTTTAAAGCTGGAACAGTGGTGTCCGGCTCTAAGATAATCACTGCTGGAACTCGCTCTAAACCGAGCAGACTGATTTTAATTATCTGGGATCACACATAGATGACAAACTGACTTTCAGGGAAAAGGTTGATTTCATAAGTAAGAAAGACAGTTAGCGGTTTTTAATCAGGAAACTGAAGGGGTTTTGGGTCAGTCTTGACATTTTGGTAAAAGTGAATATCAGCCTGATGGAGAGCATCCTTGTTTTTAATATCTCTATCTGGTATGGACACTTGACTTTACTAAATAGAAACACGCTGACCAGGATTACTGAGACAGCAGGGAAGATAGTGGACAACCAGCAGAAGCCACTAGATGACCTTTACAGCACAGATGTGTTCTTGGTAGCCTTGTCAATCATTAATTACTTTGTTCTGTTAATGTGATGTTTTTATCTTTTATCTTTATTCTGTCTTGTTTTGGTCATCGTCCTCGGTCTGTATTGTAAATAGTACTTAGTCAGCCTGTTCTCCACTGCTGTGTTTTATGTGGACCAGAGTTCTCCAAAACTGTCAAACTCTATTCACTCCTTTAATTTCTCCAGAGGAACCAGAGTGCAGTAGAGAGAGTGATGGGTTCTGTGAGTAGCTCTGAACACTTGTGCTGTACATCAACAGAGAGGAGCCACTCTGAGAAGCATTTGTCACTGCGGAGGAGCCCGTCGCCCAAGAAAGGCTCCCCTCTGCAGTCACCTCAAGTGGTCTTTCTCAAGGACATCGTTTGCTACCTTTCCCTGCTGGAGAGGGGGACGCCGGAGGACAAGCTGGAGTGTGAGTGACAGGGATGGGGGGGGGACGTAGGCGGAGGGTCAGCTCCTCTCTGGGATATCAAGTGGGAGCAGCTGTCGTCTGCAATGCGTGCGTGCGCTCAGGCCACCAATACAGCTTGTCTGGTAGCATGACAGCTCAGGTTGACAGCAAGAGTAATAAGGCTGTTCCCTCCTTCTCTGGCTGCCTCCCCAGGGCCTTCAATGCGGTGCTTAAACCTCCCACACAGGGCAGGTCAGTGACATGCTTAAGCCCTGCTGTGCCCAGTTAACTTCTTTAGTGTCTACTGCTATATTGGTGCACACTGACAAGGCTAATCTCTGCTAACTGGTCCCCATGCCCCAGTACAGAAGTAGCATGCTCTACTTCTTTAACCCTGTGGCCATCTGGAGGGAGTCCAAGAACAAATGCTACAGCTCCAGAGAGCTACTAATTATCTAACGTTATATGAGTCATCATGGGATCTCTGTTCTCTCGTTTCCCTCTAGTCATGTTCCGGCTGTACGACACAGACGGCAACGGGGTTCTGGACAGCTCGGTGAGTGGAATCTGTTTCGTTTTACGCTTGTATCTCCCTCTATTTTCCCTCCCCCCCATCCTCATCTCTCTCTCTCTCTCTGTGTTTTGTCTCTCTCTTTGCCCTTTGCACACCGCAGCTCTAAGAATAGAAACCTGAACAGTCAGTGTTTACATGAGGTCATTTGTGATGGTTCTGTTCAGTTTGACAATAGCCATGTGCTGAAGTGATCACATAAACAGACAAGTTCTTCTGTGAATATGATATATATGCAGGAAATACACGGCACACTTACAGACTTGGTTCCACTTTGTACTTCGCTGCTCTTCACCGACTCTAATGTCGACTAAAAGCACATTATTCACATCACAGGCAGCAGTTTCACATTTTCACACCTGTCATCCAGGTTTGAAATGTTTGCGGGGTGATAGAAGGTAGAAGGTGAAGCTAGATTGGCAGTTTTGTCTCGTGTTTTTCTTTCTGTAGGAGCTGGATCGCATCATCAATCAGATGGTGCATGTGGCAGAGTACCTGGAGTGGGATTCAACCGAACTGCGGCCGGTGAGCAAACTCTCGACTGCAATGAAGTCTGACACTAAACAGGAAGAGAAATGTAAACAGGCCCCTCTGTGGAGGTTTAGTCAGTATTTACTCACCCTTAATGCCAGCTGAAAAGTGACAGGAAGTGGATTTTAGTTCCGAAAACCACAAAATAACTTGAAACAGCCTTCTGAGCAAAGCACTACAGAGGCAAAGGACAGGCTTGTTAGAGGAAAGCCCCTGTTCTCTAGATCTGCATATAAAAAATGAAAAAAAGGATAAATTTAGTCAAGAGACTATTTGAATTTCACAATAAAATCCGATACTTTAAAATGGTGGGATTGAAAACACATGCTCATGGGGGAATAAATAAAGAAAATGAAACTGAGTTCATTCTCATTCACTGTTTCAAATCGTTGCCCTGTATTGTGAACTGAACCCTGAGCTGAGTATACCATTATTAAAGCTCATGTTAAAGTTGTAAAAGTATATGGCCGTCTGTTTATAACAGCCATTTCAGTGTTTATGTAACAGGCACAATGTGCAATGCATTTATTGCAGCAGATATAGCTTAAAGCTCATTTCCATCTGTGGTCCTGTAGCAGTATATAGACGTTTATAGAGCATGTCTGTCTGTTAACTACATAAAGACGTATCTTATGGGACACTGCTTCATGGAATTTTTGATTGATTGATTTTGAGTCCTGCTTTAAACCGTAGTATATAGTCAGCCTGTAGCTGCCTTTTGACTTTTTAACAGACTGTCAACAGTCACAGTCTGTGCTTTGTTTTAAAGACGAACATGTCTGTGTCACTTCAGATACTGAAGGAGATGATGGAGGAGATCGACTACGACAGGGATGGAACAGTCACACTGGAGGAGTGGATCAGAGGAGGCCTGACCACCATCCCTTTACTGGTCCTGCTGGGAATGGATACGGTACATATTAGTGTGTGTGTGTGTGTGTGCGCGCGAGTGCATGTGTGTGTAAAATATGTAAAATATCTGTGATAGCTAAAATCAGCTGATAATGTATCTGCCACGGCATGTATACTGTAGTTCGAAACATTACTATGTTGGTTAACATTACTTTTAAAAGCAACCTGTTACATTACAAGATCACTGCCATTAAAAAGTAACTGTTCTGTTCCAGAGTTACCTACCAAGAGAAGCAGCTCTTTAGCGTACCTTTGTGTTAGCAAAATGAAAACCCCCTTTGCGATTCCTTGCACATGTTGGTTATATTGTCCAGAGGGAGCGTAGCCGGCTGTGCATCTCCCTTTGAATGTGTCGACTCCACCGTCACTGCACAGCCTCATCTACAGCCCATAATCTGCAACTCTGCAGGCTAATGACAGGAATAACAGACGCAGTATCCCCTTTACAGCTCTTTATTAACAACTATGTTTATTACAACTAAACAGAAAACCAAGAGGATACCAGGGCCCAGAACATATAACCTAACAAGTTCATACAACGTGTCATTTTTTTTAAAATTCAACTGCACTGAGAAAAGTTGAATTATTTACATGAAAGTAGATGGAAAGCGAGGGTACCTGTGTTTGCCTTGCAGGTGCTTCTTCAAAATATGAAGTTGAGCTCATCGCAGCCGACAGACACTTATGTCAGCTGCGATGAGGGTCCATTTGTGTTTCACACTGATGTTCTTCCCCTTTCACCCACAAATTCAAAATAACGTGAACACTTGTGCGATGTAAAGGCTGTCCTGTCTGCCTTCTCACTGGCTGAGGTAGACCTGCTCGCTGACACGACCGTAGGGCTGGATACCTTCCACCAGGGCGCAGCTTTGACCAAGAAGTAAGAAAGAAACAGAAACATTGTGAATGCGTCAGGGATTTTCTTGTTCTGTTTTTGTCACAGCAAAAGGAACAGGGAAACATGGTAAAATTTTAACAGTGACGGATTGCTTATTTGAAAATGTAATTGAATAACTGATTACTTAAATTGCAAAACTAATGCATTACTTGCTTGTTACAAAAAAAAAAAAAAAAAAAAATCTGAGTACTCTAATGTCCCCAGGCACTGGTTACTGCTAAGCATTGGCAAAATTGCAACATATGTTTTGTATATTTTAGAGATTATTACTTGAATGTTTGCTTAAGCTGCTTTTAGACGTGCACCATTCATAGTGCACAGGTAACGTGCACGCTGGGTTGGATTATTGTAAAAGCTGAGGCTGTCCCACTTGAAGGACACTTTGAATGCTTCCTCTGTCCTTTGTTGTCTCCTCCTAGAATGTACAGGAAGATGGGCAGCATGTTTGGCGTCTGAAGCACTTCAACAAACCAGCCTACTGTAACTACTGCCATACCATGCTGCTCGGAGTTCGCAAGCAGGGCCTCTGCTGCTCCAGTGAGCCTCTGTGTCACTCATCTCTCTGTGTCTGTCTGTCTGCTTTGGTGCTTTTCTCTGTCTCTTTACATCTCGTTGTCTCCATTTTTTCTCCTCCTCCGACGTCCTCTCCTCTCCATCTCTGTCATTATCTCTTTGTCTGTTCCTCTGTCTTTATCTGCTCTTCCCTTTACTCCCCGCATCAGACTCAAATTGAAGTGGTTTGTTCTGCCTGAGTGCCTCTGAGTCAATGTTGTTTTTCAATTAAAAGTCCTCACAGTCATCATTAAAAAACCATCAACAATGTTATCATGTGTAATTTTATTATTGATTGAATTCTGCCGAGAAGCAGTTCTCGAGGCTAATGTTATTGTCACTGTTAAATCCGAGTCCTCATTTCTTGTCTGAAGCGATCTTTAATGTGGTAACCTTTCATTAACGTCCCAGTAAACCGTGTTTTTAGTTGCAGTTATGAGACAAGGCCAGTAAGTGTAAGAAGTTTGAGCTGTCATTCAATATTAAAAATGAAGAATGTGTGCGCCATCCATTTTTGTGGCTGGTTTGTGATGTGAAGTAACCTGTGGTACTGGAAGAATTTCACAAATTGTTGTTTGTTGTTGTTTTCACACAGTATGCAAGTACACAGTACATGAACGGTGTGTGTCCAAAGACATTGCTGCCTGCATCAGCACCTACGCCAAGTCACGTCGACACACCAACGTAAGTACAAACACGACGCATGAAAGGGTTCATGATAGCATGGACTGATGCTGCTGGGTAATGAGGCAGGAACACTGACCAGTCCGATTAGCTGATTCCCACTGGCCCACGGTCCTGTTTAACAGAGCAGCCGCGATCATGGGATGGTCTGTGAGATCATGTAAGGCTTCTTATCCAGTTAATGTCCTCTGTAGCTGTGATGTGATTAGGCTCTGTAGAATTATTGCTCTGGCACAGGTCACATGCTGATTAGGGCCTGTAGAGCCTAGGGCCTCCAGACTGCAACCATTTAGTTGGATTTTGCGTCCATTTTCAGAGACAGTCCAGCCAAATTTTCTAACTAGGAGCACCAGTGCAACTTGGTCCATTTTCCATCATTGGGTCCATTTCCTGCTCAACGCGTTTGTTACTGTACCCATGAGGCCCATCCGTCCCCCTCTCCCCCAAGGAAAGTGCCTGAATGCAGGCAAGAGAGGTGACCCATGACCAGATTATCATGATTTATAAAAATGCAGCGTAGTGAGGAAACAGCCATTTCATGGAGACGTATATAACACAGACCTACTGATGTACATTCAGCCTGCATTGGACCTCTTCATACGAGTCAGCCGTCACTCCATTTATCACTATTGGTGGAAAGTCCAGTCTGCAGCATAGTTCATACACCTAACTGACAAACCAGAGAGCTATAAAGTAACGTCGTGCTTGGAAAGTTTGTGAATCACATGTATACTGTTCATTCTCACAATTGTCTCCATGATATCCCTCCTGGGAGTATGGCGCGTGTAAACATTATTAAGTGAATATTCTGACAAAGCTCCACATTTTAGAGTGAACTGTAGTTGTCTGATCTCTATAATAATCAAGAGCTATAACCACAGACACATCCTGCTGTTCAGATTGCCCACAGGTGTCAGTGTACACAGCAGTAATAGCAGTTACCTTATGAACGCTCTCCAGGGGTCTGTTTGACCCTGTGCACAAGTACTCTAATAATGGACCAATTCATAGGATAATAAATGGAGGAAAAAAAAAAAGAAGCATACCCTCTCTCCCACCACAAATGCTTTGATCTCTCTCTTGCTCTCCAGGCTATGCAGCATGTATGGATGGAGGGTAACTCTCCTACCAAGTGCGACCGCTGTCACAGAAGCATCAAGTGCTACCAGGGCCTGACAGGCCTGCACTGCGTCTGGTGTCAGATCACTGTGAGTTGCTGCCTCATGTAGACACAGATAGCTGTCACCAGGTAACACGCGAATCTGCAGTGGCCACGTTCCAGACTCTGAGCCATAGAAAAACATCCTGAGTATGCAGTAATAGCTATAGACTCACTGTAGAGCATCATTATTTTTCTGGTCTGCCCTAAATTTATGTATTAAAAGTGTTTATGATGGTGAACACAATAAATTAAAGTCTGTCTGTCTCACTATTACAAACCAACATTAGGACATTGGATTGGCTTTCACTCATTTACCACTTTATTAGGCACACCTGGCTAAAATGAATGCAGTCTAATACACCAGTCTTACTATAAATCCTGCCATCATCAGTGTTACAAACCCCATTCCGAAACAGTTGGGATGCTGTGTGAAACATAAATAAAACAGAATGTGATCATTTACTAATCTGTGTGAAACTGCTGTCGGTAAACACAGATTGTAAATGATCAACGTGCTGTGTGAACAACTTTTTGTCCCCACAATGTGATTGGTACTTCCACACTTTTACACAGTTTACTTGCCATTACATTCAAAATCCACTAGATGTCGCCACCGACTTGGAGTTTGCTCCAAGTGGCGTTTGCCTGCTGTCAACACGCTCAAGTTGTTGGTCTCATTTCAGCATGAATATTCTGCATAAAAACACAAATAGATAACTTTTTGATTGATACTGTATGGCCTGTCAAACAGTGGGTATGTGCTGTCAGGACAACCAGCCTCCAAAGTGTTTCATACTGCTAACATTTGATACACTCAGTCCCACAGATGGATTCCGCCCACAGTTCTTATGTTTCTGCTTCTCCTCTCCTCCGTAGCTCCATAATAAATGTGCATCTAATGTGAAACCAGAGTGTGATGGAGGAGCCTTGAGGGACCACACTCTGTTACCCTCGTACATCTGCCCCGTTGTCTTGGTGAGAATCCCTTTTTCTGCTATACGTACACAAGACTGCACACACTCTATGTACTGAGATACGTTCACTTCCACAGACGAAGGAGGGTTAGCTTGGTTTGTGTATTATATCACTGACAAAACAAATCTTTAGCAGACTGTGTGAGCTGACTGCTGTGACTTTAGAGCAGGTCTCACTCACAACTGTTCCTGTAGGTTCAGAACATTTTCCATGACAGAAAACAGTGATAGAGGCCAGTTTTAATTTAGAATTTTAGGATATATTAGGGATTTCAGTAATATCAAAATATTCATAGAAACCTCATTTGAAAACACTCACTGGTCAATTTATCTTATCTAAAATCAATGCAGTCTAGCACAACAAAGCTGCAATAAATCCCACCTTCATCAATGTTAGGATCATTTTAGGCGCAGTAGTTTGTAGCTCTGTTGAACTGTATAACATCATACAGAGAGGTGCTTCTCTTATTTAGCCTGCACTTGCTGACATAAATGGGGTGGACAACATAATAGACGCACCTGTAAGAATAACGCAATAGAATTTAACAGCACCACAAACTGCAGCCTCCAAAATGATCATAAATCAACACCACTCTAAAACAGTCTAAACAAAAACTGAGCTTTACAATCTTTATGAAGGTAGGATATATAACACGAGTGTTGAATCAAAGCACTCATGAAACACTATCTGCTTTTCAGCTGTTCATCTGGAGCTCAGTACAGCCCAGCCTGTAGCCAAAGTGTTTGCCAAATATGGCCAAATGCACCGCTTCTGTGCCCTAGTCACTGCAGCAAGGATAGGACAAAGACAAGGAGCACAGTTTTAACAGAAATAGCATTTTTAGCCATATATTGAGAATTCATTAATAGGTTTGAGCTGCCACCGCAACCTGGATAGGCAGTGGAGACTGGATGGATTGATGACTAAGCTGGCTGCGTTAGTGACATGCCATTCAAAAGATTTCCTCAAACAGGTCTTGTCAGGCGTCTGTCCAGCGAGCACCTGCCTCAATTTCACACTAAGTTATGATTCCATTCTTGGGTTTGTGGTCTGACTTTTCAATTTTCCTCACAAATACCTCATTGACAAGCTGATTTACATGCATATTATCCATATCCATAGTGGGCATTTCCATGCACCTGCAGAATATTTAATGCTCATTTTGATTGATAAAGGGAAAGTGCATACAGGTAAACAGGTAGCTAGTTTTAGAAATCAGAACATTTTGAGCAGTTTTCTTCTGTGCTCCTGTATACTGTAGATTGGAATCAGTGTAGAGTAAATAAAACCCCAGACCCACGGTTGCTTATCAGTCTTCTGCTTTTCGCAGGACCGTCATTCTGTGGTGAAGCGTGGTGAGGGGGAGTCGCCACCCAGCACCAGTCCTGATGACACCAATCAGACTTTCAAGTTCTCCCCTGGAGATGGACAAGCACTGCAGGTATGCTGGTAAAGCATCTAGCACCTGTCCATCATCTAGGTTGTATAAGTGACCAAACAAAGCTAGTTCCCCGAGGCCTGAGTCTGTTTGTCCTCCAGGTCTCCAGCTCACCCCTATCCCCGGTACTCACCCGCTCCTGGTCATGGTCAATCCCAAAAGTGGAGGCAGACAGGGGGAACGGTAAGTCACCCACAGGCCTTCTGCTGTGGTCCAGAGGTCTGCTCTGCTATTGTTTTTTACATTTATTGCCATGTCATGTATGGTGACCATGAATAGAGGTAATGGATTAGGTTGATGCCATTTGGCTTCACCTCAACACTTTGAAACCTGATTATTTTATAGGTCAAAGAAAATTAGCGCGCTTCCTTTTTTTTTTATGTAAGTTGTTTTTATTTGGGGTATTTGGGGTATTTGATGAAAAAAAGAAAATGGATGAAATCTGGGTACAAATCAAATATATGGTGAATAATTTGGGATGAAAATAGAAAAATAAAATTAAGATTTATTACTAGTAACGTCATATCTCAACAACTACTTTGTAGGAGCAGAATGTAAATGACTTAATTTGTGTATGGTGTATTGGGTATCAAGTGTCACGGGGTAATTAGTACTT
>JAPZEA010000005.1:1150005-1163631 GCA_029783685.1 Heniochus monoceros | reverse complement strand
CATTCAAGTGTTTGCAGGAAATTGCTACAAGAGAGTTTGCACCAAACAGCAGAGGAGGCCCTCGGAATCACATTGTGTATCATTATTGTGCGTCCATGTGCACACTCCTCCAACAAGATCTTTTCAAAAATAGTCTGCATTAATGAGCAACTATTCCATAATTCTGACAAAAAAATAAGGGCCAAGTTCTAGTACAGTTTGGAAAACAGTGAGTAAATGCTTTTTGCAGCTAAAGGACTAATAAGTGCAAAAACACGAAAATGCTCGTGTCTGACGAGACCTGAGTTGAGTGAGACGATGGAACGTGCACCTCTCAGATCAAATGAATGCAAAATGAGTCTCTGACTTTGACTAATCTGGACATTTGGTCCCTATGAAGACAATGTGCAGCGAGTATCAGCTCTTACATACCTGGCCCAGGGAGCCATCTTCTCCGCCAGCCGCCGACTCAGACAGAATCCTGCTCCTCCAGTAGCGAACCAGAACCGCACTTCCCTCTGAGACGACACACGGATATTAACACATTTCATATTCATATTCATTCCAACAGGTGCACTATGTCGGCACAGAGGGGGGTAACTAGTGTCCTCTTCCAAAGTGGGAGCTAGTAAGCCTTGTGTAGCTTGCACTTTCTGTTCTGTCTTCATTATTATTCTTTATTTTGCTCATTCTGCCCCTTGATCCCGCTCTACAGCCATTTCTCCAGCCACTTCCCCCACCTGCTCACCTGTTCCTCATTCCCCAATTACCACCCACAGTATTTATACCAGCCCATCTCCATCTGTTCCTTGCCAGATCACCTATACTGCTTCATGCCTTTGCTTTCAAGCCCTAAAAACAATTACCCTGAAACCCCCATCTGTACCTGCCTGTACCATTTACCTCATTACCCCCATTCCTGCTCACCTGCAGTTTCTCAGTTAATTCAGTTAAAAAACTGTTCCTGTCTGCCTGAGATGTCTGCATTGCCGTGGTTTAGGGTGTTAGTTCTGTTATTTCCTGTTTTATGTTGAAAGTTTTCCTCACATGTCATCTTATGTGTCTTTGTGATTGCTGATTTGTTTCACCTGTCCCTCATAAGTCGTCCTTCTTTGCTTTCCTGCAGTGTCTGTGCCAGTTTGTCCTCGTAGCTTGTGTGTCAAGCATTTCAGCCCTCCACAGTGTTTCCTGGAGTTTTCCAGCATTTTCAGACTATTGCTTGCACCTGCTCCAACTTTTGTAGTCTGCATTTGGGTCCAACCCCTTGCTTCCTTGTTTCCCCCGCCTGCACAAGCATGACATACCTTTGGGTTTTTTCCTGCTGCCTTGTTCTCACCTGCCTGATATCTTCAAAACACTGAATGTTAGAAATTAGACACATACATTAAAAACAAAGCTATGAAATAGAGAAGAGAGAGTGCCTCTATCACTGACCCTAAATAAAAAAGTGTAATACTTTTCTTTCCCTTTCTGGTTTCCCTTCAGACTTACGGTATTGATTAATCTGACTTTTTCGATCCAGCCTGATATTAATTTCGTGTCTTTATCTGCTCACTTGCTGCCATTTCTCAAGCAGATGCTGTTTTCTTTTTACTTCCTGCCGTATAAACTGTTCAGCTGATATTTTACAGGAGGAAATATATATTTCCGGTGATTTGTTTGTGTGTTAGTCACAGTGTTTGCTTCTTTCTACCAGTTTCCTTTCCTTTACTCTTTCTTTTTGTTATCCTTCCATCCACTCCTCCCTCTTCCTTGATTTTCCCTTACAGACATTTCCTTTCCCTCTGTCATTTCCTTTCCTTTCAGTTCCTTTCCTTTCCCCTTTCTGTCTTCCCTTTCTTCCCATTCCTTCTCAATGAGTTTACCCTCAACATATCGTCCTCTCCGTCATCCCCCCTGATGTCTTCTATTACTACAACTCTCTCTCAAGTTTTTGCCCCCCGTGTGTCTCCACAATGAGCCACATGATTGGGTGATCTGGACTCCTCGCGACTCACATTTACAGTAAATTTAATCGGGCCCCTCGTTAGCTCGTTAAGCTTCCGCGTGTAGTGACATGTGTCGTAGGCTCTTCCTGAGTCTTTCCTGTGTTGTATGCTGGACTGAAGTAAAGACAAACGCTCCGCTGGAGTCCCCTGCTCATTGGTATCAGTATGTCTTTTTGCATGGTAAAACATGTAGTCAAAACAGTCAGCTCTGTCTTTGCTTTGAGAAGAGAATGCTGGGTATTGAGGTTCAGAGTTTAGGATGATGCTGGGAGGTTGTTCCGTCTTAACTGCTGCTGCCGAAGAGATGTGACGCGTCAAGCTGTGAGAAAAATGAGAGTCATGGGTAAAAGATCATTAGTGTGAGTGCATGTTTGGGAAGTGTGCTGTTGAAGGGTAGTGACTGAGAAACTTCTCTTTATTTATATAACACCTTTATAGAGTTAGTGTCACAAATACACAAGTAGTTCACACGTCAATAAAACCAGTACAAGGCCCAGAAGGACCCCAGCAGCTAATACCAATAAATAATACACTTCAGCCTCATCAGTGAGGAAGGCCTGTCTGTACAGGAAGCTTTTCAGGTGACAGTCCACGCTGCCGATTGGTCTACTGTCTGTAGCAGGTATAGCTGCTGCTCCAGAGCCTTGGAGCCACCACTGCAAAAGCTTTGAGTATGAGTGACAGACAGTAAGCCCTGCAGAAGACCCCAGAGACCCATCTGAAGAGGGAGGACTTCATGAATATATCTGGGGAAAGATAGAGCTGAGCCGTTTGATAATGAGAAGAACCTTGAATGTGATCCTTCATTTCACTCGCAGGTGGTGAAGTGAAGGCACTGGGGGGTTGGGAGACGCGAGTCTTGCCGCGGCGTTTTTGTCACTGGTGATTTACTTAAACGGACAAAGAATGAAGTGCAGTCAGTATGAGACCAGGAATAACAAGGTGTGCGTCGCGGCGTGATGAACAGTTCTGACCGAAGCTGTTTGTGTATTCAGTGTCTGTGTGTGCCACCAGGAAGTGTTGCACTCAAACCGCTGACACAGTGATGAACTCAAACAAGGTTTATGATGCCAGACTTCACAGTGTGCATTGTGATGTTTTACATCGACATGCGACTTACAACAGAACAGTGTGTTTACCTCCCCTGTGTACGTCTGTTTCTCTGTCATTATCTGTGTAAATCGCCTGTCAAAGTTTAAAGTGTTTCAACTGCCTGTAACAGTGGAGTTTATGTCTGGCTTCCCTTATTTACACCTCGCGGTGGCCTGATCCAGTTTATGTGATGTATTTACAGTGTGATATTTCCTGAATTAATTAGTTGATGAAAATTTGCAACACCTCTGACTGGTTGTGTCCGCAGTTCCGGGCAGAGGACACTTCCACGGGACAGGCCTTGCCCGGGTTGCGACATGTTTGGACGCAGGGGGAAACGGGTTGCCCTTTACTCAGGAGATCCAGATGCAAATGCACAGATGTTCTTGCTAAGAACAGCAGGTGCTGCAGGGGTGGAACATGTTTGTCTTCGGATGGTCAAGTGCTTCTCGTCAGAGCTTCAAAGCAGAGAATGTTGCCGTCCCGCTGTAACAGTTTTGATCTCTTGAACCAAAATAGATGAGAATATGCAACCATACCTCACTTTTTTATAGCTTTGTGTATGTCTGCCTATCTGTCTGCCTGTATTTGTTGTTGAAAAGCTAGGAGGCCACGTACAAAAAGAGCTACAATAACTACACAGGATATCTAAAATGGCTGTAAACACCATCAAATTAAAGTTGAAATCTGGCACGTAACCCTTGTAAACCCTTTTTTTAGCACGCTGTCATACTCTTATATGTTTGTTTATCATTTCAGCTGCCACTTATGCAAATTTGTACCAGCTTTATTTCATCAGTTAAAATCAAGGCAGCTACATACTGAGCTGTATGTTGAACAGGCAGCGCTGAGGATGGCTGCTGTGATTGAGTAAATCTGAGCAAAATACCAGAAGACCGTGCTCATGGTGGAGCAGAAAAAAACAGCCAGGGTTGGGTTTCTCCTTCTTTACAGACTTCCTTCCTCAGAGCAATCAAATGGGTGTAGTGTTGTGTCATGTTCCACTCTCTGCGCAGGCTAAGCCACATCAGCTGCACACTGTAAACTCCTCTTTGGGTGAAATAAGTCCGCCGGTGTAAACATAACAACACCGGGTCATATGTAGTTCATGTCTGCACGCAGGCTAGCTGGCAGCTGCCAAGTGTTTGAATGGTGGCTGCGGTTGTTTAAATGAAAAGATGGTGGGTGGGATCGGGTCACGTACAAATATGGCAGCTGAAGGGGGTCATTGAAGATATTGGGGTTTAGAGGCTCTCTGATGCTGCTGTTGTATAAAACTCTCTGGTATCTCTCAGATCATCTAAACTTGACCTGAACCCTTCTCAGTCCACAAACAGGAAGTCACTTTCCTCCCTCCGTCAGTGCCAGCTTTTGCGCATTTTCTTTCTAATTACACCGCTTCCTTTTCTTCTTTGTAGGTGTCGTTCAACGTGAGCGTGGAGGCGAGGGGCTGCCCTCCCCGTGGCACTGACCAGAGCTTCACCATCAAGCCAGTGGGGTTCAAAGACCGCCTGGAGGTGGCTGTGGACTATCAGTGTGACTGTGGCTGCAGTAAGACAGCACAAACCAACAGCAGCATCTGCAGCTCCATAGGTACTTCGTCTTGCATTACAGTCTTCCATTGATTTTACTTCTGTTTTATCAGGAGCGAGAGGTTAAAACAATAATATGAACAATAGCCCAGTCAGATTAGACCAACCCGTTTCACATTCACGTTTATTTGATTTTCAGAGTGGAAATTAAGAGTAAGCGCTTATAGGATGAATTAGCGCTGCATAACCAGGTCTCATCATATTCATATTAGTTTTTATTTATCCATCAAGGATCAACAAATTTATCTGTGTGGATTATTAGAAATTTTTGGAAAGACCATTTCCATGAAAAACCTTCTGTATGTTACATTTCATTGCTTTATTTTATGAACTTAGCACCTAATTAGCGGCATTATCACGTTGTTTAATGTTCGTTAAACCGCAGAGATCGACATCTTCTTGCAGGAGCAAATGCAACAATTTTGAAAGCAAGTGGACATACAACCAGAACCAAAAAGCACGAGCCCTGTTGATCACAGAGGACGGAAACGTGCTGCGGCCCTGCTTCCTGTAGTTTGAAAGGTCCGGGTTGAACACCTCAGTGGTGTCAGATGTGTCATTTTGACTCCTACTTTTACCCCATTAATTGACTACTGTCTTTAGCACAATCATTGAGAGGCTCTCACTTGTGGTAGTTGTTTGTTATCATCCCATGTTTGGCAGGAATACACTGAATTATTACTGTACACACTTTAGATGTAATGAGTGTCTTAAGTGGAATAGGAAAGTCAAAACCAAGTGAAAGTGGGCAAGTTTAAAACAGTAAAAACCCTCACATCTGACTCAAAACAATTCAGATACAGGAATTACTGAACCCTCTAGAAGGCAAGAGGGTGGGTGGCTGAATAATCCAGGTAGATCATGCACCTAAATCAGCCAGTAGAATAAAGTAACCCTTGCCCTTGCAGGTACTTATAACTGTGGGACTTGCCACTGCGAGCCGGGCTACCTGGGCGCCCGCTGCGAGTGCCAGGAAGGCGAGGCCAGCAGCATGTACCTCAGCGCCTGCAGGGAAGCCGAGGGCAAGCAGATCTGCAGCGGTCGAGGAGAGTGCAGCTGCAACCAGTGTCTGTGCTTTGAGTCTGAATTTGGCAAGATCTACGGCAGCTTCTGCGAGTGTGACGACTTCTCCTGCGCCCGACACAAAGGCATCCTCTGCTCAGGTAGGAACGCCCTCCATACACGGTCCATGTTTCCACTGAAGCTGACTTGATCTGAGTTCCGGATTCAAACTCTTCTGTCAGGGTGATGTTAAGAGAGCTGTTTTATTTGATTACACCGAGTTGCTGTGTTTGTGGTGAGGTGGTGGTTTGAACTACAGCTGTGGAGAGACCGCACCTCCCTGGGCATTGAACTTAATGAGAATATAAGCTGACATCAAACCCGCTGTAAACTCTTTCAATCTGCTTCTCGTTGAGAGTTCTAATTAAAGATCACGCACATCGATGGTGTTGAGTCACGTTCCATACCTGCCCTGGGTGTGTCCTGGTGGTTTGGCCCTCTCCTGACTCCACGTCGACTTGCCCAGCTTTTGTTTTCTGTGTGAGCTGAAAGAGTCACCTGCAGGGCTGCTGGCGTTGCTCCCAGAAGAAGCTCCGAGGAGCAGCTGCAATAGTAGTTGTTCAGATGTTAGGCTTCTGCCTTAGGGGGCCTTGTTTTCATATGACACTAAGTCTGAGGGAGGTGGAGAGACTCGTTTGCCGGAATAGAGAGTGAAATAAATATGAGGTCGAATCAGCACAAGAGACATTGAGATGTTATAGTGGCTGTCAAAGCTTTGAGCTGAAGCACTGTGGCCTTCAATTATCTCCATTTTGCCATCCTGAGACATGAATATGCTCTGTTAATCAGCGATTCGTGTGCTGACGCCAACTTAAAATCCTTTTGCTCTCGCTGAGCCGTCCCTGCTCAGTATGAAAGGGCAGGTTTGGCTCAGTGTATCTTGCTCAGCTATACCAAACAGACCGAGGCTGTTGTGTTCCCAGAACATCGGGTCCAAGACTCTACTTTCTGGCTCATCCCCAAGCCAACGGCTGTTCCTGTGAAACCACAGAGAGTGCTTTGTGACAGTGGGGCCAGCTTTGGCGCGATCTCCTAACACAATGCCTGCCTCTATTTATCTATATCCAGTAGAAACAGAGGTCTTTGGTTTAGTAAGCAGCAGGGCTGGGCACACTGAAGGCACAGAAGTGCCGATCATCCATAAGTAGTCATTAAATCTTAACAGTCCACTACCTTCTGCTGCTCTTCTTTCCTCCTTTCTCACTGTGGTTGCCCAGTGTGGAGCCATAATGAGTTCCTAATGATACCAAACGGTACGCCTCCTCCACACTTTCCTCCCCTCACGCCTCTGAATCTGACAGTTAATTATTGTGGAGTGTCCTGTGTAAGGCGTGCTGCTGTAAAAACTGTTCTGTGCCCGCACGTTACGGAAAGGCCACTGGAAATGCTCCTAGGGTCTGTTTCGTGCCCCTTAGCAAGCGAAAATATCTTGTAAACCGTACCGTGCTGCACCTGGACTGGCCACACTCCACTGAGAGCTGCTCGTTTGCAGTCGCATGTCTGGGAAAATCTGGGGTGTTCAGACTGATAAACCGCCTGAAGGCGCAGCAGGTTTTATTAAAGAGGAAATCAGCTGGCACGGTATCCTCAGTGTTTTTTTTTTTCTTCGTCTCCTTGAGTGTGTGAAAGTAGTTTTCCCATGGAGCTCAGTGCGGTGTAGCTATGGGCCTGTGAATCTGAAACGCTGCTGGCTGCAGAGTGTTCGGTGTCACTTGTTGAACTTGTGATATTTCTAGTAGTATTCTCATCCTGGCAACATGAGCTGCGGTGCAGGTGCACCGGTATGGACAGTATAAACCTCCTATAGCTCAGCTCGTTTTTACATTACTGCAGTATGTCAGCTCACTAAACGCTGACAGCATGCACGGCTGTCCAGGTGATCGTGTACATGACTGTATCTGTGTGTTTAAAATGCTCAGACTTGGCACTTAAATGATCATCTCAGCTTCATCTCTTCATCCTCATAGGGGATATTTTCTTCTCCCTGTTAGTGCACGTCAACACTTTGTCATGTTTTTCAGTGAACTGCAGCGTAGTTGTTGATGTTTCTGTGTGATATTGTCGTTCTGTCAGTGCTTTGAGCTCCTGTTATCTCTCAGCCTGTGTTTGTCACCGGCCCCTGCTCCTTCCTCGTCTCCATGAACAGTGTTGTGTTGAACTTTCAGTTTAAATCTCATCCCCTTGTGCAGAGAAAATGATATGATATGACTAACTGTCCGCAGACCATGTTGCTTTGTGTGATAGAGTTTTCTAAGTTGGAGATGGACGTGTTGACATGCAAACTCTTTGACTGCTCAGATTTCATCCGCAGCACTTTTAGGACCTCTCCTCTTTGTTGGCTTAAAAGTGAGGGTGTAAAGAGTCCCGAGAGTTTGGTGTGAGGACACAGCGACAGGCGCAGGCAGCGCTCCACACCCAGCTGTGGCTCACACCTGCCGGGCACACTGCTTGTTGGGTTGAGCCGTAATTTTGTGTGTGTATGTGTGCATGCATTAAATGGATGTGCACGGGTTGTGGCGGCACGAGGCAGCCGAACCAGCCAAAACCACTAGGGCACGCAGTCCCCCAGTGTACCTTTCTGAGTTTTATGCTGGTGCACCAGGACCATTACTGCAAGACTCAGCGAAAGCTTGTTTGGTGGAAGAAACAGCCAAAAACGATTGCGACAGTTTAGATTTACTAGCTTTCTTTTTTTCCCCTTCCCACTGAAATGTGTCATAGTAGTTGCTAGTTATAAGTTTGTACAATGGCCACTTGCCATGACTGACTCAAGATTTTTTTCTACCTCTCATCCAGCATACTGAAGCTTGTTTTTGTGATGCTTGGCTACGATAAGATATCTCTGTGGCAGATCAAGTAAACTCACATTTCGGGCTGGTGAATAGATGAGCTTACTGCTGGGTTTTAACGTAAAGTCCTCGTAGGAGCCGCTGAGCTGTTGTCGATCTGTATGAGGTTTACACTGTAGTTCCAGCTAATCTGACTCAGCGGATGTAGGCTGTGGCTATTAGCCGCCCATTTGAGAAAGCCGAGCGGCGGACCCATTTGCTATCGTTTCCAACATCCAACAACAACCTGTGAGCGAGCGTGAAGCGTGAGACTTGCTCAGTACGCCGGATCGGTGTTGCCGAGACATGTTGCATGAATCTCCAGTGAGTGTGATTGAGAGATTTGACAATGAAAGAAAAACAGGCCCAAACATCTCTCCAACTTTAAGCCTTAATATTAGTATAACATTGGTTTACAGAATCAACCGGTAGGCATTGAAAGAGCTGAAATTATCTATGGAGGCTCCAATTTGTTTGGGAAAATAAAGTTGATGGTTTTTCACATTATTGTTCAAGCAGGCAGAGTTTTTCTGTAGCCAGCGTCGAGTGCCCTTTAGAACAACTGCTTTCTAAAGCACCTCAGCATTAGCTGAACTTCCTGCTGCTTAGTCTGATCAGACCCAGGAACATTAATCAGTGTCAACACTTAGCTGCCTTTTGAGTATGTATATATATATATATTATATAGCATTGTTTAGCTATACCCAGCTCCTCTGTTCATTCTAAAATAAACTGTGGTCTTTCACGAACAAGCCTCTAATGAATCCAGTATTGTATCATATCAGTCAGTAATGCAGAGCAGCTTGTCCCTCATTAGTTACTGTTGTGGAAGAGTTTGGATTATTGCTGTCATCATACTGGCATAGACGTTATCGTGTAGGGTTTTGTTCCAGTCGTGGTATAACTTTAATGCAGTCTGGTGTTAGAGGCTGCTTCTCACTTTGTTTCTGAATTTTTCTGGCATGAAATGAATTCCATAGCCCTTCTCAGACCACATCGCTGACCCCTATCTTAAGTTTGATAAATTACACACAATGAGCTTTTTAGTTTCTCTCTCGACCCGTCAAGGTGTAGTGATTTTTTTTTTGTTCTTTTCTGAATGAGAAACATATAGATTCATTATGTTGAGCCCTGTGCTTTCTCTCGGATGTCCCACGCAAGGGAAAGGATGGAGGGCGAGAGGGGATCAAGGGTTCTTGGGCAATGCGAGTTTTTGTATGTTGAATGACGAGTGGTTTCCAAACAAAATCAGTAAACGCCACATTATAAACGAGGTCATGTGTAAAAGCAGCAATGACATAAGCGGAAAAGCACTGACTTAAATTGCTGATGTGCAGAAAACAACGAATGATTCTAATGTAGTGCAGCTCACTGCAGCTCATTCCTGTCCCGTCCGGGGGGTTCTGAGTCAGAACTGGTCTAAATGTTTTGTTTGTCAGTCTGTTTTATGAAAGAGAGGTGGTTGGAGACGGGAAACTGGGACGAGGGTGTACTGTCTCTGGGGTCAGATGACCCATGTTGGACGACTGTCTGTCACTGAATGTTCAGCAATCTTATCTTGGTTATCTACGCGGCCGTCCTTCCTTCTGTTGACGTGCGTTTCTGTCTGTGGAGCCCAGAGGGTCTTTGAAGAGTTACCTTCAAGGTGAAAGACATAAAGACAGACACGTGCTGTACGGACACTGTCGAGATCTGTATAATGTGCACTCGCGGTCAGCGTGTTGATATACCAAGATCTGTTTGTGCTTTCTCTTCAGTATAAACACACACACAGATAAGTCACTAAAGAAATCCACGGACAGATATTATTGGCCATGTCTGGCTTTGTTCACATATATCAGTGTCAGTGTATGTGTCTATATTAGTTCTAGTTAAAAATTGTTTTGTTTTGCATTTTAGTTAGTACTTCACTGTATACTTATGGGTTTAAGTGTACTCTTTGAAATATATCATATTGTTTACAGACAAACTTGAAAAATCTGAACTTTTCCTGTTAAGCTAAGTGAGCCATTGTCACACAGCTAAAAACGGGGCCTGTTTTTCTAATGTTGTGGACATACATGGTTTTCACAGGACAGCGATGGACATTTACTGTCAGTGTCAGGTTTATCGTTCACCTGTAAAATATTCTTCCCCAGGACATATATCGTGTTCAGTGTTTGTTAAGGAATATCAGCTGGTGAATCTTTATCACACGTCTTTTACTCTTCATATCATCACCTGCCTCAGAAAAGCTGTGCTGCTCGGGCTCCTCTCCCCGGTCTGCTTTTTAACAAGGCTTGGCTTCCGAGTCCTCCTGCCCCCCTGACCCACATCTCTGCTGCCGACTGCAGCTGGTTCTAAATAATGATCTAAGCACTCAGCGGTCTCCGGTTGCCAGAAATAACGTGGCTTTATTTTCCAGACTTGCACAAACCCTCTGTTCCCCCATAAATAAAACTGCTGTCCCAAAGCTGCGTCCTTACGCACACACTGTGTGTTTGCTCACCATGTGTATGCATGCATGTGCGTGTCTCCTTATAGGGTAAACAGGAACATGTGTGTTTATCCTTGTTGGTGCCGGGCAGCACTGGAAATGTGCTTCACTGAAAGAAACGGTTCTCTTCAGACCCAAAGTGCCTTTTGGCTTAATTGGCCTCTCTGTTTATTCAGAGGACCCATCACTTAAAAACAGAGATGATCTTTCTTTGTGTTTAAACAGTGCAGTCAGACAGGAACAGACAGTGCAGGTGGACTTCAGAGGCTCAAGGTGTTCTCCTAGTAAAGACCAGCTGTAACACAGGTGATACTCCTGCAAGTCATTTTCACCATTAAAGAAAGTATGTGCAGCTTCAGCTTCAGCAACTGTGGGCTGAAACTGAAGTGAAAGAACTCCTGTTTCTTTGATTATAAAAAGAAAAGTATCTAGATGTCACATGACTTGTTGTTATAAGCAAACCTTCCCATTCCAGGAGCAATATCAGTGCTTTGTTAAAACCAGAAGTTTTATTGTTCGATCAAAGCTCCTTAGTACTTCCTTTAGCAGGTAACACTGAGCACTAGTTAATAAATATCCTGCCCTTCAGTTAACCATAGTGACACTCAAGATGTTGTAATATTCCATTTTGGGAAGCTTATTGTGTCATTTTTGTTCTGCATTCTTTTTCTGAGATCTCATTGTCATCCGAACCATAGATCACGTCTCAAAATGGAAGCGTCTTGTTTGTCCTCGCGTCTTGTTTGTCCTCGTGTCTTGTTTGTCCTCGTGTCTTGTTTGCACCCCCTGGTCTCATAATGTGTGGAGTTTTTCCACTGTGGCAGCTCTGCTCTTTTGTAGCTTGTCAATTAGATGGAGGTTGGAACACCATGTGAAACATGTTGCAACGAGCATTAAATCATTTACTTAAAAGGAACAAATCCTTATATTCTCCAGTCAAGCCTAGCTGTATGTCAGCTGCTGCTGTCAGTAGGAGAAGGCTTGGATCTCTCCTCCTGCAGTCTGTGAAGTGTCTCTGAATCAGCAGCTGGGATGCTGTGGCGTTCCCCTGCTGCAGACTCCAAAAAATGAAACTTGCGTCCACATATTGCTGAAACCTTCAACACACTCCTGATCGTTCTGTAGTCAGGGAATGGGGGAATTCAGGTGCACTTTATGTAATTGCAATGTTTCTGGCTTAACAAAGCTAAGCGAGCACCTGACACTCAGTCCTCAGAGCCTGCGGTAAAACAAACACCGGATGAATCCTCCCTCTGCTCTCAGTTCTTTGAGACTTGACTGAACTTGACCGCCGTAGACAAAGACCTCAGGTTTCTGCGGTGAAATACGGCAGATCCTCGGCCACACCCTGATCCTGTCACTGTGTGCAGACGAATAAAGTTTCTCAGCAACTTTAGCTGAAGCTGTGGTATGTTTGAGGTCTCAATATGACTTTATTATTTACAAATATATTTATTTGTGTGTACTTGGAGCTAAAATTGGCAGCAAAAGTGGTTAATATTTAAAATAGTGGGGTTTGGGATAAAGGAGAAAGTTCAGGAAGTATCCTTTATAAATTAGAAACCTACAAGTTCCCATTTTTTAACGAAGCTGTCAGATATTCACTTGCCGATCACAGGCAAACGTCACCATGTGCGCACCTGACAAACGCGCGTTTACACGATCAGGTGAGAAGTGTTTGAAATGTTCGGGTGTCACGTCCTGGGCTCAGCAAGCTGCTGTCAGGGTAAATGTCGAAGCCTGTCAGACCTTTGGCCAGTTCAGCCTGCCGGGTGATTCTTCAGCATGAAGAGCCCCCAGAGGTTCCAGGGATTCAGACCCTTCAGGTTAAGCAGCTGACTGTGGTTGTTTCAGTGCAGGAGAAGAAGAAGAATCGCAGCTGCCTGCTCGATGTTAGATGCCTGCTGCGCCGTCCACAGTGTGTTGGACCAGGGTGCTGATGGGAAAATAAATAACGGAGAGCTCCTGAATTGAGCTTTTTGTAGAGCAGATTTCAGAGAATGGAAACCTTTCTTACATTGATTTGCCACAGACCTCTGAATCTCTGACTGATCTGTCCCTCAGTGTCAGTTCCAGGCCTGGAAGTAGTGCTAGAATATCCTGTGTAACCGAAACTATTATTACTTTACTTCAAGCTGCTGCAATGAATAGTTTCATGCTAACAATGATTCAAATGATTATTTGATTCATTGGGTTTGAAACATGTCTACAAATGAATGCTCATCTTGCTCTGTAACTACTGGATGTGTAAATGTGTAGCTGGATGTATGCTGAGAACATGGCAGTGTTGTGTTTGCAGCTTGTTTTCGCTGCCCCTAAGTGTCTGAGAAAACTGTTCAATGCAGTTTTAAAGTAAATAGAAGTAGTGAAGAGTAGTCATGTAAGAGCACTGCTTTGATTAAAGGCACAACTATACATCTGTGTCAGGTTGTAGCAGAGGGAGAGCTTAGTAGCTCTCCTGGAGGTGATTCAGATTCCCATAAGCCGGAGCTTATGGGAATCATGAATCAAACTTAAGATGCCAGAGGTACAGAGGCTAGCTAATAGAGATGGGACTTTGACTTTCTTGTGGCTGGAAGGAGATTTTCTTTATTCCTTTGATGGGCATT
>JAPZEA010000005.1:187854-200489 GCA_029783685.1 Heniochus monoceros | reverse complement strand
TGAATGTGAGTGTGAGTGGTTGTCTGTCTCTATGTGCCCTGCGATGAACTGGCGACTTGTCCAGGGTGTACCCCGCCGTTCGCCCAAAAGTCAGCTGGGATAGGCTCCAGCCCCCCCCACAACCCTCACGGAATAAGCGGGTATAGAAGATGAATGAATGAATGTAGATTGTATTGCTCCTGCAGATCTGGCCATGTTTTCATTTGGCATTTGGACAATGTACTTTTGCCTAACAATTGCTGGGTACCATGTTTCACTCTCCTTTTTTAGCACAGTCACATGCTGTCTAGGGTAGAGTGGAGGTAACTTTCTGCAGCTGCTGCAGTCATGATTCTTTCATGTCTGATGTTTTCCATTCTCAGTGCAATTGTTCCCAATTGGGGTTGAGTAATATCCAATTTTTGATACCATTAAAGCGTCCCCAAATATGCGGTATACGGTATTACCAGTTAATTAGAAATCACGTTGGAGACTTTGACGGATCACTGCTATACTGTTTCCTGCCACAAGGTGGCTACAGTGCACTTCAAGTGTCATTTTCCATCTCGTGTTACATTACCATTATTAACATGTTTTCATGTTGACATAATAATATATGATGTTAATATACTTTATTTGTATAGCACCTTTCATATAAGAAATGTAGCTCAAAATGCTTTACAACCAAGAAATTGCATGCACTGAGTGCTTCACATAAAAGTAGACTTAAAATGGACATGAAACATGTTAAAAATGTAACATAAGATGAGAAATTAGTTGAAGTGCACTGTAACAACCTTGTGTCAACTTTTATGTGAAACTCTCTCTCAATTACACTGTAATTTCCTAGTTGTAAAGCATTTTGAGCTACATTTCTTGTATGAAAGGTGTTATACAAACAAAGTCTCTAACTGTTATTATTATTGTTATTTTCACACAACAAAAATGTGATACATGTTCCAGTTTTACTCTCTGAGCAACATCAGAAGCTGAATAACAAATAGAACAACAAACAACAAATAGAAAACCTGAGTGCAAATACAGTGGGTAGCCTAAGGTAGGTAAAGAATAGTGCATACTCTAGTGCAGCAATAGTACATGACGTTAATTCTCAGGCGTCTATCAACCAAACGCATTGAAATTAAAAACTAATAGTCTATGGCTAGTGTTGTATTTAATCAGGCTGTCTTAAATTTGAATGTAATTTTCACTTGAGTAATATCTGAAATAAAGTTCTGGTGTTGGTAATGCATGCAGAAGCTGTAACATCTGTGAACATGAGTTGTGTTGTTGTTTTACCCTCTGCAGGACATCAGCTGCAATGAGATCACAGCTTTTCCTCGCCACATCGGCAGACTCAGAGCTTTGCGAGAATTAAATGTACGCCGAAACCTTCTCTGTGTCCTGCCAGAAGGTGAGTTTGTGAAGGAAGCACATCTTTCTAGGGGTTACCGTTTTTGTCCTTTTCTTGTCAGAAACAACTTGTAGTGTTTGCCTTGGTGATTGTGGACAGTACACAGTTAATATTATGCTCTAAAGGTTGGTGAGGTTTAGTTGGAAAACTTGTTTCTGACTTTCAGAGTGTAATTTATTTACGTTAGATCAAATAAGCCCTTTCAGAAAAGGGTTGTGCACTTCAAGAGGACAGTTTTAGACACTGCTATTGTTGTATTGACTATTATTGAAAAGTCAGTTGTGGCTACGATCAGATTCCCACTTAACCTCAGAATGGATCTGTTATATTTTTCGGAGGGTTTTACCCACACTCTAATGCCAAGCCCAGACAGATCAACACCGGAGACCGGAGTAAGTAAAAACAGTGTTCTTTTAATGAAAGAGCAGTAGTCAAACCGGTCAGGGGTTCCAACACTGAACAGAGTTCAAGAAAGCAAAGTCCAACGGACTCCAGATCCAGAGATCAGGGAGAGCAGACAGATGGATCCGATGGGGTTTGGTTGATCCAAGGTTTCACTGGAGGAACCGGCCGATGGAGTAGTGAGGAGGTCAAGTGGCAGGGTTTTCACCAGAGGTATCTCCAGGTTGGGCTGACAGGCAGGGCACAGACGTGGATAGGTGATTGGATTCACCTGAACACAAAAAACAGACGGGCAGAATCAGAAAACTGAGCACAACTAACTTCAAACAGACAGATTTAGATCAAGGCACATGAAGTGGTCTAGTCGTTACCACACGGGTATGCAGAGAATTCTACAAATACTGGTTGATATCCTGGAGCTTATATACTGTGTAGGCAGGTGGTTGTTGATTGCTTCATTCAGCATAGGTGTGCTCAATCAGCGAGGAGGCCGGCCCGACCTGTCGGCCACGCCCTGGAGAGATACCACTTAGAAGACAGACAGGGGAGAGACAAACAAGAGACAGAAGGAAAAGGGAAAACACAGGAGCACAAATGGGCAAGGAAGGGAGTGGGGACTGAGGATCTCCGCAGGATCTATCCCTTCTATATAGAAGATGGGGAGGTACATTTGAGTCATGCATTGCCACATCAATCCCAGTCCCCAAAAATGTACTTAATCCTCAGTCTACCAAAGAACAACCCCAGTTCCCAAAAGTCTGCAATAAGTCAGTGACACAGATCAGTGACAGCCATAATGCTCTGGAACTCATCTGGAGACACCTATTAAGAGACACCTAGGCATGGACTTGACAGTTAATCTTTTTTAACTGACAACTTAGACAAAGGAAACATATATGTATACGTGTGATGTGTGTGTGTGTGCGTCTGTGTTTGTGTGTGTGGGTGTGTGCACTGCGGTTTTAAGCAGGGGAATACCAATGTGACACTCAGGGCAAAGCCTAAAAGAAAACTTACCCCATATATTGACTTATATATTTTGTCTAACACATCTTTTTCATTTAAGGAACACTACTGGATACCTATCTTGCCAGTTTCAAACAAGTCTTGAATTAAATGAGCTTATAGTTCCAGTGTGGCTATGTCGATACCAAACAGAGATACTGATGAACTGTTGGCACTAACTGGCTACAAATTAAAAACAAACAAAGTCCAACACACAAAGAAGTCAGTAGCCTCTGGGTCATATAAATAGGACAAATTAAATATTAAAATCAGCTTCAGTTTTTCATTTTCTGGTTTTAGATTCACAATTGAATAATAAAAGAATGAATGATGTACAGTAACACATTATCATTAAACAGTTTCTACCCAGAAACCTGCTTCAGAAACCATTTATGTGTGTTTCTGTCTGTCTAGTAGGTCTGGTGGCGTTTCTTCGACCTCAGATCTCAGGTTGACTGCAGGCGGTTGTGTCGCTTCGTCTGCAGTTTTAACAGCAGGCTGGTCTTTGTAGGCAGCGGAGGCATCAGCAGACAGTCGACTTAATTGAAAGAGAGTAGGGTGTAGACTATATCCTTCTCCTTCTTGAACTAAACGGTTAATCCATGTCGTCCTTCTACAGGTGAAGCGAGATTGCTGGATACACAAACAGCTGATCTATTTCAGGATCCATGTTTGGTGAACACATGCATTCTGTTACTCGTCTAGCGAGTTAAAAAACTGTTGCCTAGGCTACTTAAAGTACAAATGTTTGATTGGGAATGATACACCTCCTGTAGCAACATGACACAGGCAGTGAAAAGAGGTGGAGTGGGGCACGTTCATTCTTGTGTCCTTGATAACATCATTGTTATGTCATGGGGATTCCCCTGAGTTCTGGCTGGTCTTGTCCAAAGGGAAACCAGGATTTGGATTCAAACCGAATCTTCACTCTGCAGGGCCTGCTGAGTTTTTGGCGCTATTTCTTTGATCTTTGTCTTGAGTTCCTTATCAGGCTTTAGTTTTTACAAGTGGGCCGCTCTTTGTTCATCCATTCGGTGAAGTCCCAACAGTTTATAATGCTTTTTTTCTCTGAAATAATAATTTTTCTATTTTAAAGCAAATATAAAACCTAAAACAAATTGCAGGATGTAGAGTCAGGTTTGTTGATATTCGATCTGAATGAGTGCACACTGTTTTCTGGATAATACATCCAGGTTTGTCCATGCGTCTCAACTCTAATCTATTGAATTTGTGCAGGATACATTGCTGCTCCAGAGATTCCCTGAGATAAGACCACCATGACTCTTTTAGTGTTTGTTAAAGGTCTGTCAAGCACTTGGTGGCAGGAGTTGAATGTTAGAGTCAAACTCAAATCCAAAGATCATATTATATCATACTCTCACTCTACCGTTTACCTTCAAGATTTCAGATGACAGGACAAATAATGATAGCGACATTTATTGTGCAGGAAATGTTTGAAGGGGAGATCATAACAACAATTCATATAAATCTGCTTAGAATTAGACTTTACGTTTGTGCCACAACAACCAGCTTAGATAAACAGAGATATCAAAAAAATAAATAAATAAAATGCAAAAAAAAAGCTTGTTGTAGTAGATTCCTTTAGTAACAATTTATGTTAAAGTGAAAGTTTGGTTGGTATGTTGAAGTTTCTGTGACACAGTAGTTGGATGTTTCTGTGGTTATGCACTGTATCCTGAGATGAATAACCTGCTCAGAAAACTTAAGCTGTTCAGATGGTATGGTAACCTAGTAGAATTTGGAATTCTACAACCACGTGGAGGTCTCCAGGAGGTACATGCATAAATTATTTGCTGGTGCTGGGGAGCAATTATCTTGTAAGTAAAGGATCCTCTGACTTTTCATCTAGTGCCATCATCAGGTCAGCATTTTAATTTGTTCAATACTTCGGTTTATAACCAAATACCTGCAAAACGAATGACACCCCCAGAGGCCTCAGCTGTGATTTGTGTTGTCTGCTAATTAGCAAATATAAGCATGCTAACACACTGAACTAAGCTCAAAGCACTGCTGTGCCAAAGTACAGCCACACATAGCAACTTGTGTGGCTCTAGAAATGTGGTCTTATTTTTTAGATGCTTTAAATCTCTTAAATCAGTATTCGAGTGTGGGTGATTTACTACAAAAATACATTTTGTATGTATCTTTTTGACATAGTACTTTAAAGTTAATTTGAGCATTTGTCCTCAGTGATGTCACTGAAGGACAAGTGATTGATTGAGTGATTTTGTTTTCCTGCACAGTACAATCAAGGATTTATTTTTAGTAATCAAAGGAATGCTTGCTAGTGTCGGCCCTCCGTCCATCATAGCTGCTCAGCTGACGTTATTACCACTTACAAGGCCTTTTAATTATGAGAGACTGTCAGGAACAGTCTGTAATGATTGCTTTGTCAGAACTGATGGGCTCTTCAGTGATGCATCATTGGCATTCTTCAGGATATGACTCCCTGAATGGTTTCTTCCTACAAACCCACACATCAGTCTGTACTGTGTGTCTCAGCATTCGTCTTAGGAGCTGAATGTTGAAGAAATCACGTAAACACACATGGGTGCGCACACACACACACACACACACACACACTCAGACAGTATGTATGTAACTGTATGTATGTATATGTCTGTGTATGTATGCATGTTTGTATCACTCACAGTGATTAAAGCAAGTGGGCGGCAGCAGCAACTGGTCTGCCTGTGTGGCTCTGCATAGCAGACATGTTTCTCACTGCTAGATATTACTCATTTCCTCAGCCCTTTGCACACACAAGCACACACACACACAAACGCACACACGCACTCTTGACATACGCACACTCACATACACAACAGACACAGAGACGGATAGCAGGCTCTCAGTTCTTTCCCTCAGTTTGGTGGGCTCGCTGGTGTTATTTCATGCGTACAGAGATCAGAGGCAGTGTGTAGCTGGAGGCTGCTGATATCTGCGGGTGTTGTAACTGCCGGTGGTGCTGTGGAGGAGCAGTGTAGCACAGTGAGGAGCTGAGGAGTGGGTTGACCCTCTTGGAGGACTGGAATGTGAATGACTGCCAACACTGGGACGTCTGCTCAGCCCGCACTAAGGTTAGTCTCACATCACATCACAACAACTACCAACTCCATCAACCTGTCTGCCCGTCTCCACATTCTCTAACTGCTCTTTTGGATTAAAAGAGCTGCTGTTGACTCCTTTTGTGTTTGTGCAATTAGCACTGCTGGACTATCGATTGATTTTTCTTTGGTTGCAAAATAGGCAAAACTGGAGACTAGTGTTGTGTACTTCTGTTTTTCTGAGGTTTGCAGTCATGAGTAGAGAGGTATCTTTGACAGTTCTCCTGAGAAATGCGTGTGAAGAAAAGGCGGGATGAGGTGGAGCGGTGCAAATACATATGTCAAATCTGACAATTACTTCAGATCACGATGAAGCATGGAAGCATTTTACGTTTTAATACACAACTGTTTTTATTTTTTAGCAGTTTTAAGCAAAAAAAAAAAAGAATATAACTTTTTCAATAAATTGCTTTTATGCCTGCAGGACAGGTCAAAAGTCTTGGGGAGTACTCCATTGGAAGGAGTGTGTGATATTTTACGCCTGTGATCTGTCATTTTTGATATATTTAAATGCTGCGACCACAGTAGCTCCAGCTAAACTCCAGCTCTGTGTGCATGTCTGCACAGTGTAGGAGTATTCTGTTAGAAGACATTTCTCTGCAAACTCCTCCACATGCACAATTGTGTTCTTTGTTTTCCTGTACTTTTTTGGCAAGTTTATATTAGGTCTATTTTGACAACCTTTTTCGTGAGTGCTGTCGAAATGATGAGGGTGTCAGAGTCATTTGAGGACAAAAACTGAAACCAGAATTTTTTTTTTTTTTTTTTTTTTTTAAACCGAGGTTGTAGTTAAACTTAAAAAACTGTGCAGCAAGTAGATTTCTGAAGTAAAAAACTACCTGATAAGTTTGTCAAATTTAAACCTTTTGAACATTTATTTTGAGATGGCTTTTCCATGTCAGAATTTTTTTTTAAATTTATCATATTGCTATTAATTGGCAAAATGTATTTTTGATAATGAAAAAATTAACTATTTTTTTTTAGTGTTTAGTTAATAAATTGCATAGCTGTGTTGTGATGCTGTGTTAGTCGCATGATATTAACTGGTTGTCACATAAAATAGATTGATAACGTAATTATAGAATTAATATGATAAATAGGGGTTATTCTCGGAAAAAATACGCATATATTACATAATGAATGGTTTATAATTGTAGCTGCCACCTGAATTCTTTTTATCACAAATATATCAGTTTTCATGAATCCCAGAGGTCAGTGGGTTTTTTCAGCCCACAGTAAACTGTGTTATCTTTCAGCTGAACTGATAATACATCACTTAAATTGAACTCACAAGGTTTTACATCACAACAGCAACATGTTCTTTGACCTAATAGTTGCCCAGCATAAACATTTCCCACGTTCTACTCCGTCACAGCCGCCCTGTCGGTGTCTGGGACAATGAATCCCCCTCCTCTCGCCGCCCAGTTTTCAGTTTTCCACTCAGATGCACAAACAGCTTGCTCCACTCTAACACTTCTTCTGTTTTTGGACCGAGTCACTTGATGAGCAACAGTTTACCCGCCTCTCCGTGGAGTATCCCCATCTAACCTCTAAAACCGACTGGATGTGTGTGTGGACACAGTTGCCATGGTGACAGTGGGGTGGATGGTGAGACGGCAGGGAGTTGGTAGGCTGTTGAGACAGACATGCGGGTGAGCACGGGGCTGAGTGGCAGCTTGGTGCTGTGGAGTTGTGGCGGTGGCGGGAGCAGCGATGGCGGTGGCGGCGGCAGTGGCAGTGGAGGGAACAGCTGGCGCGGCAACCATCACTTCAAAAGAGCACATTTAATACGTTTGGAGAAGAATTAGTAGAGCTCCCCCGCACTTCTCACTGAATGAAACAAGGCTGCAAAATCTCTGACACATTCGAGGAGTTAAACACAAACACACACGCACACAAAGACCTAAACAAATAAACACGCATTCACACATTTCTCCCAGGAAAAAAAACTTACACATGCACACAGACATGGCGCACATGCATGCCCACACACAAAACAGTCACACATTCCCCACACCCCTGCTGCGACACATAATTAATATGCAAAGACACATATCCTGCATCCACAACAACTGGTGGTAATATCAACAGTGTTTCTGTCAGCTTTTGGGTGGGTGGTGACCAGCTTTGCCTATCACTGGGGGAGTAAGTACAGCCGCCTGAGGGAGTATTTGTGTGTCTGTTGCTGCCCATGTGTGTGTCTGAAAGAGAGAGGGGGGGGGGGTGCTAGTAGTAAGCTGATATAGAAGAGAACACCAGGGGGTGTCGTGGGGGTGGTTCATGAAAGTGGTACAAAAACATATCTACATATTCCAATCATCCCCTGGGAGTCAGAGATGAAAACTCTCCTGCTGTGAGTGCTCCGTGTGTGTGTGTGTGTGTGTGTGTGTTTTTACACACACGTACTGCTCTGCCTCTGAACTTCATTGGCTGCAAATTGTATTTTTAGCCCACATGTGGGAGTAATGTGTTTGAATGAAACGAGTAAGTTGGGTAGTTTCAGTCCCACCGCAGTGCACATAGGTAATGACTAATTAGTGACAGCTATCAGAAAGCTGAGTTTCTAACCTTTTTAAAGTCGTTTATCCGAGGGAGTCACTGGCTGATTTCTCTCCATCTGTCTGATGCAGCTGAATGTTTGTTTGCATGTCTGGCCAGACTGACAGCTAAGTCTTAGCAACAACTGATGCCAGGGCCTGACAGACTGTCCTTTTTCTATGTTCACACTTAATCTCTCTTACTTCTCTCTCTCCCTCCTTTTCACCTACCTTATCTCTGTTTCCGTCCCCGTTCATCTTCTCTCTAGGTGAGTGGTGCTTCAGTACGAACGAATCAACAGTGATCTGACAGTGATGCTGTGTAGCAGCCTTCCCCTCTGTCTGCGCCCCCCGTTCTCCCGTGAGGCCCATGTGACCTAGCCTACACCCACACGCAGGGGGCCCCCACTGCCGCTGGAGCCCACCCATGAATCCCAGCCCCGACCGCGGCAAAGAGTGCCTCCCTCCCAAGAAGAGGGAGTCTCGGCAAGGATCGACAGAACAGCACGTCCCCCTGGATGAGTTTAAACCCCCTGTGCCGCTCCGGAGTCGGCCCAGCGCAGGGGGAGGGGAGGGGGGCAGGGAGGCCAGTGACAGGGACCGAGCTCTGATTAACCCAAACCCCCATCTCCTACATACTCCTCCACCCCTTCCTGCTCCAGCACCAGGCCTCCCCCTGCCCCTTCCATGGCACCTGAGCTACTCTCCCTCTGTCTCTCTACCCCTTTTCCCAGGGCAGGTCGGCGAGAGGAGGGGCTCAGGGTCTCCCGCCTGGAGAGATGATCCTCTCCCCTCACCCCTCACCCACCACTCAAGGTGGCTTAGAGGGGAAGGCCCTCTCTCGTTGCCACCTTCCCCATCCTCCTCCTCTGCTTCCTCCTTTAAGACTCCCTTCCCAGCTGACTCGAGAGAGATGTGGTCCTACATTAACAGCGGCCGGCGGGACAACAGCTCCTCTCTCTTCTCCCCGTCGTATTTGTTTAGCCACCACTCTCTCTACCCTCAAGATCCGAGCTTAGTTGAAGCCAGACACAGGTACCTGGCAAAGAGGCCCAACGGCCTGGATGGGCCCGGCAGCAGGACTGCCTCAACCTCCAGGCCTCTGCTCACAGCAGACTATGGGAATGATAGCAGTAGATCCAGGCTGGACGTCAGTCCTCACAGCTCCCATACCAACGGTGGACGGAGACAGCAGGAAGATCTAACATCCCGTGTCCACTCTGGAGGGCCATTTTTGTCAGACTCTCAAGCTCAGGAGGGCCCTGAGCCACATTCCTCACTGCAGGACAGACATCCGCATGGGATAGTTAAGACCAGCTCCAATTTACTCTCCACCAGTCCCCATCCCCTCGGATTAGTCCCCAGGGCAGGTAGAGGGGGACTATTGGACCCTCTAGGGGCCACACCAGCTGAAGCCCAGATCTACTACTCCTTGGGATCAGTGTGCCACCCCAGCCCTCAGGCCCAGGCCTACCCCCCCTACAGCCCCTCAGGAACACCTCTGTACAACCTGCACAGGGAGCCAGGCCCCAGGCAGCACAATCTAAGGAACTCACCGCACTCACCCCTGGGTCTGCCCAACAGCCATGACAGGTCGCAAAGAGACAGGGACAGAGACCAAGACAGAGACAGAGACAAAGTCCTACAGAGGGACAGGGAGCGAGGTAAAGACAAAGAGAAGCACCTACAACACGACAAAGACCAAGACAGAGACGGCGAGCGCGAGAGACGACGGGACAGAGAAAGAGACAGAGGGAGAGAGTCATCTCCTTCCCATCTCCACACCTCACCCCCGGCCCTTCACCCATCTCCCCCGGCGCTCCTACCTCACTTCACCAAGGGTTCTCTGATTGAGCTGGCCAGCGGGCGGTTGAAGCGGGTGGAGGAGCTGCGCACCGAGGACTTCCTGAGGAGTGCAGACACCTCTCCAGAGTTCCACCTCAGCACCTGCACTGTGCTGCTGATCTCCCCCAGCAGTGCACAGGGCTTCAGCCACCTGCAGGTCCACCTCACAGACCTCAACACTCAGGTCAGCTTTCTCTTTAGATACAGCGCACACAGACATCCACATTACAGCATCATCAGAAATAACTGAATGAATAACTGCATGACAGGGTGAGTGTTGGTGCAAATCAGTCACAGTTTAGGCTGTAGTCACCTTGATGTTCTCAGATGAAAACAGTTCAGATCAGTGTAATTCCTGACACATATTGTTACACATCAAAGACAGATTGTGACAGACATGCGAGACCTTTTGGTTGAGTGTATAACGATGTTGTGGTTTTGTGTAGGAGTTACTGAAGGTCTTGGTGGAGTATCCGTTCTTTGTGCAGGACCGAGGCTGGTCTTCTTGCTGTCCCCAGAGAACCTCACAGCTGTATGGCCTCCCCTGCCGCCAGCTCATGGAGGGGGATGTCTGCCTGGCTCTTACCCCCACACCCACCCAATCCCACCGGACACACACGCGTACCGGCTCCAGGGCCCATCGCACCCACCTCCCCTCAAGACCCACAGGAGAGTCCAGCAGCTCGCACAGGGAGGAGATGCCACCTCCACCTCCTCCTCCCCCCCTTCCTCACCACCCGCCCCCCACGCCGCCGGCTCCTCCACGCGCTCTGGCTGCAGAGCTTCCTGTTCGGGAGCAGCTGCGTCCGCGCAAACGGCGCTGGTCTGCCCCGGACGCCCTTCCTTCAACCGGAACTGATGCTCCTGGCCTCCTGGATTTACCTCATGGCTCCAAGCTAATGAAGTGGCAGTAGAAACTTGGAAATGCATACACATACGTGCATACTTACACACACACACAAGCACATACACACCCTCCTTGTCTCTGTTGCACCCACCAAGACAAACAATGGAGAGACCTCAAGGCAGGGTTGCAGGGAAGGAATAAAAAACAATAGAAAACACAATTTACGGGTGTCCAAACTGCTGCCCCAAATATTTACCCTGTCCACCCTAGTCTAGCCCTTGTTGCACCCTTCCCTTTCCTTTCCTTTCCTTTCCTTTCCTTTCCTTTCCTTTCCTTTCCTCAACCTTACTTAGCACATCCGAGAAGGAGCAGCAGCTGAAGGATCTCTGGATGGCTCCTTACAGACACACTGAAGACATTTAGTGAGACAATCAAGCACTTGTCTGTGTTCACTCTGTTTTTGTAATGGTTGTCCCACACAAATACTTACTGACAGTGTTTTCTGCAGGGTATCGACTTTCAATCAGTGTTCTGAAAGTAAACGCTATTGAAGAAGTGCAGATATACAGTATACGAACAAAAGTTGACTATATATATTACATTACAGATGTTATATACAGTAAATATGCTAAACAGATTTAATGCAATCTCTCTGTCAATTTTGCAATGCATTTTCGTTTTTTGTTTGTTTTTTTCTTGCTTCTGAGCCGATGTCTTCGTGTCGGCCTGGGCAGGCAAGGTGAATGTATGAGCAACTCTTCGCCTTTTTTATTCTCATCACTGGGAGTCATTTCAAACAATTGTTCGTCAAGGCATTACCCTCCAATATGTTCTTAACATTATCTCTGAGAAAGGGAGAACACTAATGAAAACTGCGTAACAGACAATCCCACCCACACAGACAGGTCTGTGCCACATCGCCTCGACACTCATGGTGTTTTTCCATTAAAAACTGAATGATGGAAAGAGTAAAAAGTGCAGTACAGCTGAAGAGTAATGGTGCTAATAACACGTTGGAACATGATGCTTTGTGAATACTCTTGACCCCTGTGTACTGTACGCTTCTGTTCCCATCTCATTTTTTACGTACTGTATATGTTTGAAGGCAGGGAAAATGATGAAAGTATTTTAAACTCAGATACGGGTATCTCTTCTGATTCAGCACACTCTCTCACTTTAGTTTTTGTGTTTTGTTTTTTTTATTTTATTTTCAAAGAGAAAACCTTATTTGTTGATTTTTCTTTTTAAATGTTATAGCTACAAAAATGTATATTTTTAAAAATTGTGAATCTGTTAAAATGATGTTCGCTAGAAATAAAGGAAAAAAGCTTTATAGATTTAATTTAAGGTGTCAATTTATTACCTTTTATCTGCATGTATTATAAAGTACTATACACTTAAATTATCATTTAATGCATATGCAGAGTATTGGTTTACCCAAAAAAAAAAAAAAAACATTTTTTCATTATATATATTTT
>JAPZEA010000004.1:28723277-28734924 GCA_029783685.1 Heniochus monoceros | reverse complement strand
TAGCACATCCAGGTGAAAGCATACTGTCAGTCAGGAGTAACTGGTGCTATATGTGTCTAAATGTCTCTGTGTGGATGCTCCATCAGCTTAGTGATGTATCATCTCAGCTGTTGAATAAAAATCCCTCTTTTCCCCTCAGATATCTCCTGCAGTGATGCTGTGGTCATCCTGCTCCCCTGCTGTGCAGCTGCCCCCTGCAGATCCTCTTATCTCAACTCAGAACATTCTTTCAGCGCTCCTCTGCAACAAACACTCATATACAACATATTCCAGTACAAGAAAATAAATGAACAAACAAGTGGAATGATGCCTCCAGTCTCATGCCTTTTCTTTCACCCTGTTCTGGGCCTATAGTTCAAAAGCAGCTTTTTCAAATCAGTATTGTAACAGTTAAATTAGAAATACTTAATAGCATTCAGTTCATTCATTCACATGACACAGAAGAGATTCACCCTAAGCTAATAAGTAACAGATAGAGGTTTGAAAAACATTTGATCAACTACGTGAAGTACACCGATGAGCCAAAACATTATGACCACCCAGGTGTAAGATACATTAAGCTGTTTTGGCTTGTTGGTGTATAACCAGGTCGTGACACTTTTGCAACAACTACAGCAATGAACTTACTGAAAAAAACTGAACTGAATAAAGTATTCATGCATCCATTCAAAAGTTGTAGCTATAAAGTGATAACTTTGTGTTACTATAGATATCTGTGTCATATGATGGATGAGGAGCAGTCTGCGCGATGGTGAGAAGAGTATTTTTTTCTTGAGAGACTTTGGTCAGTTATTGTGAAACAAATCTAATCCCATAAAATGTTAAGACATTTGTTGTTGAACTTTCTTTCTGTATTCGCTGATGAATGATAACCCTCACTGCAGGCTGTCACAGTCATTCATTAGTCGAATATACTGTTGAGCATACTGTGGAGTATATTGTGTGCAAGCATATGTTCAGATTGCTCAGAATTAAATAAGTTTAAACAAGATATGCCCTTCGTTTTTGACACAAAATTATTTGCAACATTGATCACTACTAGACTGGACATCATTCCCCAAAAACACCTTCAGGCTAAAATCATCTTCATTAATGCAGTGACAAAAGGACTAAGAGCGCCTCAGCATGAAGATGCTTTTAGGAAATGGGGCTTTGGTCTGCAAGCACATTCTAAGACACACCTCGCTTGTAACACTCACCAACAAAGTGATGCTATCAGGCAAAGACGTGTGTGTAAACTGAATGCTATTAAGTATTTCTAGGCTGAGAGCAGGGTGAAGGAAAGGGCATGAGACTGGAGGCATCATTCTGTTGTTTTTTTTATTGGGCAATAAGCTGTACAAAATTAAAGTCTGCCTAGTTTCACCTGAGAAATTCAGACAAATGTAATGCTTGGACTGAAGCATCTTACATTGCATCTGTTTTCAGTGACTGCCTCATTGAAAGAAGTTTCAAGAACAAAAGGATGGATCATGTTTGCAGCTATGTGCACGGTACATTGGTTAGCAGCTAAATGATAGACAAACTGGTACTGAAACATTTACAACTGTCTTTCTAAACATGAGTGTTTGTTGCAGAGGAGCGCTGAAGGAATGTCTTGAGTTGAGATAAGAGGATCTGCAGGGAGCAGCTGCACAGCCGGGCAGCATGATGACCACAGCATCACTGCAGGAGACATCTGAGGGAAAAGAGGGATTTTTTATTCACTGGCTCCGATCATACATCACAAAGCTGCTGGAGCATCTATACAGATATATTTAGACATGTATAGCACCAGCTCCTCCTGAGTATGCATTCACCTTCTACAAAAAGGCTTTATTTTTTATTTCAATCTGTGCAGCGGCTGCACCTGCAAGCATTTATGAAGCATGAATACACTGCATAAGAAGGCAAAGCTTTTTTGTCCTGGGGAACATGGGAAGATCACTATATATTGCACTCAAGCTATATGCTGTATAGTTATCTATCTATCTTCCAAATTTGCATATAGAGGTAAAACAAAACTCACCTACAACAGTGGAATCTGTGCGCAGCCATGACTGAATGTAAAATCTTTGAAAGCAGGCATGACAATAGGTGAGACAAGCTTCCTTGGCCAGCAAATCAGACGCAAGTTGAGTCAGGCGCTTCGATCCCGCCCCCTCAGGCAGCTCAAGACACAAATAGCAATAAAAGGTCATAGAAGAGGAACTGTAACTAATGAGGAAGAGACAAGTGATTGGGGCAATCAAGTGCACCCTAAACTGCTGAATGTTTTTTAAGGTGAAAAGGCCATCCACCAAGAAGAAAACCAGAAGTGGACAGAGGAGAAATCAATCCCACCAGAGGGTGTGACAACATTTAGCCAGTAAACTAATTAACATCTCCGATTACACTCTGACTACCTCTCAATGCAACGTTTTGAGTCACAGACTACCCTTTGACCCGCAAAAAAAGTAATTGCATTTAAATTAAAAGTTAACTCCTATACATTTTTCAGAAAGCTACATTTAAAATATTTCCTCCACAGTAAGTTAAGTTAAGCAACTGGGAGACCCTCTGAGCAAATTTAAGAAAAAAAAAAAATCTACTTTCATGCCTCTCAGTGCCCCAAGCCCCAGACTTGAAACATTTAGTGAAGTCGTGGAAAAAGACATGGAAGGGGTTACCAAATTGAACGAGTTGAAGACCTGTAACATTGGTTTAATAGAAAGAAAAGCTCTGACTGGACTATGGGATAATCCAAAAATTGTTATAAAAACAGCTGATAAAGGAGGAGCTGTACAAAACACAAAAAACTGTGTACGCAAAGCCTTTAGAAAGCTAAGTAATACCACTTCTTATACTGTTGCTGCAAAACCTTGTGGAGACATACTGTCACGATTTACAGCTGAGAGAGGGACCCAAAAGCGAGACTCAGAGACAATAATCAGTGAGAGGTGTTTTATTAAGTGCAGCTGAGGAACTCCGGAGGGAGGGGGAAGGATGCGGTGAAGCCGGCGAGTGCGGGAGCCAAACTGGCCGGGAACCTCCGGTGAGGGGTCGAGGGAGCAGGACGGTGAGACAGGGTAGGGAGGCAGGAGAGGTGAGGCTGGGCGGTGAAGCACAGTGGGGCACGGTGGAAGACGGGGCGAATCCAGCTGGCACGGGCAGGAGGCAGGCGAGCGAGGAGGATTCCTGATCACAGGAGAAACAAGATGAGTCAAAGGGTACACTGGAGAACGGTCGACAAGTTACTAAATATAAAGAGAGCCTGAACGTAGAATACCACATGGGAAACTAGACGATCTGACGATGAGTTGCTGGAGAGACCGGGCTTTAATTGAGATTGATGAGAATGAGAAACAGGTGTGTCGCCTGCCCTCCTGCTGGCTCGCTGGACCAGCCCCTAGAAGGGAGAAGACACAGACACGGGGGAGGGGAAACACACTGGGAACAGACTCATGACACTAATCATAAAATATTCCACACTATTATAATATGATACATCCCTTGTGGATTAATATTTTCAAATGTCAGATTTGAAAAATATGCTGCAGAAAGGCTGTTTTCAGACAATCAGTACCTTTCATTTCCTCCCATTTCAGCCTAACATATAACAAGCTTCCTCCTTCTCTTTGAAAACATCAATCACCCAGTGCAAAGAAAAACACTTCACCGCACTGAGAATCAAAAGGCCCCGCTTTAGTCAGTAATCAAATCAATGAAGTCAGGGCTATTTAGAGTCCTTGAGTTGTGGATCCCCAGAGGAAAGGAGGTGGGTCACAGCGCTGGTGTAATATTTTCAATGCTCATAAAATACACTCCGACATTTTAGAAATGAGTGTTTTGAACGATCTATCATCTCAAGATCAGATGAGATCTGACTGGAATAAATGTTTATCTCTGTGTCCAGGACATGTGGAGTAAGATGGTTCTTGATATTAATGAATGTGTGCAAAAGTGTTCACAAATGCATTTCATAATTTATACTGTGTGTAAAACAACAATATTTTTCAATGCACACAAAAATATTAATGAATATAAATGCAAAAAAAAAAAACAAGTATTGAAACTGAGCAACACAAAAAGAATTAAAGACAATATGGTAGTAAAATAGTAAAAGAAGGTGATGAAAGCAAGTATGTACTGCATATACATAAAGGCACATAAATATATACATGCACACACATACACACACACACACACACACACACACACACTCACACACACATAAATATCTTAACCCAGCGACTATTGGACGAATTGGAAGCTATACACGGATATCGTGTATCGTGGGTATGTTGGAGGGCACTTTTTCACTCGAAGCTGGCATTTCTTCCCCCCTGCTTTCAGACTAAACACACCATCTTTTGCTGGGTGCAAAGAGATTAAATTGTTATCTGGCATCTCATGTGACTGAAAGACGCCAAACAAGCATATTTCCTACAAAGTCTTTGAGGGGTCAGAGCACTCTAACCTGCAGATGCAGTGTAGCAAGCATATCATCGAATCCAGATACTACACAGTGTAGAGAACAAAGGAAACGTGCACAAGCACATACACTGAAACACATTTTCACGTCAATAAATATTGCACTAATTGAAGTATATTGTTTGTGCTTAGCTACTTTCTCCAAAAGGGGGAATCAAGGGGAAAAGATGGACTTCTTAACAGCTGCAATCTCTGGTTTAGTGAAATATGACAGAAATCTTCTTACTCCCCAGACGCTCTTCCATTTGGCTCACACTGCTCATTTGAACGGGATGCGTGTGGTTGGTCCGTGTCCAAACAACGCTCGTCCTGGAGAATGGTCGCTGGAGACGATCTGCTCGAGGGAGAAGACATGCAGGGTGTCAGTCTGCAGAGTACACCAGGTTTGCAGCGTGTGTGTGTGTGCAGTACATGTGAAGTGCGCATATTAACACCTCATATCCCTCTGGTGAATCATGTCACATTCTGGTGAATTATTGTGGTGTGGAGAGATGGAAGAACAAAAATGATCCTCGTTTCTTTTCACTACAAACAGTTTTCTGTCAAGCAGGCTTTTCATTTATGGTTCTCTCTAGACTTAGCTAACGATAGAAAGGCCTTTTTAGTTTACTATCATATAAAGTTATACCATATATGTATCATTTAAATCCAGCTGCTCATATTAACCCAGTCTTGACTCACTTATTTCATTATTCTGAGTACAGATTTAATTTTATAGGCTGCTAGTTTTCATCCAGCAATAAAACAAGTTAAAACTGTATGGCTTTAAAGAATTCAACACAAACTTTCCAAACTATTACTGTGTCTCTGTGTTTTTCTTGACCCGGTCAGCGGGCTGCTGTGTCACATTTATTATGCGCCCCCAGGGCACTTCCTGTTTCTGCAGGTAAGACAGAGTAATTCCCTTCGAGAGGCCTCCATCCAGAGCTCCCTTTTCCCTCCTCCAGTCTCTACTACTGCCTGCCAGGTCAGTTATTTAGACAGATACAGTAGTTTAATCATTTTGTTGACATATTTTTGTTTCCTTCTATTTGTGAGGCAACAAAAGATTTTGTCTCCCTCCTGAAGTTGTGTCTGTTTCTCTGTGCAGATGCGTTTCTCTCTGTACATGTATGGCGACTTCAATGGTTCTCTACTGGTGGCTATAGAGGAGAATGGGACCACCACTGCACCACTGGTCTGGGAGAGAAATGGTCAGTGGACAGATGACTGGGAAGATGTTGCCCTGCAGCTGACTGGCCTTAATCATGGGTACGTAAAGTGAAAACAAAGGGTTAGAGAGGCAGATGGTTACGTAACACTGAAGTGCTGCAACTCACCTCGTTTTACTCGTTTTCATTCAAAAACATTTTTTCACGTCAGGCTCTGTAATGTTTGTCCGTGAAGGTTCTCAGTCATCCAGGTCATCTTAATGTCTCTAAGACAGAGATTAGTCCACCCCAAGGACAAAACACCCAGGCACAAACTCAGTAATGTTGTGTATGCAGTCCAATGCAGCGAGGAGTGCTCAGACCTCTATATAGGGGAAACCAAACAGCCACTCCACCGACGCATGGCACAACACAGAAGAGCCACCTCATCGGGACAGGACTCAGCTGTACATCTGCATCTGAAGGATAAAGGTCACTCTTTTGAGGACTCCAATGTCCATGTTTTGGACAGAGAAGACAGATGGTTTGAGAGAGGAGTGAAAGAAGCCATCTATGTCCACTTAGAGAAACCTTCTCTTAACAGAGGTGGTGGCCTAAGACACCATTTATCTGCCACTTACAATGCTGTCTTGGGAGCTCTCCCCAGGAAGCTTACACCTCGTTCACACCTGGGGGCATGTGACTCCAAAGAGTTACATGAAACAATGAGTGATGGGTCGTTACCTAATGGGTCGTTACCATCGGGGGAGTGACACCTAATGGGTCATTACCATCCGGGGGAATGACACATAATGGGTCATTACCTTCGGGGGAACGACACCTAGTCACATGACCACACTCCCTATCCCAGTTTTGGTTTCACCTGAAATCAAACGTAGGACCACCCACTCTGAGCTGACGAGCTCTCCAGCCTGCAAACTGCTGTTTGCAGGCTGTTTGCCGCTGAACTTTTCCTCTGTGAATATTTTAGCGGCTCAAGTGCGACGAGACGTGCATGTTTGTAAGTTAGATAAAGACGGTAGCATGAAGCTAATGTGGGTTGTGTAGGCTCAGTGTGATTGTCTGCTCCACAAATGATTCGATGCTGACGTAGCTGTTTTAAGAAAAAATTGATTGGCTCCATCTATACAGATAACAAATGGTACTGAGTGAAATTATTCCACTAGGGGGCGCATCATGAAACATTTGTCCATGTTGGTTCCACACAGCAGATGTGTTGATGTGCTGCAGACAAAAATCATGACATTTGAATTTCAGTTGGACTTTAAAGTTTACTTTTATATGAAATAACAAACAGAACAAACAGGAAACTTACTGAAATGAGGGAGAGTTTGTTTAGTTTTACATGTTAAAGTGTTTAATGGCTGAAAAGAGACCGCAAACCTGAACCTGCTCACATCCTGATCTTTTTCAGACCCTCACAGCTGACAGGCATCATCACACACTGCAGCACCTCAGTCGGTGGTCGGTATTTACCCAGAATTCATCGCGGTCAAACGGCTGCATGATCATACAAATTTAATTATTCTGAATTCAAACTGTCGGTAGGACTTTGGACCCTGACGGTTCACGACATCCTGATTTCTGTTCTGAGACTCGATGGAACACGTACAGAGGAAACATGGAGTCGTTAAAGTCTAACAGACGACACTCTGAGGAGCTACAGCCTGTAAGTGTGGACTTCAACATATGAAACATCTGACCCACTGTCTTTAAAAAAAAAATGAACCAAATCCATCACAGGAAACATGACAGCCTGTGTGTTAGGTCATATCCTGTTTCTGCCTCCACTTCCTGTTTACTCCTCCATGTTGAAATTCATCAAAGGTCACCTCCATTTAAAGGAACAGTCCAACATTTTATAAATCCTCTGGTTCTTTGTCAGAGAAACATTTCAGGACTGTTAGCCTAGCGTAGCATGAACACACAGTCAACATTCTGTCTGATTAATGAGCGGTTTAAACCCTGAGTTGATCTGTTCAGGTTCGAGCTTGTATAGCCCTCACTTTAGTCTGGCAGGAACAACACAACATAAACCTGATAATCCGTCTCATGTTTCCTGACGGTATCACCTGAAGGAAGCATGTGAAGCTGTACGACAGCAGACCAAGAGCTGAACCCTGTGGACCCCATGATGAGATTACGATAAAGTGAAGGACATCGAGAACGAGAGGATTTACAGAAATGACCGACTGTTCTGCTGAAATTATAACTTAAATGTTCCAACTAACGGAGAAAACCTTCGGTGTTTCCTTCCCGTCTCAGAATCTGCTGAGTCACTGCTGCTAAGTCACGGGACCAGCCTCGCTCCTGTTTCAAGTCCTGGTCCAGGTCCAGATTCTAGCAGAGCTCGGTTCTCCTCTGCAGGTACTGCAGGATGGAGTCGGTTCCCTGTGACGAGCCCCAAACTCTCTTCAGGGCTTCACACTCGCGCTCATTAGTTTGCTCCAGAGCACTCCGGCTGGTGTTCCTCATCAGGGCTTTAGACTCCCGCAGAACCTGCAGGACAGGAAGTGGAACCACAATCGCCACAGATGGTGAAAAAGTCAAACATACACAGACAGACAGGTAGGCAGACAGGCAGATTATAGATAGACAGGCAGACAGGCAGACAGACAGATTATAGATAGACACAGACAGGCAGATTATAGACAGGCAGAAAGACAGGCAGATAGACAGATTATAGACAGACAGACAGGCAGACAGGCAGATTATAGATAGACAGACATACAGGCAGATTATAGACACAGACAGGCAGATTATAGACAGACAGACAGAAAGACAGACAGACAGATTACAGACAGACAGACAGGCAGATTACAGACAGACAGACAGAAAGACAGATTATAGACAGACAGACAGACAGAGAGGCAGACAGACTTACAGAGAGAGGGACAGGCAGACAGACAGACAGACAGAGGGACAGACAGACAGACGGACAGAGGGACAGACAGACAGACGGACGGACAGACGGACAGACAGACAGACGGACAGGCAGGCAGGCAGGCAGACAGACAGACAGAGGGACAGACAGAGGGACAAACGGACAGACAGACAGAGGGACAGACAGATGGACGGAAAGAGGGACAGACAGGCAGACAGACGGACAGACAGAGGGACGGACGGACAGACAGACAGACAAACAGAGGGACAGACAGACAGACAGACAGACAGACAGAGGGACAGACAGAGGGACGGACAGACAGACAGACAGTACAGGTGTTTGTCACTGACCAGTGAGTCGACGGTCACCAGCTCTTTGATTCGCAGCATCACTTCCTGTGTGAAGGTTCCTGGCCAGAGAACCTGAGAAATCAAACCTTTAGAACACGCCTCCTGAGCCGTCAACTTCCTGCCACTCAGCAGCAGCTCGTTAGCCTGGAACAGAATGGAACACGTCAACTTGGTCTGGAACAGAATGGAACATTTTAACTTGGCCTGGAACAGAATGGAACGTTTTAACTGATGGACTGACCGAGGCCAGGCCCATGATGCTTGGAAAGGTGAAGGACTAGCAGGCATCGGGCGTCTGGCCATAGGACGTGTACGGTGTCTGGAACCAGGCCTTCTCATTGGCCCACACTACATCACAGAGCGGCAGGATGGCGGCTCCAAGGCCGACCGCCGGCCCGTTCACCGCTGCTACAATTGGCTTCCTGAACTGAATGAAGGTGTTGACGAAGGTCCTGAAGGAGAAGACACAGAGGTCAGAGGTCGACGCTGACCGCACCTCCAACTTACTGATGACATCAGAGAGGGCTCCAATGGCAACCACGCTTCTCTAGTCGGAGTTACCTGATGGTTTCAGCCATTTTGATGCTCTCCTTCTTCCTGTCGTCCGTCAGGCGTCTGATGAAATACAGGAAGTCAAGGCCGCAGCAGAAGACACTGCCGACAGCGCCGAGTAACACCATCTTACTGTCATCTGATGCCGCCGTCGCCATGGCGCTCTGGATCTCCTTCATCACCTAAAGACAGGGAAGAAGAACAACATGGCCATGGGCATCAGTAACCATGACAACAATCCTGCACTGACACCACGTCAGGTGTGTCTTCAGGTTTTTGGGAGGCGTGACCTCACCTCAGGATTGAGTGTGTTGTTCTCAGAGCTTTTGGTTGACAGCAGGATGTGAGTGAAGCCATCTTGTTTCTTTACCACGATGTCGCGGTAACGGTAAGCGCTTTCCGTTTGTCGGACGCTGAACCGGAGACGTTTGTCGAAAGCGGAACGTTCCTCCAGACGACGTTTCCCCGTCGCGCTGGTTGCCCCGGCAACAGCACTCTGCACACCTGGCATCCCGCCGGCAGCGACAGCCTCCATCAACGCAGAGTTACCTGGAGGAGTCCGAACGCCGACCATCACGCCTTCATGATACAAGATGTACATAAGGACATAAATGTCACTTTACCATGAAGTCGATCTGTGACCACCTTGAAAACATTGAGTTACTTTCAAGCCCAAATTGTTCCCAGTGCTACCAGTGGACCCACACAGGTTAATGGTTTCATTCAGGAGAGATGTTACAGGTTCACTGCTGACGTTAAACACATGCTGTCCTATCAATTTCATTCCTAACTGATAATGATCCTGTACACAGGTAAAAGTATTGATGGCCGGCTTCGACATCACACAAACGTCTTCTCATCATGATCGTCACAAGTGAGAAACATGTTGCTCATCACGGACTGGAACCTGCAGGACTCTGCTGTCGCGTGTTTCATGCTCTTGTTTTGTTTTGTGAGACTTTGGCTCAATGGTTCGATGGTTCATGAAATCTTTTCTGTTCTCAGAATAAAGTGACAGATGCCAGCTGCCAATAGGAAGATGAGATCCAGCTGAAAGTTGAAGCAGACTCAACTTTCACTGAAACACAACGGGATGCATGACATCATCAGGCAATCAATCAATCAACTGGCCAATCAAATGCATGCAATGCCACACTCCAGGTAGATCACTAGTTTACACCTGGTGATCGCGGAGACCCTGGATTCAGATTTGAAAAAATTCTGTTTAAAATGGGATCTCACCTGTGCCGCTGAGGGAGCGTATGGCAGCAGGTGTGACGGGCACTCGAGGTGGGGGCAGGGGGTTTTGGTTGCGGGGTCTGGTCCCCATGCGTGCCCTCTCCTCTCCGGGCCCCAGCTGTACTCCTGCAGGTTTCACCAACAGAGCGACCTCGGGTGGGACCAAGTGAGCCTCTTGAGCGCCGGCCTCCAGACCATGAGCTGCTTCGCTGGGAGACTCCTCTGAGTCCAGACGGTTGTTCATCGGACTCTTAGGAACCAGGATCTTGATGCCAGTCTTGGACAGGTCCATGCTGCGGCGGGCTGAGCCAGCTGGAGATGCCGACATCAGACCACTGCCGAACCTGCTGGCCAGCGGAGGTTGCTGGGAGCTGACGAAGGCAGGGCGGGTCAGTCCTGGGGGGGGCAGTTGAGGCAGACCAAGAGCAGGTTTCGTCTGATCACAGTCTCCAGTTAAACCTCCACTGATGTCACTGCTGATGTCACTGCGAACGGCGGCAGTGGGCGGCGGCCTGCAGGGCAGTCTGTGGGCGGTGTTGCAGTGGTGGCTGGGTGAGCTGCGGGTGGAGCGCAGTAACGTGTTGTCTCTCTGCCACTCGGCGTACTGACGGTTAAAGTCGTGAACGTAGATCATACAGGTGGACAGGTGACTCTCAGGCTCCCAGGTGTCCCCCTCTGAGCCATAACCTCTCCACCTGACCAGGTACTCCACCTTCCCCTTCTTATTCTTCCTCTTATCCATGATCCTCTCCACCTGCAGGGAGTTAGCAGTGCAACCAGCATCACCTTCATCGTCATCATCAAGAGGGTCATTTATCTGGATCAATCCATGAACTTAATCTTGACTGTGACCCCCCCCCCAGACTGTGACCCTTAGACTGTGACCCCCCCCAGACTGTGACCCCCCCACAGACTGTGACCCCCAGACTGTGACCTCTGACCCGCTGTGACCTCTGTCCGGCTGTGACCTCTGACCCGCTGTGACCTCTGAACCGCTGTGACATCGGTCCTGCTGTGAC
>JAPZEA010000004.1:28600601-28612037 GCA_029783685.1 Heniochus monoceros | reverse complement strand
ATTCATGAGGAAGAACATACTGATCATCTAACTCCTCATCTAGCGCCATCATCAGGTCAAAGATTTGATTGGTCCAATACTTTAGTTCACGACCAAATACGTGCAAAATTAATGTTGTTCCCACCAGCACCAGTTGTACCATGGGTGGTAAACATGGCTAACGTTATACCTGCTAAACATTAGCATTTTAGCATTATCATTGCTAACATGTTAGCATACTAATGTTAGCATTTAGGGTTAATGTTCAGGCATCGTGTCAGCCTGGCCTCTGTGAAACTGTGATGGGGATGTTTTCTCCCGTTTTCTGACATTTTACAGACCAAAATAATCTTAATTAAATGAGGAAATAAAGGGCAGATTAGTTGATAATGAAGACAATTGTTAGTTGCAACCCTAGTTTTTATGCTTTAGGCTTTGTATGGATTAACAAGATACAGGATTTTGATTAGTGAGCGCTGGAAGTGGTGGCAGGTGGATTTCTGCTTCCAGTTTTTGTGCTAAACTAAGCTAAATGTCTGCTGGCTTTACCCTCAGCTTTAAAAGAGAGGTATTGTTCGGCGGGGGCCCTCTGCCTCAGTGCTGCTGTGCCACCGGACTTGTCTGATTCAAATGAATCTTTATCAAACCCACCCTCTGGGCCCCTCACCGTGTCTCTAAGAGCTCAGAGAACAACTGCTTCAAGCAGTCAGTTGAGGTGGTTTGGGCATCTGATGGGGATCCTCCTTGATGTGTGTGGAGCTGTTCTGGACGCTGGGACCCAGGATAGGCTGGAAGGATTGTCGGCCTGGGACCAGCTCAGGGTCTTCCAGGAGGAGGTGGACTACCCTGTCGAGTCTCCTGCCACTGAAATATGGACCTGGATATGTGGTGGAAAATGGACGGATGGATGTAATTTGGCACTTGGACCACACTCTTTCAAACAGTACAATACATTTCAATAGGTAATCGTTAGCATGTTGACAATATTAAGAACATTTAGAAGAAGGGCGAGCGCACACAGACCCGGTATTTATTCAAATAGCATTGTACTGATTAAGAGTCCAGTGTTTCCACATACACCTTCATCAGTCATCGGGTGTTTCTGCATAATGCTGCTTGAATGAAGTCCATGAAATGAACAGGTCTTATTTCAGTCCCCCTCCCACAAACACTAGCGGCACCGGCATAATGTGATGGGGTCGAAATGCTTCCTCATGTGAAGCAGCACGTAACTCCCAAGGTCAGTCAAGGTTTGTGCGTAACTCCAACACTGTACACCACACATTCAAAAAGCTTACATGCACACATTCTTTAAATCCTGAAGGAGATTTTCTAAAGATGTTGCTCGACTTAAGGCAACATGTGCTCGGCCAGCTGATTTTTTTAATGACACCACTACTTTGTCTAAAGTTAAGTCTTACACTGCGTGTATTGGGCGAGCCCAGACTAAACGTAATAAAAACTGACGTCTAACTCCACCGTTTGTCACCTTGTCGGCGTCCTGTTGTGACTGCGGTTTCAAGTCCTGGCACTGAACATGGAAACTTAACTCTTTATTCCTCCAGTACATGAAGTGGTGGTGTATCTTTCCAATCAATGTCCGACTCCCATCACGGCCTGCAGGTCCTCCACTGGCTGCCAGGTGTAACTTGCATAAGGGGCTTGGACCCCGTTCACACCGGCCTGCAGCTCTGGCATTAGTTGTTAACGTGTTCTGAAGTAGCAGATCACATGATGTGGTTAAGCTACGTTTAGTCACGTCTTCAGTTGTTCGATTTGAAAGAGAACTTATTCTAACTATTCTAATTACATATTAAGTAATAATAACTATCTGCGGATGTCTGTGGGTTTTCTTGGACTCGCTCAGTAGTGAGCGTTTGGTCAGACTCTGCCCTCTGCTGGACTGTTACAGTTCGTAACCATCGTTTTCCACTTCACTCCGTCATGGTGTACATCAGATACTGTACCGTCTGCGTGCCGTCTGTGATGTACTGCGACACGTCGATGAGGTATGGACATGTTACCGGTCTCTTCTGAAGTGTGTGTGTGCTGGTGGGACTGGACAGACTCAGTGAACTCATAGAATCTGGAGTTACAATATGTAACCAATGAGGAGACTCCAACACTCTATCAACCAAAGCTGTAACTTTGTCTGTCTGTCTGTCTTTGGACAGAGCCAGGTTACTTATTGGACTATTCCTTTAACAGTCTCTTCCTCTTCTTCCTCTTGTTCTCTGTAGGACTGGTCTGCAGTTGCCTCCAGGCAGCCTGGCTGTTGGACTATGCTGTGTTTGTCCACTGGGTGGCGCCTCCTGAGCCGAGCTCACCGCCTCCCTCCCTGCCCTCCCCGCCCCGCCGCTCAGTCTGTCACTATGTACGCCACCCGCCTCTACAGCACTGCGGGGGGAGGAGGAGGAGGAGGGGGAGGGGGAGGGGGAGGGGGTGGGGTTAAACAGGGGCGAAGGGCGGGGCTGGCCATGCTTGAGCCGCCCCATCCCCCTCACCCCCACCTCCCCCACCACCCACACGCAGCCCCGCCTCCCCCCGCCTACCCGCTGTACCAGGGCCGCCCCGATGCCCATCGAGGAGCACACTTCCATCACCACTACCACCCCCATCCTCACCCCCACCCGCAGCCCGCCCACCTGGTCCCGCCCCCACTCCCTCCCCACTACCAGCACCACACCCACTTCCATTCATATGGAGGGGGGGCTCCGGCCGGAGGGGCCACCGCTGTCGGCAGCAAGAAGAAGACGTGGAACTTCATCCACGAGAAGATGAGCTATGACACGTTCTTCACAATGAAGCGTCTGATTGAGCGCTCGCGGCGTCCAGATGAGGTCCTGCGTTGGGTCACCCAGAACCCTGCCAAGATCTCCCACAACCACTACCCCGTGGCCCTGCAGAAGATCGGACAGCTGCTACAGGCCACGCCGCCGCCACGAGGCGCAGGTGACGACACGGACACCGAGGCAGCAGGAGGAGGAGGACCAGAGGGGGGTGACAGACGTCAGATCCTGGAGCATCAGGACTTTCAGACGCTTTGTAATGCCATCGTCAACGACTGTGCCAAGTTTGACAACTTCAGCATCGTCAACTGTCTGTATGCTGTGGCAGCGCTCGGTGAGTCGATCACGATAATGAAGCACACAGGAAGCAGCTGGACATAGGTGCTGCAACAATTACTCGATCAGCTGGACTCTGAGGGTTTGATAGACTTCAGGCTCCACAGGTTCTCTCAGTGCTGACAGCTGGTCCAGTAGAAAGCATCCTCACAGACTCTGAATGTCTTTCAGCTCTTTGCTACATTAAAAATGTAGGAAGTGTCATGTTGAGACAAACTGTTTCAGTGATGGCGATTCTGAAACATAAAGCTGCAACATCAGGTCTGAGGTGGTCTGATGTTTGTGATGTGTGGGGTCTCTTTAGGTCTTCCCAGCGACTCTCAGGTGGTCCAGGTGTTGGAGGCAGAGTCTCAGTCCCGACTGAACCAGTTTAACCAGAAGGACGTGTCCATGGTGTTCAGCTCCAGCATGAAGCTCCACCCTGGTAGCCAGCACCCTCTGACTGAGGCCTGCCTGGCCGGCCTGGAGAAGAACCTGGAGAGAGAGCGCCACCCACAGACGCTCTTCCTGCTGCTCTCGTACTACAGACTCAAGTGGCGCTCACTGCAGCTGCAGGAACCTGCTGCTGCTGCAGGGGGCGCTAATGCTGCTACCGCTAACAGTAACAACACACAAAACCCTGAACAACTGCTTGCCAACAGGTGAGACAATACTGCTTAATAAAATGATCAGTTCATACATTGTGTGAAACAGAATTCCTTTAAATGTACCTTAAATTACTTTCATTAACACAGCAATAATGTTGTCAGTGTGGTATTTTAATGGTTTCTTTAGCGGATAATTAAGGAATTGTAATATACTAAAACATTTTTTAACAGATTAGGTCTTTTTAAATCAGTGTTAAGGGGTAAAAACCCTTAAAACTCATCAAATATCAATATTTTCAGTTGACAAGAAAGTCTGAAATGGCTTTCAGGGAATTTGGTAGAATTTAAGATGTTTTAAACTGTAGAAGTTACAAATGAAGGATCAGTAGCCACCAACAACTTATTAAGACGAAGATGTTTGTTTTCAGGGGAAATTTAGGATTAATTAAGAGGATTCTAAAGGGGTTTTCTTACATTGTGAAGGTTCGATCTCTGTACGTCTTCTCCGTCTTTCAGGAAGATCTTGCGTTTGGTCAAACACACCCTGGCGAGTGTCAGTGGTGTTCGTGACCAGGAGATGGCACTGTTGGATGAGATGCTGGCGGCGTGCGCTCGGGAGGCGAGCAACAAGAGTCTGGAGTTGATCTTCAGCTCTCACCTGTTCTATCAGAACAGACAGGAGAGGTTCATCAGCAGCCTTGCAGGTAAGGTTTGGTCACAACACACAGGCTTCATTAACAGTAAATCTCCACAGCTGTGACCTGCTGCTGGTGAAGTGACGGTTAGTGGTTAGTTAGCTTCAGATGAGGAACAGTCGCTAGAATGCTAATAAGGGAATGCAAGGAGAGGTTCAGACAGTGATTCGTCCGTATCAGAGCCAAATGACTGCAGGTGTTTTGTCAACCGGAAACCGGATCCAACCGGAAACTGGCTGTTGCCCAGCTGACCCACTGTTATGTTGAGGTCTGTTTCCCAGTCAGTTTGTGTTCCTCCTTACGCAACAACCTTATATCTGAACCCAGCGATGGAGGACAGCTCTATGGGAAACAATGCTTGAAAGGGAAACAGATTGTGAGACCACGTGACCTGTTGTGTGTTGCTCTCAAACAGAGGAGTTGCCAAAGAAGGTGGACAGCATCACTCCATACACGATGGCTCTGATCGCCAAATACATCGCTCGCCATCGACTGAGAGAGACCCGACTGCTCGATACCATCGCAGACTTCCTGGTCAAGAAGGCAGAGTACCTGGACAGTAAGGTGAGGATTGGACAGGTGGTCATTTGGTGTTCAGTATAAATCCACAGGACTCTGCAGGTGTGTTTGTGTGTCCTCAGGTGATCCAGAAGCTGGTGTTCCCGTTCAGCAGGATGAGTTACCGTCCGTCCAATGATCAGCAGTTCTTCTCTCGGTTGGAGGAGGTGGTAGAGCTGAAGGCGCTCAGCTCGCCGCTCGCCACCGTCAATATCCTCATGTCTCTGTTCCAGCTGGGACACTTCCCCGGCCTGGTGCTGCACAGAGTCTTCTCTTCAGCCTTCATCAGTAATGTCACCAGTATGTTGCAGCCAGTTAAACTCAACGCAACCAGTAAAGCTCCAGTATAACTGTAGAGTCTGATTCTGAGTTTTTAAATATTCTTAAACAAACTATGTGACAGAACGATGTGGTTTCATTGTCATCACGTTCACAGACAGTCCATACGCTCTGATTGTCCGGCGGTACCTGTCTCTGCTGGATGCTGCTGTGGAGCTTGAGTACCATGAGTACACCGGACCACGACTGCAGGACGCCCACAAGGTCCTGATGTTTGATCACGCCCTGACTGCTGATGAGGTCAACCGCAAGTACAGGTAACACACCTGTACACACATATACACACCTGCTGCTGTTGTTTAGTTGAGGCCTTTTTAATGTTGAAAATATGTTGATAGGTATCAGTTTGATTCAGTATTTTCAGGTGGTTTTCAGGTGGTCTTCTCAGTGGTTAATTTCAGCAGAACTTGGTCTGCAACAACAGTAATTATCCTCTCTAATACTGAAGCGATCATGACCAGTCCTAACTGATCATGATCACTTCCCCAGCTGGGGAACTCTGACTGCCTTGGGTTGTTCTGGTCGGGTTGGGGCAGTTATGATTGGCTCTGACTCACACTTCCGCTTCCACTACTAGCCAGTTCTGATTTGTTGGGACTAGTTCCTCGGGCTAATTGTGACTGGTTCTGAACATGGACTGGGCCACTTGGAACTGGCTCTGATCAGTTTGTGTCCTGTCAGTTATAAAGGTCTGGTGGCTGAGGCTCTGCGACAGCTGGTTGGAGAACAGAACTACAAACAGGACGAAGTACTCCCCCCGGGATACTACACAGGTACTATACACTGAATAATGCAGTTTTTCATGCGTTATAATCTGAATGCTGTAATATGATTATCATCTGTTCGTCTCCAGACTTTGTGTTGTGGATGGACAGTTCTGGTCGGGTTCTACCCATCAGGACTGGAGCTGGTCTGGCTCTCAGCATCATTCCTCCGTCCTGCGTCACTGTAGCATCCAAGCCAGCTGATGGCGCAGTTGCCGTGGTGACTTCAGAATTCCAGAAGTTCTCTCCATTCGCAGTGCTGGAGGAGGGCGCAGAGCAGCCGTGTCAGGTGGGCGAGGCGATGGGGGCGCCCATGGAACCCAGGTCCTTCCTGCCCCACCACATCCGTAGCACGCCGGGGGCCACGGCAGCCTCAGGCCCCCAGCGGCCTGGGACTAACAGCGGCCCCTTGGACTATGGCCCCTACTATGTCCCTGCGGTGGAATACTACTCCAGTCTGGCAAAGGAGCACTCTCTGGAGAGCCAGGATAGCTCCACGCTCAGCAGTCCCCCCTCTGATGGCCTGGCCCAGCCTGGGGCCCAAGGACCTGCAGGGGCCACGGCCCCGGACTCACTCTTCCAGTTTTCCATTGGGAAGATCCTGGAGGATGAGGGGGGGACGGGGGGCCAGGGGACAGACTGCGAGCTGCCAGGATTCTACGAGGGCGTGACGTATTCTGAGGGCTCCGGGGCTGACAGAGGACCCCCATCACCTCCACAGCTCCAGCCCCCCAACAGACCCGATGCAGATAGCCCTCAAACAGACCAGAGGCAGCTCAGGAGGTGAGTCCACCTCAGAGTCTGCGTAAATCTGAGCAGACTGGTTCTGATTAATTCCTAACCGAGCCTGTTCTGTGTCTCAGGAATATTATCTGACTTCAGATCGTTTGATTTATCACTGTTGATAAAACCATGTCTGTCTCCACAGGGTCATCATGTCCGTCAATGATAAGTGGCATTACTGCCACAACTCTGAGGTTCTGGTCGGCTCACGGGCCATGAGGGACCGACACCTGAGGCTGCTGGGATATATCATCCTACAGGTGAGCCAACACCCACAGCTCCCACACACTGTACATATTCCAATGTTTCATACCATTAACTTCAGATCCTGCATTCTTTTTGTTCCCGATGAGCGTTTCCGTCATCTCTTCAGGTTCACGTCTCGTCTTTCAGGCAGACGGACAAACTTATTGACTGATTTACGTCTTATGTCACGGTGGCAGCATGCTAAGCAAAGCAGCTGACATCCTTTCCCAGCATCATCCTCCACCACCTCCTGCAGGATCCTGAGATGTTCCCAGGCATGATGGGACATGAAACCGTCCAGCCTGTCCTTGATCTGTCAATGGGGTCTCCTCCTGCATGGACGGGCCTGGAACACCTCCACAAATAAGAGTCCCGAACCACCTCGGCTGACTCTTTTCAACATGGAGGAGCGGCAGTCGTCCTCCGAGCTCCTCTTGTGTATCTGAGCTCCCAACCCTGTCTCTGAGGCTGAGACCAGACCGCCTGCGGAGGACTCGGATCGGATTGGACAACAGAATGTCTGTCGAGTTCGGGTCGGCCTCGATCGCTGCTCTGTGGGACTTGAGCCACGACCTCACACCAGGAGGTTCCCACCTGCCGCTTCACACCTGCTGCTTCACACTCACCTGTAAACTGTGCCGGTTTTTTGAAACCAGCAGAACTCACAAAGAGCAGCAGCACAAACCTGAAGTCATCAACACGAGTCTCAACTGCAGCTTCAGACTCTGTTCCGGAGGGCGTAGACACACACACACACACACACACACACACACACACACACACACGCACAAACCCCGAAGATGAAAGGAGAAGAGTAGCTCCATTACCTGCATTACAGCAAGTTGCTCAGACCAATTGACAACAACAAAATGCCCCAGAAAAAGCATTTTTTCTCCCCGAGATTTGAGTGCTGTACTTACATCTAACTTCATTTTTATAGACCACAGCCTATTTTCTTCCATCTGGAGTGTGGCAGCCAGGAGGGCATTTGATATCCTCCCATGCACCATCAAAGTGGACAATATGCCTCTGTGACAGAAGAGCAAATCCATGTTTTCTTGAATCCATCCAGCTTTTGAGAGATTAATTTTGTTTTGGAAAGTCTACATTTATGTGGTATCATCGGTGGGTAAGGAGCTCACACAGCACTCGGAAAGGTAATGTGACGAGAGTAATTACAAGGAGTGTGTGGCTGGGCGGCTGGCGTGCCTGCGTTGTTGGGGTAAAGTTGCTAAGCTTAGGCGCGTCTGAAATCCTCCTGCACACGGGCTTGTTCACGTGCACCTGCTGTCTGAGCAACATGATCCACACACACTCACGTCACTTTTTGTCTTCATATTAGGTTGTTTAAAAAGCTGAGCCTCACTGAAAAAGTGGCATTTCAGCGATGTATGTATCTGTTTCCCTGAGTGGCCTTTCAACCCATGGTGGAAATTAACTAAGTACAGTTACTCAAGTACAATTCCAATTTATATTAATATTGTACAAACATTGTACTTTTTATTCCACCACATTTATCTGACTGCTAGTTACTTTGGATTTACATGCAAAACAGATTAATTTATAAGTGCTGTGTTAATATAGACTAAAGGCTCTGCATACCCACACAGAGGTTTTCATTTATTATGCCAGCTAATGCCTGCTCAGTTTGGACTTGTGGAAAGCTGCCGTGCTTACATTGAATGCAGTGGGATTTGGGTTCCTTAATTATTCATTTTCTAATAATTGCACATATTCAGCATTATTTCATGAAAACTGCGTCCATGCACACATCCAAAAAACAATATCAGCATTCATGGCAGTATAAACACATGACTACAAATTTTTGATGAGAAGCAGCATCTCTTTTGATTATCACTTTTATTGGAAGATAGTATCTCTATATTTAAAATTTGCCTTGACGTTCACAGCTGAAGCAATCTAAAAATGTCCTTACATTCACGGTCACACAGTACACAAAAACCCTGCATTGAGAGCTGATCATCAGATGCATGTTTTGTTTCTTGTATATCCTTCAAGTCCAATTTTGGAGTCCTCTAATCTCAGTTTTTATTTGTTTCTATGTATATTTTACACTGCATCACATATTTCTACACATATCACACTCCATTTCTCTTCATATACAGCCCCTGCCAGATACACCCCACTGACACATCCTATCAATGAGAATATTTGATTCGTCTTTGTGCGAACTGAACAAGTAGTTGAAAATAAGGTGACCTTTCATTACGGACAAAATGCCTAAATTATACGAAATGTCCAACACAAAGCTGTTCTACAGGAAACAGCCTATAGATCATGTAAGGGAGGCGTGAAGGTGACAGAAACATTGCAAAAAGTGGGAGATGCTGGTATTTTCCAGCTGTGCCGTTCACAAGGCACAAGGCCACAAAAACCTATAATGGCCTCTGAAAGTTATCGACATTAGCGGGCAAAATGCTTCTAAATCTTTACGTCCCAGCCACGCTTTGCCTAAATGCTTAAATCAACTCCTCGGAATTGAATTTTCAAGCCTTCAAATGGCTAATTTGTGCAGCAAGTGCTTTCAGCGTTTCCTCAGCAAATGAACGTTGGCTCTAATCATAAGAGCATGTGGATGGCGCTGCCTCTCCACACCCACCCATGAGACAGCCGTGTGGACGGGGAGAGAAACATTTCCACTTAACCACTTAAATGAATATATCAAGAAACTAATTTGCCATTTTAATTGCGTGATTTATGAAGACGCTACTTCACTTGCCCCTCTTCCATCTTGGTTGATTTCCAATGTGAGCGCACATTAGATTGATCTATGAAAGACTGCAGAAATCACAACACTTAAGTCTTTTCATTTTCCCTTCCTAATTAAATAATTGAAATTCCTGTCAGTGTCTGCACTTAAGCCACACACAAACATTGCAGGCATGCCGTGTAGCTGAATGAATCGTGAAAGGCTTGTTTTTATCTTTTCCTGTTTGTAGCCTGTTCTTTTCTTTGCCTTCGACCTTTTTCTTTTTTGTCTTCCAAGAGCCACAGATTCATTCCATCTGTCAAGCCCAGAAATAGATCAGTACATCCATTTTGTTGAGATTTGCCCATCCCATTAAGTGATTGCTTGCAGAAATGGCAGGGGACATTTCTTCTGATACGTTCCCTGAAACAGCGCTGGCAGACATTAAGGACATATTATTGAGTCCCATTTTCTCCCAGCCACAAGGATATCCATTAGAGTGGCACACAGCCCTAAATTTTTCCATTTTCTCCCTCACCAAACTTGACTTTACACATTATTTCTGCCTCTGTTTTGTAATTTGCAGCCACAAATTATATCAGGGAAAAGCCATCTCGTAGCATGTGGCTCCTCTTCCCAGGGCTATTTGCCAAGACTTGATTCTGAAGTGTCAAAATGGGCCCATCGTTACAGCTAATCATGACTGACAGCAGGGTGCTTTAAAGTCCATACAAGTTGGCCCACACTGGAAACTTTTTGTGTGTGTGTGTGTCAGACCTGTGGATTTTGTTCATATTCCTGTGCACAAAGAGAGTCTTATACACACTGATGCTTTCCAGACAGAGCACATTTCTTTCGATCTGTATTGTCTGAAGCACAGTTCTCTTATCCAAAATATCCAAATATTACTCAAGTAGATGATCAAATTTTGCTTTTATGCTTTGTAAACGGAATGTAAAGATTAAAAATGTAAAGATAGATACTGAAACGGAGATAAAAGCCCCAGTATTTGCATATTTCAATTAATAATGCTGTCTAATCCAATAAAATATGTAATAGCAAAGCTAGAAATTGAAGCAACATCAATGCAGAAGTGGGGCCGTGCTGCAATTACTGGCACTCCATCTCCAGCCTGTTTGTGTCGTGTTTGAAATCCAGACTGACAATAAGATTATTTGAATTTTCCTAACTCCTCCAATCATTAGCTTTAAAGTACTCCAGAATTTCTCATTTCAAAACAATGAATCTTCTTTTGTTTGCAATACACAGTTCACTGTTCAGTGTTTGTTATGTTTAATTAAATCCAAGGCAATCATGGTGGGGACTAATTTTACTACATTTAGCAGTAATAGGTGTATTTCAGGGAAGTTTGATTGATGATATTATTCTTGTAATGCTGTTTAACCTGGTGTTTTTGGCCTATAATTGTAGCAGAAAATGTTATATCCCTAAATCCAGCATCTACAGATGCACACATCTGTAATTACTGTTGTGCAGACGCTGTGTCACGGCTGGTCATTTCCAGTGTAGGGTAACTTTGCTTTTAAAAGTAATTAGTTACATTCCAAGATCACTGCTATTAGAAATTAACTAGAACCTAACAAGTTCATACAACATTTTTTTTTTTTTTTTTTTTTTTTTTTTTCAAAT
>JAPZEA010000004.1:28443818-28458560 GCA_029783685.1 Heniochus monoceros | reverse complement strand
TGCTGCTGGTTACTTAAATTTCCCTCGGGATCAATAAAGTACCTATCTATCTATCTATCTATCTATCTATCTATCTAACTGTGCTGGAGTTTTCTTAGTTCTGATGTTCAGTATGAAGTGTTGGTGCAGCTCTGCAGGCTTTCAGCTAAACCAAAGCAAACTTTAGGGTTTGAACTCTGAAAGCTGTGTTTGACACTGCAGCCAAATGGCAACCTGTCATACAGATTTGAATAAAATGCTGTTTGAGAGGTGTTGAAGTGCGTGTGACGGGTGGTGAGAGGGGAGCAAAGGGTTGTGTGTATATGTATGTATCAGTGTTTGTGTGTATTAGATGGGTTTGAAGCTCACAAAAACAGTTTAGGAAACTGTAGGGGGATATTTGCACGTGTGTCACATGAGCACTGAGTGTGTGTGTGCCCTCGCGGCCATGTGTGCGTAACCTATCCGAGGGTTGGAGGCGATCGGTCTCTGGTGGATTACTGTCGGCGCCGGAGAGCGGGAGCGTTTGACGGATCGGCCTCCCCCACGCTCGGGACGCTACGTTCCTACACAGATGGCGTAATTAACGGGAGGCGAGCCAGGGATGGAAATTTATCTTTGATCAGCACCTTCGCGCCAGATTGTCATCTATGTTAATATGATGATAGCATCAGTGCGCACGCGTGTACACACACTCACATGCACACACAGCAAGAGATGGATGGTGATAGAACAGAGGCTAGGCAGCAGTCAGCCCTGAGGATATAGGGTTATGTGTGCAGTCACACACACACTCACACACACACACACACACACACAGTCTCCTCTTAATCCTTTGTTCACGGCATGCCACTGCACTACCCTGCTGTGAGGAGAGCTGAGATGATCTTCGGAGGGTGCCTCAGAGAGAATCATACATACGCAAACACACACACACACACACATGCACTGCACACACACACACAACTGTATATCCGTAGTGTGCATGCTACGATTAAGAAAACTTTGCGTGAAAATGCCACTTCAGAGTTGAACAACCACAGTTTTTTGCACGGAAAATCAATTCTAGAAATATTACTGTAATATTGACTGCTCACATGATCGATTATTTGAGATACGAAGCGCAAAACATCAAAAAAGACAGCTTGCTGAAGGTTTGAGATCAGATCTCCCTCATGAGTCCTGGACAATGTGTGTGTGAGGTTCTATCTTGCATGTGTGTGTGTGTGTGTGTGTTGCGGTTTCAGAAGAGTCGTCACAGATGAGCTCTGCCACGTGCATGCTATCACCCCAGTGAGATATTAGGAGTAATGGCGTGTAGGTGTAATGGTATGTGCCATAACATCTGGGCTATGGGCATCCAGAGGAGAGAGAGAGGAAACAGAGAGGAAGACAGGGATGGAGAGAGGTAGGTGGTCTACAAGGTCTCCAGGGCCCATAGGTGCTGTGGAGGATAGATGATGGTGGGATTGTAGATGTAAGAAAAAAAGGAGAGAACAAGAAACAGAACAAAGGCAAAAAAAAATCTACAAAAGGCAGTTTGGAGGTCAAAGTAAGATGGAGCGGAGGGAGGGTGAGACAGAGGTAAAGCGAGGAAAAGAGTGAAAAAGGAGAAAGGAAAAGTGATAGAGAACGAGAGGAGATGGAAGAGCTGGTAAGTTTAGGAGAACAGCAGCGTATTGGTGAGCTTCAAAACATTTTCCAAACAAACCGACAGGCAGGCAGGCAGACAGAAAGGTAGGCAGACACGCAGACAGACGAGAAACACAGGCAGGCAGACAGCAGGGAGAACAAAGGCGGTGTTCCTCCGCCTCGCTCTGCTGCTCCCCAGTCCATCTGCTGCTTCTGCACACAGCCTCCGATCTGTTTCACACTCATTTTCAGCTACCACGCTCCTCTCCATCCTTCCCTCCCTCCTTCTCTCTCTCTCTCTCTCTCTCTCTCTCGCTCTCTCTCCCCGAACTCTTCTCCCTTGGCGTGCACACACATTACATTTTGCTCATTTTCATCCTCAACTTGTACCATCCCTCCTACCTCCATTGTACCAGCCATTCCTCCATGGTTAATTTTCCTCTCGACTTCCATCTGTTACTGATTTTTACTTAGTTTGACATATGAAACAAGCACTGCCTGCAGGAGACAATGCCAACCATCAGCCATACATGCAGAAAAATCACAAATCCTCTAACAATATTGTGTAAAAATCTGTAACATTGCTAAACAAATATAAGATATAATCTCCAGAGATAAAAAGGGTCAGCTGAGCTTCTTTAAGTATATCGACAGACTTTTATATCATGTATAACCTGGTGGAATATTTTAAGGATTCTGCATGATTGCTTTAGGGCACATCAAGACTTTGCAGCACAAGACTTGAAAACTGGGCTGCTGAAAATGTTTATTTGAACAGGACCAGTGCACAAAGAACATTATTCAAAATAAGGAGCAAATAGCTGTTTTAACCCCAAAGCAGGTATGTAGAATAATACAATATTAAAAGCACTCGACAATAATAGAATATTAGAGGTTTAAAGAGTACAAAATACAAAGGGAGTCAGGCAAACAAACATCATCCTCACATCCTCAGCCCTGAAACAAAGCTTCTAACCGGTTTGAAGTGGGCAGGGCTTAATTAGGAAAATGTGATGTCACGTACTTCTATGCACCAATCAGCTGTGGGGTTATTTGGTCACTGTCAGTGATCATACACACCCACACACCCCTGAGGCAGGCCAGCTTGGTTTCACAGCGATAAACTCTTCACAAACGAGGACTAAGGATGCTTTTTTCCCCCCCAAACATTAACTTTTGGTGTTGCTTAGTAGATATTATACACACATCGTTAATGTTGTAGACAAATACTGAAGATTTGAAGCCAAATTTTCAGGGTTTTAAGCTGGACCACTCTGCTGAACTCTGCTATAGCAAGATATGTGAACAGGATGCACGCTTTATTTTGCAAAAAAATTACAAGATAGTTGTGTGCACAAGGTCCCATCCAATAATAACTTCCTATAATATATTTATCCTGTTCCCTCAAGTTATTACAGTTTTGTGTTCCCACAAGATCTTGTTCTCACAAGAAAACCATGTTTTTGGACTTTAGGGACACATGGAGATTGTTCTGTTTTTAATTACTCTGTATTTCCAGTTTTTGCATTGAATCTGAGTTAATTCCAAAGTATCACAATGAATTTGTCATTGTCATTATATTCATGTGAAAAATGTCACACTTAAAAATATCATTCTTCCTTCCGTCCAAGTGTTTGGAGGGAAGAACGCTGATAAAATCATTGGCCGAGAAAAAAAGAAGAGCAACAACAACTGAAACAACTAAAGCAGGCACAGCTGTGCACCAGCGCCCTGAAAACGTCCTTCTGCTGAACACCTGAAGCTCATTTTGCCTGAGCTAGTGGAGATGTGTGTGGTGCGTTTTAAGTTTTGAGTGTTTTTCAGGAACGCTTAAAATATCTCAGGGGAGAAAATGGAACGGTCGTGGGGGCAGAAGATTTTAATAAACAGATAAATTAATGACGTTTTTTTGGTTTCAATTATAAGAAACAATAGAAAAACATCGACAAAAGAGACATCAAACTTTACAGAGCTGGTCTGCTTCATGGATGACACCAATAGTTTCCAAATAAAGCTTTTATCAAACCTCAGACATTCTTTGCTCGCATGCCTTTAGTCATACAACATCCATCTGTGTGATGAGCAATAGCTTAAATTAGATCAGAGTGTGTGTGTGTGTGTGTGTGTGTGTGTGTGTGTGTCTGTGTGTCTGTGTGTGTCTGTGTGCGTGTACGTGCGTGTGCGCACGTATGCAGAATAGGAAGCTTTATGCATCCAAATAGATATCTGTCATACATAATTATAGGTCAGAGTTATACAGCCTCCCTTGCCTGTGCATCTGTGTATGTATATAAGTGTACACACGCACATGTGGGTATTTACATGCTTTTGCATGCACATGACCTCTCGCATCATTTAGTTGCTGGTGAGTCTCCAAACAGGGCCGCCCCAGCGACAGCCCATAATACAGTGTATAATAATGGGAGATTTGCTTTCATGAGCTAAGCTCCGGGAATGTTTGGACCTCCCATTTAGACTCAACAGGAGCTTGGCACTGACTCTGCACAGGTGCAGACGAGAGCGAGAGAGAGAGAGAGAAAGGAGGAGAGAGAATTGGGTCCTGCAAACAACATTCAACATCTGTGTCAATGGCTGTTGCACAAATTTTCACCAATAAAACAGAGAGCAAGGGGAAAGGAGAGAGTCAAACAGAGAGAGAGAGAGGGATAAGGAGTAGAGCGGGGATTCAACATCTGTCAGTGTCTGTTATGCTTTCTCCTAAATTGAGAGAGAAACAGAGAGGAAAAAGGGGGTAGGAGCTTAAAATAGCGAAGAGAGAAAGTTGGTGGCTGGCCAACCCTGGATGAAGCAATTCACTTCCAGCTGTTGTACTGTTTGTGTATCAGAGAGAGGACAGGAGGGGAGGCAGGGAGGAAGGGAAGGTAAGAGGATAGTGAAGGTGGGGAAGTAGAGAGGGATGGAGGGAGAGGGAGGTTAAAGTAATATGGAGTAAAAGCAGGAGGTAGCGATGGTCCTGTAGGTCGGAGTTATGAGTAGGAACTACACCACTGACTGCAGGATGAACTACGGTGTGTTGCTTTGGTATGTGCGCCCGCTCCTTCCTCTTTCTTACCTTGAACTTAACACACACTCATCCCGCTCCAGCTCCATCTTGCATTTACTGCATGTGCCGCACTGGTTCCAATTCATACTTATTTGTACTTTTTTTACTGTTGCATGTGTTCTAAGTGAGTAAATCCGTGTGTCGACGACTGCGCGTCCTTGAGCAAGAGCCCCAACAAATTAATCATTTTGTGGAATCTAAATTTTCAAATTAATATTTACAAAACACACCGTTTCCTATTTTTTGTTTTGTTATTGGCCTTTTTTCAAATGAAAAGGACAAACAGTCCATTTCACCTCAAAAAAGTAAAAGATTCCTCCTTCACACCAGCACCTTTTAAGGCTAACAGTGATTCACATTCTTTCGTCATTTACCATAAACTCTGAAAGACCTTTTTTTTGTTCGACAAAGCGCGCAGGACAAGTCAAATCAAAATGATTGCCTTGAATTAAAAAATAAAGACATTTGATAAATAAGTGGCTTCAATGTATTTGAGGGACTTTTTTTTTTTGACATCATGTCCTTGTTCGTTTTTTTTAACACCTTCTGTCAGTTGTGACTGGTTCTTTTATCCAAGCAATGATCTGTGGCTTCTGTGTGTGAATGAGATGTGTGGGTTTTTGTTTTTTTTTTACTACTACTTTCTAGACCTTGATAGATAACTGGCAGCGTTAGGAGGAAAACGTTGCTTATGATGAAATCAACAGGCTTTTGAAATTTGCCAAATTGACAGGCTTGAATAGGGACTGAACAGGTGGAAAGCAGCGCACTCTTAATGTGATTGCATGTGTCAGAATCAAAACCAAGCCTCTTTTTTTTTTTCTTCTGCGAAGGGGCAATTCATTTGAGATGTTTCATTTTACAGTCAAAAGGCTAAAATGAAGCAATTTACAAGTTGAGTAGACTTGAAGGGAGAAGCAGGGTAGCCATTGCAAAGGACACATCTTCACTCAAAGCACAAAAAAGTGATAAAATCTATAATGTAAAAAAGCGTCTTCAGCTATTTGGAAGTTTTTATTTGCATCACAGTTTTTAACTAGGTCACTCCAACAAATCAATAAATTAACGATGTAATGTCTGTTGCTTGAGTCAAACTATTGTTGTCTCCAACTCCTGAAGTTTTTTGGCCTTGAAACACCCAGCTAGAGGGTTTTTTATTTTTTGGTCTCAACTCGCTCTGAACGATTTTCTCTCTTTTGAGTACTCTGCTTCAACAATACCAGTAAAGATTGCTTCCTGGCTGTTATCCATGCATAGAAAATGCTGCCACAAAGTAGTGGATTGCGCCCAATGCATAGAAAGTAGATGGGACTGTCATTATTTTTTGTGAACATGTTTTGGAATATGTCAATACTGATAATGATGACAGTCTTTTGTAGTCAGAGAAAGGTGTGTTTGTTCATTTTGTTTTGATTTCCTCCCACTGTCTGGAAGACTAATATTTGTCCCTTTTTGTGTAGTTTTCACTCACATTTAAAGAACAATAAAACTGAAAAGTCACATAACAGTCCAACATCCAAAATTACAAAACAGCTCCTGTAATTTAACCATTTGCTTGCTTGTCTCCATTCACATCATACATACCTTCTAATCTGACAATAAGGAATTTGGGAGCACACTGTCACCATTTTTCATCATTTTTCACTTTTTATAGACTGGAATTTATTAGGAGATGGAAGCTGAAATTAATTGTTGAACAGAAATCAATTTAACAACTATTGTTTAAGAACCCACTTTTGAAGCAAAAATGCAAAAATAATTGCTGGTTCCATCTTAACTGGCAGATTAATGACGATCATTAGCTGTTGCTCTAAATTCTTTATAAAAGAACTTTTGATGAAACGATTGTGTACACAAATTTGTCTCTTATTTAATTGAATATCATGGCTCTTCACTGTCAAACAGTTGATTTTAGAAAATGCCATTCATTGACTCTGCTACTCAGTATAGCACATTCACTTCTTAATATTCTGCATTCTGTACGAGTTCTTGACTGAAACAAGCATTTCTTTTATCTGAGGCTTGCATATTTACACCATTTAAAATGGCTGCATAGACATTTCTTTAGTGCTGCAAAAACTACTCTACATCAAGTGTTCCCTTTATCATCGAGGGCAGCAACACTGCAGAGCTGCACTTGATCACAAACATTAACATCTCCAAAGAAAATAGTGTAATGTAGTTCACACGTATTCTAATCCACGAGGAGATGCATACAGGTTCAAAATCTACACAATTTACAGTTGTGTCAACAGCATTGATACTAGCAACACTAAAAGTTAAAATACATCTATGTCACAACTAACCTGACTTTGCCCTTCTTGTTTATGGATACATTTTTTTAATGAGGATCCAGCCCCCTTCTTTGTAACAGACAACAACCATAAACAACAGCAACAGTAAGCAGATTAAGGAGTTCAATGAAATGTTTATCCTGCATGAAATGTGTAATTTTAAGTATGTTTTAGATTTGAAATAGTGGGCCAACGTTAGACACACATTGAACTTGTGTGTTTTCTGACATTCCTGCAGTTCTTTAAAGACGGAATAAATTTCACATGAACACAAACACACAGCAGAATGTGGATATGATAAACCTCGTCTGTGATTTACCTTTCATACAATGCAGCAGTCCTCATCAAAGCTGTTTATCAGGATTTCTTTAGAAAGGCATTTCTGAATGAGCGGTGTTGTCTGAATGTCATGCTGGCCACTGCCATGGCAACTGTGTTTCCTTGTGTCTGCTGTCGCACGTTCAGTCACATCATACAGTGCATAGTAAACATACTGTTGTGAGGCAGAGCTGACACTGATGTTTTTAGAGTGTTTGGCTGTGTGTAATTGAGTTGTGTCTATGTGTGTAACTGTGACACTGTGTGTAACTGAGTGTGTCTGTGTGTGTAACTGAATGTGTCTGTGTGTAACAGTGTGTATGTGTGTGTGTAACTGTGACTGTGCGTGTGACTGTGCAACTGTGACTGTGTAACTGAGTGTCTGTGTGTAACTGAGAGTGACTGTGTGTAACTGAGTGACTGTGTGTATCTGAGTGACTGTGTGTATCTGAGTGACTGTGTGTGACTGAGTGTGACTGTGTGTGTAACTGAATGTGTCTGTGTGTAACAGTGTGTATGTGTGTGTGTAACTGTGACTCTCTTTAATTAAGATGAAATCATAATGAAAATCTTTTATTTTGATTCTGTTCCAACAGAAGCAGGAAGTTGATCTAAGCGTACACATTATCGGCAGTCTGACAGCAGCTGTAGCATGTAGCATGTAGCATGTCAGTATGTTAAATGTTCACACGATGACCAAACCAGCGTGAACATGAACACCAACAAAAACACCATCAGCCAACCAGTTTGATTAAAGAAGGGGAACGAGGAGGACGTTACGCTTCCAAAGCAACAGAAACCTCTTAGGATGTAAGAGGTGGTGTTCCTCTTATAAACCTCACTACCTGTCTGATGCCCCGCCCCCATGCAGGCGTCCAATCCCTACCTGTCGACGAGGAGCGGCTCCACGGTGACGTCCGGCGGTCGTTTCCGCTGCCCGTCTTGCCGACATGAGGTGGTTCTGGATCGACACGGAGTGTACGGATTGCAGAGGAACCTGCTGGTGGAGAATATCATCGACATGTACAAGCAGGGAAACAGCTGGTAACACACACACACACCTGCACACACACCTGTACACACCTGTGTATACACCTGCACAGATGTTTGTCAGGACTCGAGACACCCAGCTTGAAACCAGGACATCTGGTCACTGTAGCTTGGATTTGTCTTCTAGGGTCTGTTAGCTTAGCATTAGCCTGTGGGTCCTGTTAGCTGAGCATTAGCCTGTGGGTTCTGTTAGCTGAGCATTAGCCTCTGGGTTCTGTTAGGTGAGCATTAGCCTCTGGGTTCTGTTAGCTTAGCATTAGCCTGTGGGTTCTGTTAGCTGATCATTAGCCTCTGGGTTCTGTTAGCTGAGCATTAGCCTCTGGGTTCCATTAAGTTAGAGTTTCCCCCTGCTCCCAGTGTTTGTGCTAAGCTAGGCTAACATGCAGCCTACCGGGCACACAGAGATGAAGCTGATCTCCATGTTTGAATGTTGGTCAACAGGATGTTTACAGTGGCTCTGGTGAAGGTGACAGGTGTGTTTTAGCTGTTAGCGGTTAGCTATGACACTATTTTTAAATGTAGGTCAGTGAGACAGCAGCTCAGTCATGTCACCAACCCTCTGTGGACGAGGACAAGCTGATAAACATGTTCAAGACAAACTGCTGAAACTCTTCAGCTGTCATATTTCTGTTTTTTAATGTTGTAAAATATATTTAGTTTTAAATAATCATCTAAATAAACACTGAAATATATAAACAGCTCATAACGGATGGCACAACAAATAGTTCAGTTCACTGATATTCCAAAGTAGCTAAAATACATCTGAAATATATCAGTATATACAAGTCGTACTTTACACAATCAAATCAACCATGAATATATTTAAAAAAAATGAAATATATGATACAAACGTACTTTTATAAGTTCTTATATATGTATATATACGCACACACACCCATTTCTATATAAAACAGTATATAAATACAGTTTATACGTGTATATAATAAGTATATATCAACTTATTAATAATGAAACAGAAACATGAAACATAATCAATATGAAATGTTAACTCATCCATTAATTTCAGTTTATTTAGTTACTGACGTTTACCAAAAGTCTGTCTTTACATGTGTGTCCATCTTACCCGTCTGTCTCCCCGTCTGTGTCTCTGTCTGTCTCTCTGAGCAGCAGACCGGTCCCAGAGGTGAAGCCGGTGCAGCCAATGTGTGAATATCATGAAGAAGAGAAGATCAACATCTACTGCGTCACCTGCAGCGTTCCCACCTGTTCCCTCTGCAAAGTGTTTGGAGCTCATAAAGACTGTGAGGTCGCTCCGCTGGACAATGTCTTCCAAACACAGAAGGTGTCTCACACCACGTCACCACAGACAGGTTTAAATGACAGACAGGATGTGCCTGATGTTACGTAGGTGAAAGAAGGCAGGAACTGTTTTCTGTGGGAGTCAAAGGACAAATCAGAGATGACTCCCAGAGTCCCTACAGTGGAGCTGGAGGCCAGGACGCCATCCACAGTAGACATATCATCAGATAAGTTTCTAAGGTGTTTAGTGACAAATACTAGAACTTCAGTTTGGTCTCATTTTAGTAGCAGAAAGTTAAAGGTCATCCAGGTCTGAAGACCACTAGAGGGCACACAGAGACAAACCAATCAGCTTCTCTGGAAGACACAGGACAGGAGTTTTCTCCACCAATGAGTTCTAAGAAGCTATATAAAGCAGTAAAAATGTGTGTGTGTGTGTGTGTGTGTGTGTGTGTGTGTGTGCAGGCGGAGCTGACTGACTGTATCTCCATGTTAGTTGGGAACAATGAGAGGATTCAGGCCATCATCAGTCAGCTGGAGGAAACCTGCAAAGCAGTCGATGTGAGTTCATCAACCATCCAACACTTTGCTGAGCTGTGAGGCTTCTCCTGACCCTCTCATACATCACTGACCCCTCACGACCCTTTAGGCCCTCTGCCTGCTTTGCCGTGGTCGGGATGTTTGTGGGCTGCAGTCATTGGGCAGTGGGTGCGTAGCTGCAGCCAATAACAGCGTACAGGTGAGGTCAGGACTTTATTAAGCGACCAGGTGCAGACCATAAGCAACAGCATCCAACAGGAAGCTGCAAAAAATGGCAGACAGGGAGATGAAACGCCAGGCAGAAAAAAGTTCCAGAACCAGTGAGAATGTCACCTGTTGGACAGCACTGAAGGAGAGGATGAGGATGAGGATGAAGAGCGACGCAGAGTTGACCCAAAAACTTTTGACTTCAACTTGGACTGAGATGTTTTCAGGCCAAGAGAAGGATGACGGTGTTTACCTGTTGAATACTGAACAACCTTGACTGATGTTAGCCTAACTGCGTAGTGCTAACGATGCTAACAGCACAGTCTCTCCAGCCTCGCTCTCGTGCTGCTCGGACAGAACACACACTGCAATGATTTGTTGTTTTTTGTTGCTTTTGGCTCAAACAGATGGTGATCGGTGCGTTGACAGACAATCTGTGGAAAGTGCTGCCCCTCAGCTCGTCTGAACCCGGAACAAAAAACCTACGTCGGAGGAAGTAAACACAAAGTTAGCGTGAGAAAAGGCCTGTGTTTTCTGTTGGACACATCGGTCCCAGCGGTTAGCTTAGCTAGCTCGATAAAGTACCAGCTTCTCCAGGAGAAGCATCTAATGCTCGTTCAGTGGTCGCTTGCACCGACCATCCCTGCGTGGTACACCTTTAAAACATCGATAATGTACATTTTTCTAAGAACAATGTATAACTGACAGAGTGTTGGTGTCTCTGTCTTCAGCTTCAGCAGCTTCATCATCACTCTCAGAGAGGAAGCTGTAAAAAGCCTCTGATCACTTCCTGCTGACAGCAAACAGCAGACAGACTCAGTCAGAGAGCAGCTGGTGAACATAGCTTAGCATTTAACAGCTAAAGAGCTGCTGGAGGAGACCAAACACAGAGCTAACAGAGAGAGAAACTGGACTGACCTTCATCAGGTGACACAAACACGACTCACATCATCATCAGGTTGTTTTTATGTCTCCTAGTTTTTGTAACGGTATCATCAGGATTTCTTTGATGTACATTTTTACTGATTAGAACTGTTTAACTTGTCAGTTAAACAAGCAGCACCTTAACGTCAGTGTGACGGTTCTGTTCAGTTTTCCACTTTCTTGTCTTTGTGCTTGTTTTATTGTGTTTGTTCTTATTGAGTGAACACTACAGAAAGGCTGAACGCTGCATACGGGGAGAATGACCTCGATTGTACCTCGTACCTTACAGCAGGTTTATCTTTGTGTTTTCAGGAGAACGGACGCAGACAGAAGTCGAAGTTGTGTGAGACATTCGATCACCTGTTCGCTCTGCTGGAGGAGAGGAAAGGTGAGATGATCCTGAGGATCAGCTCCGAGCAGGAGGAGAAACTCGACTACATCAGAGGTCTGAGGGGGAAGCACACCGAACACCTGGAGAACACCGCCAAGCTGCTGGAGACCGCCATCCAGACGCTGGACGAGTCCGAGATGGCCGTGTTCCTGCAGGTGAGCCTGAACGCACCGAGGCGGTTTCAATCATCCCGACTGACAGGAAGTCATCAAATAAACTGATGCAGTTAACGCTCCTCCACTTCACCTGTTTCCTCTAAAGCAGTCAGGGATTGTAGGGAGACGACTGAGCTGAACTGAACCTCATGTTTAGATTAGATACATTTTTTACAATAAATCTTACTGTGGAAAGCCGGAATAAAATATAAATCTGAGTGTTTCCTGCTTACACAAAAAGTTCAGACCTTCGCTGTTAATCACTAATGACAGTGAAACCATCCTGATAATTTCCCCACAGTCCCTTACAGAGTCGGCTTGATTCATTAATCTGGGATGGAGTTATCTTGAATACATTTATTTTGAAATAAATACGACAAAGGTAGAGAATTACAACCATTATCAGCTCTCGTTTCATTGGCTGGGAGCTAACTGTTAGCATGGAGCTCCAGTCACTGCAATAATGTGGCTGTTCTCCTATAAAACACAAGTTTTAAGCTTTCGCAGGTTAAGAACTAAAAAATCCAGACGTGTGAGGTCAAACTGACTTTTGTCTCTCCTCCCACAGACCACCAAACCTCTGCTACAGAAGTGAGTGTCTGTCTTCAACACAACACCTGACTGAACGTTACTGTGTGATAACGTGTCCGTAACGTAACAGAAGTGTCACTGAAGTGTCGATGTTTTATCGTCAGGATTGTAGAGGGCACCGACACGTCTCACCTGGATAAAATCCAACATGGCTACGAGAAAATGGAGCATTTCACAGCTAACTTTGATCGTCAGAGGAGAGCGCTGATGACCATAGACTTCATCAAACGTAAGAGACACAGGAAGGCTTCATCTGACCGTCCAATCACAGACTGCACACCTCATTCAGTCATTGGCTGTGTCAGTACACGCTGAGATGCTAGCATGCAAGATGCAGTCGTTAACAGCAGCATTTAACTGATATAAGTGGGTAGAGTGTATGCTAATGTGCTAATGCATTAACATGGAACTACTATCATTCAATATAGTGTTTGCTAACGTGTTAGCCCTGAGCTACTATTATTGACTGCTGTGTACACTAAACTTTTAGCAGTTAAACACGGTCAGTTAGGATTATGCTTATGTAGCCACGTGCTAAAATTTTAAATGAGTTCTTTAAATGTGACCGCGTGGCGTTAGCGTGGCACATAGCAAAGACACGAACGGTGGCCACGTCACAGCTGATAACGTGTAGCTTCTTTTTATAAAGACGAGTTTTAAACTTTGAATAAAGAAATGTGATGAGTGTTGTTCGGACATGAGATCAGTGATGTGTTGATCTGCACTGATGAAGACGGCGTGCCGTTACTGTATGCTAATATGTTAGCATGGAGCTACTTTCACAGCACTGTATTGTCTCATCAGTTGATGAAGACGATGATAATGATGAAGATGAAGCAGCGGAGGTCAGAGGGACAACAGCAGGAAGTCGACTTGAGCACCAGCAGCAACCGCATGCTGCAGGACTCTCGACCAATCAGCAGACTCCTGTGTCTCCTGTTCCTGCAGGTGTTCAGCTCTCAGCTCCACCCCCCCAGAGACCTGCAGAGGCTGCGCCCACCAACACCACTGCACAGACCAAAAGCCCCGCCCCCTCAGCAATCAGCCACGCCCCGCCCCCTCTGCCACTGCCCACCGCCAGTCCCGCCTCTCAGGTATGACATCGCATGCTGCATTCAGGTCCTGCTGGGAAACATTAGACTCCTCAGTGCTGCTGTTGTTACAGTTGTGACAGAAACATGTCAGCTGAGGCGACTCATGATGCTGAAGTTCAGGCTCTCAGTCTGCTGCACTTAACACAGCGTGTCACTGTTGTGTTTGCCGTATGCTGCACTGGCATCTTACCACTAGAGGGCGTGGTTGGTTGAGGAGTGGAGTTGGAGAGAAGTGTGTGTGTGATGTGGCAACACACACCATGTGCGCAAAATATTAACTTGATATTAAAGATATTGATGAGTTTTTAACACAGGAGCCCCAACATCAGGTAGAAATAAACCCCCCACTAGTTAGTCTGGTCCAGTACTGACGCATGTTACCAAACTGATTTGCTCTTAATCAATTACTATTACAAATGACTATTACTGTAACTATTACAAGCATTTAATTACTGATATCATTGTATTATTAACATTATTTTAAGTTATTAATAAATTACCACAAACTGCAAAAATACATCAGAGGTTTATTTTTTATATTTCATACAGATAATATTAAAAATACAATAATGAACAATTTAGTCACTCAAAGAGCCTCATTGATGTAAGTGTACCAGTCAATAAAGACCTACTTTAAATGTTATTTATGTTTTAGAAATGTTGTAACTTTTGGGTTGTAAAATGCTAACTGGCTTGCTAACCTAGCATGCTCAGCTAGCTTGACTTAGCTTGATGCTGCATTCCCTCGAAGCTTCAGGCTTCAGTTATTGTGGGACTACATGAACAGGTGTGTGGCTGCAGCTCAGCAGGTTGTCGGTTCAAATCCCATCCAAGTTCAAAGTTTAGAACTTTTCTAAGTTGGAACTTCAAACGAGTTCCTTCAAACTGAGCAGGCTGTCTGTCTGTGTCCAGTTCATCCACAACAACCAGTCAGTCAGGCCAGAGTCTACCTGATGGTTGGACTCCGCCCACCACACACCTGCACATACAGGTGTGTTCACAGACAGGCATGATTGGAAATAACAGACTAACAGGATTCTTTCCATTCTGCTGATTCAGCTTCCTCGAGTCCTCTTTAATATTTCAGTTATTTGATATCAATAACGTGAATAAACTGAACACAGCCGATTGTAATTTAATAAAAGAAAACAAAAATTCAAAAGTGATAAAACCTGTTAAAAAGATCATTTCTTCAGATTTCATCAGCAATCAGTCACCATCACATGACATTATAAGGGCTGTG
>JAPZEA010000004.1:28383409-28393773 GCA_029783685.1 Heniochus monoceros | reverse complement strand
GTGCAGCTGGTTGCTCCAGTGTTCACCAGACACAGCTCAGTATGTTCTATGTTCTTTTGTTATTGATAAGATAAATGTTTCACTTTAAGGTTTTAGTGAAAAAGCCGTTTCTTACACAGGCTGTCCGCAGGGTCTTAAACAGTCAATCAACCTCTGTAGCGACAACTAAGGCCTTTAAAAAGTATTACATTAAATATTAAATCCAGAATAAGCAGATATTTACAAAAATCAGTGAAGTTGATGAGGTCAAAGATTAAATATATTGTCTTCGTGCTGTTTTCAGTAGAGTGGAAATCTAAAAGGATTGGGAGGTTATCACATTCTGTTCCATTTGTTTTAGTCTGAACTTTTGTGGAATCATGGTTTTAAATTAAAGTGTGTCGCTGATGAATCTGGTGAGAACTCAAAAGTAGTGATGAGATCTTAAAATGTAAGGTCTTAAAAGGTATAATTTACGGATTCTTGCATCTACCCTGTTACAGTGCCGACTCAGAACGTGGTCGGCACTGCAGTTATTAAACATCCTTAAGATCAGAATGAGAATCATGTCCTGGTTAGAAGTGGGGCTCTTTATTCGTGTTTTCCAGTTAAAAACTCAAGTCACTGTCCATGTTTAATACAACTAGCAACAACTGGAAACACCTTAGCAACCACGTATTTCCATCCCAGGATTAATGTAGAAATCCAAAGTAATGTCAGAGAATCCACAGAGCAACAAACTCCATCAACCAACCTTAGCTCCCTTTGAGCCACGTAGCAGCCATGTGTCAACATCCAAGCAACCATCCTGACAACCCCAGCAACCACCGAGTGACACCTTTACAACTCCCTAAGTACACCCGAATAACAGTCCAACCAAATGTCTTACCATAAAGACCTCTGTCAGAGCCTTGTGTCCCCATAACAACCACCCAAGAACTCCTCAGCAGCCTCATAAAACCATCAGTTATGATCTAGAATAAATTAAAGTCTGACCTGATTTTAAACACGTCTTTGGTTCTTGGTGCAGCAAATGAAGATGGACCGGATGAACCAGATGAACACAGACGGGAACATGGGCCCCCCACAGGGACAGGGCCCTATGCCGCCGTTCCCTGGCCCTGGAGGTCCCGGAGGTCCTGGGGCCCCGATGCCTCCGGGCCAGCAGGGCTTTCCGCCAAACATGCCTCCTCAGCAAATGCCCAACAACATGGGGCCTCCCATTGGCCCCGGAGGCATGCAGCCTCCTTTCATGCCCCCTGGACAGATGGGGCCACCCACTGGGCCCCAGCCTCACCAGGGCCCCCCTCAGGGTATGATTGGACCACCAGATATGCAAGGGCCGCAAGGTATGCAGAGACACCCAGGCCCTCCCAGAAACATGGGTCCCCAGGGGCCTCATGGTATGGGACCCAGAGGGATGCAGGGGCCCCCTGGTGGGATGATGGGCCCCCCTCCTCGAGGAATGGGTCCAAGGGATCCTCAAGGACCTCCGCCTCAGGGGAGCATGATGCCACCTCAGGGGAACATGATGGGCCCTCAAGGGCCCATGCAGGGTGGGATGATGGGGCCCCCACCCAGGACACACGGCAACATGCCAAACAACTATGGGATGGGCAACATGCAGGGGCCCCCTGGAGGTATGCACGGTCCTCCAGGAAATATGCAGGGGCCCCCAGGTAACATGCAGGGACCTCATGGGAACATGCAGGGGCCTCCAGGTAACATGCAGGGACCACACGGAAACATGCAAGGACCCCACGGAAGCATGCAGGGGCCCCCAGGAAACATGCAAGGACCCCACGGAAATATGCAGGGACCTCCAGGAAACATGCAGGGGCCTCCATATATGCAGCACCAGGTGAGTTGAAGTGTTTTGTCCCGAAGACAGAAGATTTAAATTCAGTTTGGTGTTGCATCATCAGAGTGTCTGACTGGTTCAGGATCAGTTTCAGAAGTGATTAGTTTGTTGGACTGTCAGCCAGACTGGTTTTAAAAGTACTGTATGAATGAGTACTTTATAATTCTGACCTGGTCTTTGCAGGGTCAGAACACGGGGCCTATGATGCATGGGATGGGGCAGCAGGGGCCCACCAACAAAGGTAAGATCACACAGAAAATGAAAAGCACCTTACAGCTTGTGAATATGAGGTCATATTTATAAGAGCATTCAGGATCGATATCTGTGGTGTTCCCCAGGGCTCCGTTTTAGGCCCCGTTTTATTTGCATCACGTGTTTCCACTGGGGTCAGTTTTTCAAAACACAACACTGTGTGTCGTTGCTGTGCTCGCAGTCATTGTCTCATGTTCATCATGTTACCAGAATGACTGGACTCACAGCAGGACATGACCTTAACTGGTTTAGCCACGTTAGCATCGCAGCTCTGTGGAGGGTGAAGTCAGCTGACCTCTTTGGTTCAAACTCAAATATCTCAACTGTTAGACGATTGTGATTAAATATGGTTCACACGTTCGTATTCCTCTCAGGTTGAACTCTAATAACTTTATTGATCCTCAACTTTATCATCTAGTGCCACCATCAGGTCAACATGTTAATGTGTCCAATACTGTGGTTTATGATCAGAAACCTGCAGAACTCATGACATTCCCATGAGCCTCAGCTGGACTCTGTGTTTAGTGGTAATTAGCCAATGTTAGTATGCTAACATGCTAAACTAAGAGGTGAACATGGTAAGCGTTATACCTGCTAAACATTAGCATGTCGTCATTGTCATTGTTCACATGTGACTTTTAGACTTCACACTGCTGAGTCTAAATGTCCAGACAGAACTCTGTTCTCCACTTCAACAAATCACTGTTGACTCTGCTCATGTTAGGAGATCCTCGGGGGCCGCCACCCAACCACCACATGGGCCCTCCAGACCGGCAGGGTCCCGGAGGACCAGACCAGGGCTCGGGCCCTTACTGGGGAGACAACCAGCAGGGTCGGCGTGGACCGCAGGACTTTGATGGAGGCCAGGACTTCCACGGCAGAGGAGAGGAGGGCTGGAGACCTGGACCTGGAGCAGGGTACCAGGGAGGAGGAGGGGGAGGACACAGGGGGGGAGGACACAGAGGAGGAGGAGGGAACGGAGGGAACTGGGGCCCCGACGAGAGGTTCACTGGAGGAGAGTTTAGAGGACGAAGAGACGACAGGTGAGACGTTTTTCTCCTCAGTCTGATATTGTAGCGTTTGAGTCTGAATGGGAGGTGGGACAGGAGCTAAAACTAAAACCTGCAGACTCTCAGCGGTCTGAACAGATCTGAACCGGACTCACTGGGTGTTTCAGGTACAGAGGGGGAGGCGCCGCCCGGCCGGGAGGTCGAGGGTACCCCGATGAGTACGGTGGCCAGGAGGAGGGCTTCGATGGCCCAGAGGAGATGGGTCGAGGCTGGGACAATGGAGGCAGAGGGAGGCCGCCTCGAGGAGGAGGTCCACCCAGAGGAGGAGGTGAGAGGAACCAGAACTGGTCTCTATTCTGTGTCTTTCTCACTGGTAACCACTTCAAACTGAGCTGCTGTTCCTGGCTCATGAGAGCCTTCTCTTTAATTTCTAAAAGCCAGGAGAGTGTTCTGACTACACCACCCGTCTGTGCACCAACTGCTACACCTTAATCACATGGTCGGAAAGATTCTTGTGATTTGACTGACAAAGACCATTTCAAGATACAACAGCAGGTGCAAACAGTCAAACAGTCAATCCAGAGATTAGAAAGCTGATGACGTCTGGTGGTGATCCACTTAACGACAGCAGTAAAGGTCCAGATGATCCAGTCCAGTAAAACATTCAGTCGAAAACAGATAATAATCCCCAGAAATCTGTTTCGTCGTTTCAAATGAGCCTGCAGACGTGTTCTCAAACAGCGTGTGGAATTATTTCTCTGCAGACTCTTATTGTGGCGGGCGTCTTTGTCTTCCTGCCTGTAGGTCACGATGGTTATCGGGACGGTCAGCAGATGCATGATGGGTCGTCTCCGGCCGGTCGTGAGCGCTCCTCCTCCCTGCAGGGGATGGACATGGCGTCTCTGCCCCCCCGGAAGCGTCCGTGGCAGGACGGACCGGGAACCGGAGACCCCCGAGAGAGAGAGTCACCGGGAACCGACGGAGGTGAGAAGCACACCTGAACCAGTATCAGCTGATTTACAGTAACGTTCAGACGTTTGTCACAGTGAAACATCGTGCAGCGGTGGTGAGCCCCCACAGCGCCCCCAGCTGGACAGAATCTGCTTTTCCACGAGAAATATCAGAATCTACGAATCACGTTTTTACATTTAGTGAGATCACGTTCAATTTTTTTATATTATGGTATGTTTGTGTGTATTATATTTAATGGATGATTGAATAAATAAGACCCCTCAGTACCTTCACAGTTCCACCATGAAAACAAACAGATGTTTATTCAGGAGACACAGAGGAGAAAAGATGGTGGTGAAAGATGAAGAATAATAAATAAAGATGACGAATCTTGATTTTGTGGATTGAACCACTTTGTTGTCCTCTCGTCCGTCTCTGCTGCTTCCCTGCAGGTCGTCCCCCTCAGAGGGAGGACGGTTACGGTCCATCAGGTCGAGGCGGACGAGGTGGCTGGGGTCCCGGAGGAGGACCTGGACCGGGACCGGTCCCCAGGAGAGGAGGACCGGCACCCAGAGGACCACCGAGGGGGGGCGGCCGGGGCCGGTAGTCCCGAAGAAAGAAGCTCCCTCGATCTTCCTCTCCTCCAGGGGGCTTGTCCCTGCTGGTCCCTCCACAGGCCTGAGACCAAGTCAAAATCCTGAAAAACCTCCAGACAAACTTTTGGTCACGTGACACATTTGGACCTCTGCTGCGGTGAAGGACAGTGGTTTCTAACTGGTCCAGACTGACTCAGCAGTTTGACGAAGCACCTGAGCTGACAGGTAGACGGACAGTAAACCAATAAAGTGTCTCACTGACAATCTGTCTCCACCTCACTGAAGCACAGAATTATTTTAATGTAAAATATCGTCTTTGTATCTCAGTCTCTCGGTTTATTTCAGAGTGAACACTGTGTCTTCAGCTTGTTGCTTTATGTCCTTTTTGTAAAAGATTTCTATGTTTTTGTGTTGTCACCGACTCCACTGAAGTGGACAATAAAGATTCACGCTTCAACAACAGCTCCTCGCGGGCCAGAGCCGGGGTTAGTACAAATGTGTTGTGTAAAATATTTTTAATATGAAATAAAATCAAGGAATAGCTGATATTTGTAACTCTGATCTACAGACGACCACAAACAGAGCAGATGTGTCAGAGACAGCTGCTCTCACTACAACGCCGTTACTGAACCACAACAGATGCTGGACTCCATGCTGGACTCGAATAGTGTTAACCTGTTCAGAAACCGTGAAGTTACCTGACACACCTCCAGTTAAAGAAGCTCAGAGAGCATGCGAAACGTCTCTGAGCTTCAACAGTGAATATTTACTTCAATGGATTTGATGGATCTGGAGCACTCGGTGGGAACGAGGTCAGAGGTCACAGACAATACATACAACCAAACGTTTACGTTTTTATTTCTGGTGTTCTTCACTCACACCTGCATCCACAGTAACCTCCCACCCAGATACATGTTAGTGATTCAAAGTACATCAGAAAAAGTTTCACAGTCAAAACGTCTTTTTAACTTTTGGTCCTGACCAGCAGCCGTCTGTCCTGCAGGTCAACGCTCAGGGTTTAGTTAACGTGTCGATCCTCCAATCAGCCGAATGTTTGACTGATGTCAGAATGTTCACAGCAGCCAGTAATCACCAGGCTGCAGAGGGATGTACTGACGGTGAACTGAAGTTGGTCCTTTACAAACCGGGACCCGCATGAGACTCTTCTGCGGCCCCTGGGGGCCCCCGGACCCTGTTCTGGGAGTCAGTGTTTTAAGCCTGATGGATGTGACACCCCGCCGCGGGTCTGTGCCCTCTGTCCGCTCAAATCGGCATGGTTTTCCCGGTCACTGTCCTTTTGATGGCAGACGCCGCCATCCCTCCCATGAAGCGGATCCCGGCGCTCCCCCCGGGCAGCAGCGACACCACGTACCCGACGATGACGGTGACCTGTAGGGCAGCTCCTAGCGCGGTCAGCACGGTGCTGTGGAGGCTCAGCGCCGCGTACAGAGTCCCTCCGAGGGCGCACAGGTAGACTGCGGCCCCTGGAGAGGTGGGCAGGCCGGCGGCCAGTCTGCTGGGGCCGCGCAGCACCGCCGCAGCAGCGATGGCGAACAGCGAACCGAGCGACCACAGCAGCGCGAACTTGCGGGCGTAGAGCAGCAGCAGCGGCGCGTACAGCGCCGACAGTCCGAAACACAGCGCGGAAAACGACACGCACACCCCGAAGGCCACCAGCCGCTGCCGGCGGCTCATGCCTGGCAGGCAGGGGTCCGGCTCGGCCGACCATGGCCAAGAAAAGCCGCTGTTTCCGCTGGAACTCTGGCCGGACGGACTACCGCCGCGACTCCCAGACCATGGGCTCGACCACCGCCCGAACCAGCTCCCAGATACTGGTTCCGGGTCGTCCAGGTTCACCGTGGTGCTGGAGCTGGACTGGGAGATAGTCTTAGCGCCGCCACCTTTGGACTGGGCCAAATACTCCTGAAGCTGTCGGTTCAGTTCCGCCATAACAGAGGAAGTTAGCTGGTTCACTGTCGGCCAGCTGGACTTCTTCTTCGCTTCGCTTCCGTCTTTAAACTTCCGGCGGTCCTCCACTGCCCCCAACAGGACAGAAGAAGAATCACGTGTGTCCACATCCCGTCCTGGAGGAACTGCCGGGGGGGTGTTCTGCCGAGTTGTGCTACCTCCGCGAATCGTCCTACCCGTAGGATGAAATGACATACTTCTCTGCCGAGGTGTCCTAACCCTAACCCTAACCATAACCCTAACCCTAACCCTAACCGTTTTTCTTGATAAACAGCTGATCGGTAAGACAATTCTGTGTTGTTTTTGTCAAGGCGACCCGTGCGCATGCGCAGTGACGCAAAGTAGGACATTCGACGGGTAGGATAATTTGGCAGAACACCGGTCCAACTGTGACAGGTTATTAAATGAATACATTTTTATTATTATCTAATAATATAGACTATTCTATATGATTCATGACCATATATATGATTACATATTATGTTCTTATAATGTGGAAATAACAGAAATAATGCAGCACTGATCAGCTGACACTGATCTGAACGTACCTGAAACAGGATTGTCCTTCCTGTACGATGATAATGAGTTTTCCTGCATCTGGAAACATGAATTCAGTCCTGTTCATTACATCCTTCCTGCGGCCTTGTCAGCTTTTTACCTTTTTTATTATATAAGGAACAACATCGTATGTTTGAAGAAAAGACAGACGAGGAAAACTACACCAAAGAGAAAAAAAATCAAATAATTATAATAAAGTAAATGTTGATGTCAATACTGATACTAATGAATAAATCATCTATCCCCACTCGTCCACCTGGACAGGTCACCAGTCTGTCACAGGACCACAACCAGGATTTTAGAATCAGGTCATTAGTCCTGAGTCCCCCTGATACCCCCGTTACAACCGTTACAACACATAAGATTCAGCCCCTCTCAACATGTAACCTTAATAATAATAATAATAATAATAATAATAATAATAATAATAATAATTAAATAATAATATTTTTATTGGTTTCAGCTGTGAAATGTTTCATTTTGTAAAACTGCTTTTCATTTTTCATTATTAACATGTTAATAATCAGTCAATAACAGAATCTGTGTTGAAGACGTTACAAATTCTGTGTGTGTGTCTGTGTGTGTGTGTGTGTGTGTGTGTGTGTGTGTGTGCGCTTCACCAGTAGACTCTGAGGACGAGGTATGTTTGGAAAGAGGAGGGGCTGACAGCTCACTGTTGGATCTAAGTATAGATGAAGTGTGAGAAGAAAGAGGCAGTGAGTGACAGAGAGGCAGAACGGATGAGAGGCTGATACTCCGAAGACACAACGAGAGAGAAACCGAGAGGAGAGAGAGCTCAGAGCACAGAGGGTGACAGTTAAAGAGAGGGGAAAGGGGGAAGGGAGTTGGGTTGAAAATGATAGAAAACCTGAGGTGGGAAAACACAGAAACCGATATGGAGAGAATCTTAAGATGTATTGATCCCCATGGAGAAATCGGGTTGCTTTAGCATAGCAGAGTCACTGGTGGAAAGCAGAATAAATAAGCAATGCAAGCTGTAAAAAGGAAAAAGTAAAATAAAATAATGAAAATTATTTTTCAACCGCTCTTAAGGGAGCTTTAACGGATTGGAAACAGTGAAGCAGAGAGATTCTGTAATAAGAAGTGCCAGGCCAGCACAGGTAGGAACAGCCTCTCAGAGAGAGAAATGACTGCTGTAAGCCTTTTTTAAGAATGGCTGTTGACCAAGACAGATGGAGGTCCTGATGTGTGTGGGGGTATGTGTGTAGGTGTTGTCATGGAGTGTATTCAGGCCATCTATTGGTCCTGCCTCAACATCCCAAGTGTGCAAACCCATTTCTGATGCACTGTCAACCACTAATTCCCCTGAGTGTGGCAGGAGTGATTATGAGAAGTGCAGGTAAAATGGTTCATTTGATATTCTCCGTTACTGTTTGATTGTGTCTGTATACACGACTGCCACAGATGTGTTTGGTGTGTGGGATGCAGCTTGTATCTTGGTGAGTGTGTTGTTGATCGAGGTGTGTAGATGGGCATGCACACGCACATTTTAGATGGAATTAAATGAAGCGTTGCACGCCTTTGTTTAAACCGCAGAACAGCCGTGAAGGAACACACAGCCTACAAATTAGGAATATGGGGTTTTGGTGTGCGTGCGTGTGTGTTAGCACATATGTGCAGGTATGACAGACCAGAATATCATCTCCATAGCAACATAACTCTTTTTTTCACTCGTCTTTGTGTTAGTAGAAAGAAAATGAAACCAGCTTTCAGAAAGATGTTTTACACACAGACATCGTGCATAATCTTCCCCTGGCATCAATGTCAAAGTCCAGCTTCTTGTACGGCCACACCAACATGCATATTGCTTGTGTGATGCAATATATCAGCAAGTTCAGAGGGCCAGTGTCCTTCTTGCAGCTTTTGTGTTGCAATCACCATCCTGCAGTGTTCAGAGGGTGATGATGATGACGACACTGAAGGACTACACTCAGTTATAAATAAGATATTCAGATTTAATTCATTTCTAAACTGGAGGTGTCCTCAGCCAGCTGTCTTTTTCATCATCTAGTTGATTTAATTGTCCCGGTGTTAACTCTTTGTGCTGTTTGTCCCTTTTTTTTCAACTTCTCTTTATTCAGCAGCATCCCAGTCATCAAAGTTTTCACAGTCATCAACTAGATTAAAAGAAATGTTGAAGCCACTTGTTGGAATTAGATGTTAGCTTGTTGACATGGCTTTGACTGCCTCCCTGTTGGTATGGTCACTCATATTAGGTACAGGCTGATACTATGTAGGCAGCACATTCATTTAGAGCAGTGGACAGACAGTTTCACTGCAACTACTCTGTAGGTTTCCATTATCAGAAAGTAATGGACACCCTGCAGCCAATCAGAATCCAGTATTCACCCAGACCATGGTATAATAAGAGTCAAACAGTCATCAGCAAAAAATTCAGAGCCTCTCATCTTCATCCGGACTGTGTGGGTGTGGCTGGATCAGGTTTTACTGTCACCAAGTGTCTGTCACTGTCCAAGCTGGGTATAGACCCTTACGTCTTAGCTGGCTACAGAATGAATGAGTAAGTAAATAATGAGCTAACAGGTAGCCCAGAGTCTCATCAAAGCAGCTATGAAATACACTGTGAAAGAAAAACACAGCCAGCAGAGGTGATGCCTCTCAAATTAAAAACCTGAGATTTCAGAACAGACATCAGAGCCCAAATGGTGAGAACACATGCTCACGAAGCTGATCACACATCCACCATTTGCTGCTGAGATTAGCTATCACCGCAATATTGTACTTGTAGTAGGTGGAGACTGGCAGTGCCCTCATGGATATACTGTTTTGCATCTCTGTGCAAAAGCAGCATAAAGATTTTGCATACATAATGTCTTGCAACACACTCACGTACGTGGTCGTGATAACATGCAGTGTCGTCCTTCCTCCTCCTCCTCCTCCTCCTGCTCTCTCCATCTCTTTCTCCATCTCTCTCGGGGTTGAGGTGGGGACAGTAGGATTGATTTTATTTTATTATTTTTTTTAAACGCGCTCTCTGGCTGCTATTGACTAAGTGTGTTTTAACGATCCACTCAAATAACAGCACGTACTGTACATGCCCCACATCCGCCACCTCCTGCCTCTGTGTGTGTGTGTGTGTGTGTGTATGTGTGTGTGTGTGTGTGTGTGTGTGTGTGTGTGTTTTTGAGCTGTCTTGGGTGTGGTAGC
>JAPZEA010000004.1:28372537-28383309 GCA_029783685.1 Heniochus monoceros | reverse complement strand
GCTGTTGAAAGTAAACAAGCTGTCACCCTCTTTTTTCCTTATCCTGCAGGTAGTGTATTTTGGAGATAGCATGAGGTCAGACATGTTCCCTGCCAGCTGCTTTGGGAAGTGGGAAACAGTGATGATCGTGGAGGAAATGGAGGGGGAGGGCGTCCCGAAGAGTGACGCCGCTATGTCCAATGAGGCCCAAGTGGAGCCGTTGGAGAAAAAGGGAAAGTTTGAGGTAAGTTCACTGAAGCAGCTGTTTCCGTTTAAGTGCCGTTCCCCTGTCCCGACCCAACCTCCACCCTTCAAGCCCCAACCCCCACTGCCAGCTCTGTGAATATCTTCATCTTCCTCTGGCCTAATGCCAGAGGATACCCTTTGTGCTAGCCAGTGCACGCCAATAAGATCCTTTTGCATCACCGTTTTGTGTGTTTTGTGTATTAGCTTCATTAAAGCATTACTGGTGATCTGTGACAATGTGACGAGTGATGGAGAAACATGTAAAATGAGGCATGCTGATCCAGGTTTGTATCAAAGATGAGATGGAAGGCAGCGCAGGCAACATATCAGGCGTTTAACCTCCATATAGAAATGACACATTAAAGGGGAAGTCCAGGTGTGTCAAGTCAAGGTGTGTTTCCATGTGTCATGGAGTAATACTACATATTGTCTCCAGAGGGAGCTATGTGAGTGTGTGTGTGTGTGTGTATGTGCGTGCGCGTTTGTGTGTGTGTGAGTCTGTGTGTGTGTGTGTGTGTGTGTGTGTGTGTGTGTGTGTACCAGGCTCTGTGATGCTGTTAATGTTTGTGTGTAACGTCACCTGTGCAGGTGTTTAAGCCAGTAGTGTTACCTGTGGTGCGTTCAGGTGCATTTGGGATGTCATTTCTGCTCCTGGTGCTTTAAAAGGCCTCATAGCGCCCCCTGCTGTTGTGATCAGTTCTGTTCCTATCAGAGCTGCTGTCTGACTTTTACAAACCGCACTCTGTTGTGTTTGTTTGTTTGTTTGTGGATCTAATAAGCTGCAGTCTTTGTGCTAAGCTAGGCTAACAGTCCTGGCCCTCCCTCGGACTCTGACAGAGACCATGAGGGTCTCGGGTGTGTTTGGGGGTCAGTGCTGCAGAATCCGCTGCCTGGATTAACACCATCATGTGTTTCCTGACAGGTTGGCCTCATGTCGGTCTCTCGGATCACGCCCACCTTGTTCCTCAGCGGGGCCGACGCGCCGCTCAACGCCACGCTGGTGTCGCAGATGGGCATCACCCTGATTGTCAACGCCACGCTCTGCCACGCCTGCCCCGCCTACCCAGGGGTGGAGTGTGTGCGGGTTCCGGTCTCAGACCTGCCCAGCGCCCGCCTCGGAGACCACTTCGACCGAGTGGCTGAGCGAATCCATGGAAACCGTGCAGGGGGCACACTGGTGCACTGCGCCGCCGGTATGAGCCGCTCGCCAGCATTGGTGATGGCGTACCTGATGCGGTACAGAGGGGTGACGCTCAGCCAGGCGCACCGCTGGGTCCGGGAGAGCCGGCCCTACGTCAGGCTGAACGCTGGATTCTGGGACCAGCTGCTGGAGTACGAGAGGAGGCTGTACGGGAGAAACACCGTCAGAGTGGCAGCAGTCCAAGAGACGCCACCGCCACCACTGACGCCAAGGGTAATGAGCTCGGCGCCGCCACCGCAGCAGACCAACTGGTTAACACTGGTTCCCAGGTCACCTCTGATGACCCGGACAGCAGCGACATCACGGTCACAGGTGACGACACCGGCAAACAAGCGAAGAAGAGGAGCCAAATCCAGCAGCATCAAAGTCTGAGGACTGACTGACTGCCGCAAACAGATCTGAACGTTCTGAGAATTAAAAAAACTAAATGAAACCTGATGCCTACATTACCCATAATACAACTCAACCAGTGACAGACACCAGCCTGACCTCCACAGCCTCACTACACCTCTCTCGACCTGCGTACATCAGGACGTGTGTCAGCTTCAGGATCACTTCCTGTTACCAGTTTACCAGCCCAATCACACCTGGAGTGAAACCGCTATATCTCGTCCTTGTTGTAGTGACGTACAGGTGACATCACACCTGTGACCGCAGGTGTGTTCACAGGTGAACCAGAGAAGATGTTAAAACACTGTGAATTCATAGAAATGTATTTATTTATTACGCCGAGTTCAGTTTGATGAAACACCGACATTTGTGCCGCTGACCAATCACAAGCCTCATTGACAGAGCTGAGCTCTGAGTGGACGGAGAGCCGGAGAGTCCAAACGTTATCGTAGCTCATTAGTTGTGTCAGCATCCGGTGAAACTCTCCACCTGCTTTATGACCAGCTACCAACTGCTACTGTGACTGAGCGCTGCGCCCCCTGCTGGTTAGCATGGTAGCCACTAGCATCACGAAGCCTCGAGCAGTGACTCTGAGAGGACGTAAACAAAAACGATGCTGAGACACTTTGTGCTGCGAGTCTGAAGTGTTTTACATTCATCACAGAGAAAAGACCTTTCCTTTACCTTGTCTTTCCTTTCCTTTTCCTCTTTTCTTTTTCTTTCCTTTCCTTTCCTGTCATTTTCTTTTCTTTTTTCTTTTCTTTTCTTTCATTTTCTTTTGTCTTTCGTTTTGTTTTCCTTTCTTTTCTTTTCTTTTGTTTCCATTTCTTTTCTTTAGTTTCCTTTCCTTTCCTTTCCTTTTCCTTTCCTTTTCCTCTTTTCTTTTTCCTTCCTTTCCTTTCCTGTCATTTTCTTTTCTTTTTTCTTTTCTTTTCTTTTCTTTCATTTTCTTTTTTCTTTTGTTTTGTTTTGTTTTGTTTTCTTCTTTTCTTTTCGTTTCGTTTCGTTTCGTTTCTTTTCTTTTCTTTTCTTTCCATTTCTTTTCTTTAGTTTTCTTTCTTTTCTTTTCTTCTTTTCTTTCTTTTCTTTTCTTTTCTTTTCTTTCCATTTCTTTTCTTTGGTTTTCTTCCTTTTCTTTTCTTTTCTTCTTTTCTTTCTTTCTTTGTTTTGTTTTCTTTTCTTTTCTGGCGCTTCAGGTTTTGGGTCCAGTTTCATCTCCTGAAACGTTTCCTGGCAGGACGCCTGTCGCTCTGGATGCTGAACTTCTGGGACCTTGTTGATCGTTTTAAACATCAGGGACTCTTTCAGTTTAACGTGACGCAGCATTTGTGGGCTTTTGATTTCTGTGCTTATCAGAGCAGCTGAGATCCTGAAGGACTTCAAACCAGGTCCTGGTCTCACAAAGACAGACTCTGATTCAGGCTCAAATCTTTTCCTGAAACAAACTGTCTGGTTCTCCATCTGGACTTGTTGCTTCTTACTTTGTCTTAAACATGTCGGTCATTTTCGGTCCATGTGGAAGCTGCTGCAGACGTTTCCAGCAGGAGTTTACATTCAAGAAATACGGCCGTTTAAGAGTTTTTAATTCTGTTAGTGATTTAGGACAACCTGAAGAAACCTGCAAACACCTCGTCCACACTGGAACACTTTGTTATAGCACGACCTTTTTTGGACGTAGCTCGATAGCTCTGTAGGAATGTGGCCTACAGAGCTGTGATTGGCTCGTTTGTTGGCTTTTAATTTAGGAATAAAGATGGAAGAGAAACTAAGTGAAACTTTTAATCAGTTTGGGTGATTTTGTTGATATCCTGAAAGACTGATATTAATATTGTGACGGATGATTTCAAGCACACTTTTGGATTTGTTGAAGTGTTTATTCTCCTGCTGCAGGATGTTCACTGGGATGGATTGGATGGAAAAGAAGTTCTGCAAAAGTCAAGAAACATAAATATTTATTAGAAAACTGTCCAATCAAAAACATGAATATTATAAAATATGTACAGTATGTCAATTTTTTTAATAAAAATAACTGTACAGTGACATCACTGGTAAATACATACGCATACACAGTAAAATTAAATATATGTACATGTTAAAATAATATACTGAATACAATAAAAGTGAAGGTGCAAAGTACAATGAGAGTGCAAATCTGACTGTGAGACAAAGAAAAAGTGTGTGTGATGCAATACAACAAATGTTTCAGTGCACAAGCTCAGAAATCTGTGATGTGAATGTTTCAGGTGTTTTTAATGAGTTTTATTTTGTGTTTTCACTTCTATAAAAACGTGTTGACCTTCAGCAGAGCTTCAGTCTTTAAAACGGTTAATAGCACTTTAGCTGAAAAAGCTGCCTGCGCTTTAGTTATTGACGTGACGTCATCGGCGGGCCGTCCAATCAGAGGACAGCCTCTGCGCTTCGCGCTCAGAGAGCGCGAGCTCTGACAGCTGACCGTCTCGAGCTGTTTCTCCTCGTCCGTTAACCGCCGCCGGTAAGTTGGCTGATCTGTGCCGGACACGAAGCGCAGATATACAGCCGCTGTGTCCCGGGACAGAGACGAGACAAGCTGCCACAGGACCGAGTGTTGAAGAGTTTGGAGCTTTCTAAGCGCTTTAATCGTCCTCTGTTGACCGGCGGCCGTCAGCTAGCTTGTGCTAACGCTAGCTGTGTGAACGGTGCTGTGACTCCGATCAGAGTGTCTTTAACTCTGATCACACACTGAACATCTGGCCTCCTTTCTCCTCCTGCTCCCAGCTTCTCTTTCTCTTGGCTTTGTTCACAGTTTCAGACAGAATTTGAAGTCTTTTCACCATCTTTAACTTTATGTGTGTAGTTAACGAGCACACAGCGACCAGCGAGTGTTGGTGCTGTTATTAATATGAGGCCAAACAGTGGGAACAAAGTGTGGATCTGAAATGATGTTCACTTATTATTGTTATCAGCTGCATTCACACTGTAAAAGGTTGAGCTGCAGCTGAGGATTTTATTATCAGTCAGTGTGCGGATGACTTTTTCTATGAATCAGTTCAGATGTTTAGTCTGCGAAATGTTAAAACTAGTGGACCGATTGTCCAAAACCTTCAGATATTCAATGTACTGTGATTTATGAGGGAGAAAATCACAAATCATCACATTAGAGAAACCAGAAGCAGCCTGAAAAATGACTGAATCCATCAGTCGTGATCACAGTAGTTACCATTGAACTTCCTGCTGATTGTCGAACTGATGGTGGAATCGTTGCAGCTCCTCTAACAAGCTGCATCTCCACATGACGTTTAACCGACTCTTCTTTTGTTTTCTGCAACACGTGAAGGAAAAAGGTGGCGCTAAGATGAAGCTGCTCCAGCTTTTTCTAACACAGAAGAAGTTTTGATAAGGCTTTCTGTTCCAGGTCCCAGAGGAGAGAACAGAAGGACCATATTTAAGTGGAAATTCACAGGAGGCTTCCTGGACAGAGAAATACAAGGCGCTGTTAAACTGGTACGTGTCAAGTGAATTTATGAACTTAAATGAATTACACGGCCAGAGAGTGTTTAAGGCCCAGTACAGTAAAACATCTGAACATGTAAAATGTGAACATTAACCTACAGATTCAACAATAAACTGATGATGGGTTCATGTTCATGTGTTTTTAAATGGAGCTGTTCTTTTAAGGAAATCAGCAACTATCTATGTAATAAATGTTTTACTTGATTATTAGGTCTGTTGAAGTAATTGTATTGTATTGTGTGTGTGTGTGTGTGTGTGTGTTTATATGAGCAGCAGTGATGAGCAGCAGGAGCCGCAGGTCCTGGTGAGAGCTGATGAACACACCTTACCTGTCACACACCTGTCACACACCTGTGTATTTATCCAGTATGTATATGTGTGACATGATATCAGAGGCTGCTCACTGATCCATGAATGCAGCAGGAAGAGTTTCAGAAACAGTCTCCATGTAAAGCAGGATCAAACCCTGTATTTGGTCCTTCACAGTCCGTGTCGGGGCTGCAGCTTTTGATTATTGGCATTATCAGTTAATCAGTTATAAATTGGTTTCTCTCTTAATTGATAAATTGATGGATCTCTAAAATGCCGACAAACAGCGAAACAGTCAACAGTCCAAAGCTGAGAGAGATTCAGTTTACTGAGATAGAAAACAGAGACAAACAGAACATGTGAGACAGCAGAGATGATCAATAGTTGACAGTTAATTTTCTGTCGATCGATTAATTGCCGAACAGTTTCAGCTCTAATCCTGCGTGTTGTTTCCTGCCTCAGTACAAAGAGTCATTCCAGCTGTTTGGGACGTAAACGACTGGATGGACGGTTTTCCAGAGTGACTCTACAGAAGCCCGGATGGACAAACGACGAGGTAACGGTCACTGTGTTAGCGTCCGGGCTAACTCAGAAACTGTGTGTGTGTCCTGTGTGTCCAGGCCCCTCACAGCAGAGCAGCACACTGTTACTGTGGATCAGGTGTAGGACGGACGCAGGTGCTGTATCTCTGAGCAGAGACCGGATCAAACATGGACGTAGTCTCTGGCACCACCCTCAGGTTTCTGAGGAGTCTCTGTGAAGCTCAGTGACTCCGGCCGTCTCCATCTCAGCAGCGCCTGACTCCACCCAGCTAATCCAAAACTGGACAAAGAGGTGGAGCGAGGGTGGAGCCGAGGCGGCCGAATGAAGCCTGGTTGCTGATACCGAGCAGCTAGCTGTCACTCAAAGCGGCCACGCCCATAATTATGCGTAACTTTAAGCCTTAATAAAATTTAAATGAGTGAGTTACACAAAACGTGTCCCTCGTACAGTCGTCAGGAACGGCTGCAGAGACCAAAACCACTGAGTGTACCAGACTGTCCACGTGTTTATTTCTGCTGTTAGACATTTTAATATGGGGGTCTATGGGAACCGACTCACTTTTGGAGGCAGCCTCAAGTGGCCGTTGGAGGAACTGCAGGTTTTGGCACTTTGCTGGGCTTCATTTTTCAGCTGCTTGGATCTGAGTTTGTCAGAAACGCCAACTTAAAGCCCCTATAATGAATATTTTGACACTCCAAATGTGAGGCGACGATGTGAAAACACTGGCAGCGTGTTGGTGTCTCTGGTCGTGATGAAGGTCCAGAGCAGCTGGATCTGCAGCTCCCCTCAGCTTCGCGGAGCTTTATGGTGACGTCGGCACTGCTGTAAAGCCTCTGAACACGAGCCGCTGAGCAGCGCAGACACAGGTAGAGACGAGCAGGTGACAGGAAGAAGAACAGACCGACACAAACATCACAGCGTAGCAGCTGTTTGCCGACAAGTTCAACGTGTTGATTTTTTCAGATTTGTCCTCCAGATCAGTTTGTGGTTGCTTTCGTGCTGTTTCTGTTTTGTGTCTGTGGTTCTGATCGGAGACAATCTGCTCATCAGTTTTCACACAGTGAACCAGTGTGAGCTGTTCTCACATTTCTTCATCAGTCTGCTGGAAAAAAACTGCCGCCGAATAAAACAGCTGATTGGTTGATTTTGTACTTTCTGTATGTCTGCGTGTGTTCACGCCTTAAATGTCCAACATCATTTTTTAAAGCTCAACAAGTCTCAGAGGACATTTTTTTGTCATTTTTGATTGATTTTCTCTCCATGATGTCCAAGAATAAAGAAAAGAGCAAAGGACGGACAGACAGGACGGACAGTCTGTTGGTTACTGTATTATTTCAACAGTCAGGATGTTTCCTGTCACTGGAAATCTGCATCAGTGTGTCTGAAGTGCTGAGATGATGACTGGCAGCTCACTGTGATGATGATGATGATGATGATGATGATGATGATGATGATGATGATGATGCTGGTCTTCCTCTTCAGGATGAGAAGCTGCACAGGCTGGTGAAGGAGTTTGGATCAAACAGCTGGTCTTCAGTTTCTCTTCATTTTCATGTGAGTAGTTTTGTTTAATGTCTCCGTGTCTTGGCTCTGCGGTTCCATCGAGTGTCCAGAGCAGAAGCGGGACGTCATCTTCATCTCAGATCAGACAAACAGCACATGTTACTCAGTCTGAGGCTGAGAGTGAACTGATCACTACAACACACTGCTGAGAAGAACCAGCTCACAGCTCAGATTTACTGTCAAATGTGACAGGACGTGAACGCAGCACAGCAGCTGAATGCAGACAGCAGTACAGTATATTTCTCTGTCATCAGTATTGTAATTAAACCTCGTGATGAGTCCACGTTTGTCTGAGTTGAAATCTAACACGTGTTCTGTTACTCAGCTGTGAGTTTATGGTATTTTTCTATCAGCCGCAGTATCAGTGTAGTATTACTGGTGTAGTATTAGAGGCTGAGAGTCACACACTCACTTTTTATTAAAAGTTCAAGCTTTTGTTCAAATGTGGAAAAACCTTCGATATCGCTGTAATGAGCAGTTTGAATTCAACGTTTCCAGCGTTTGCAGTGGTTTTCCTTGTGCTCCAGCAGAGGGCGCCGTTAACATTCACGAGTTTGACCGGCTGCTGCTGCTGTCCTCACGTGTGCGCGTTTGTCTGTCTTCTCTCTGTATGTCCTCAAACTGTCGTCTCCAAACCGTGTTAACGTGACCGCCGGCGTTCATTCATCCTGCAGTCTGACAGAGACGTGTTGCACAAACGCATCAGTCCACACGTGTGACTCAGAGCGACTGTCAGTGTTGACTGCTGTCCTCTGTGTGTCTGCTGTGTCTCAGGGTCAGAGGTCAGATGTGGAGTGTCAGCGGAGGTGGCGGCAGATAAAGAATCCAGAGCTGGTCAAAGGTCCCTGGACTCAGGAGGAGGATGAGAGGGTACACACTCACACTATAAACTACCAGTAGAGAAGTACTGCTACTGCTACACTGTACTATGACTATTCTGTACTATACTACTACTATACTACTACTGTAATCCATTACTGCCTTATAAAACTGTTCTGTATAACATGACTGCATGGAGCTGCTGGTCTTGACTCGGGACTTGCTGGTCTGGGTTCGGGACTTGCTGGTCTCGACTCGGGACTTGCTGGTCTGGGCTCGGGACTTGCTGGTCTCGACTCGGGACTTGCTGGTCTCGACTCGGGACTTGCTGGTCTCGACTCGGGATTTGTTGGCCTTGACTCGGGACTTGTTGGTCTTGACTTAGTACTTGCTGGTCTTGACTCGGGACTTGCTGGTCTTGACTCGGGACTTGTTGGTCTCGACTCGGGACTTGCTGGTCTTGACTCGGGATTTGTTGGCCTTGACTCGGGACTTGTTGGTCTGGGCTCGGGACTTGTTGGTCTTGAGTTGTCAGCAGGGCTCTCACAATCACCAAATTGTCATTCAAATATTTGCGATTAGTTCTGTGTTCTTCTGTTCATTTTATGCCACCGTTAATAGTATGAGCCTAAAACAGACGCAGATCAGAAAACAAGGAGTTTTCCTGCTAAAATATGAGCAAATATACTTTTCAAACTTTCAACTTCCTGCGCAGGTCATTGATCTGGTTCAGAAGTATGGCGTGAAGCGCTGGTCGCTCATTGCCAAACACCTGCACACTCGTAACGGGAAGCAGTGCCGCGAGCGCTGGCACAACCACCTGAACCCAACGGTGAAGAAGAGCAGCTGGACGCTGGAGGAGGACCACATCATCTGTCAGGCTCACAGACTGCTGGGAAACCGCTGGGCCGACATCTCCAAACTGCTGGATGGCAGGTACGTAGACCACTGGCAGGTGTCCTGTCTGCAGGTGTCCTGTCTGCAGGTCTTCTGTCTGCAGGTCTCCTGTCTGCAGGTGTCCTGTCTGCAGGTGTCCTGTCTGCAGGTGTCCTTTCTGCAGGTCTCCTGTCTGCAGGTGTCCTGTCTGCAGTCAGTGATATACCAGTCTGTATATGGGGTAAAAAGTGTAAAGGTTGTCCTGAGGTGGGGTGGAGGGGAGACATTGGTGTCCTCTGTATGGTGGACTTGTAAGGACGTCTCAGAGTTTCATGGTCAGACTGGGATCAACTTTCATCAAGCTAACATGGACTTAGCCTGATGAAACTTGGACTCAACTGTACTTGTAGCTGCTAACATTAGCATGTTTTTTGTTTATGATAACCGACATATTAAAGAGTGTTTTTACGGTAGGAGGAGGTGAGAGCGACGCTATAACGAGCTGACAGATTTGTTCAGCTCAATGTTGAAACACAAAATCTTGTCGACCACAACTGCTGACGCATCGCTGAAAAGGAAACTTTGGTATTTTTCAACCCGGACCCCATTTTCCCACGTTTTTGTGTGTGAGACGAATGGGGACGACATTTATTGAAACTGGTCCAGTGTTGAGCGATGGGCCGAGTCCTTCACAAGCAGACAGCTTAACATCACGAGTCACTGGTGTCGGAGTCAAAGTCCTGCTGCAAGCTTTTCTGCATTTATCAGGACGAGTCTGAAGTCTGAACTTTTGGAAACAGTGATATTCTACAAGCTTCACATTTAGAGTCCAGAGAATAATTGAAAGCCAATAGTTTGAGGAATAGAAGGGACATGAAGTTTAGAGACGTTGGACAGGATGTAACACGATCGTATGGGTTCAAGGCTTGACACATGCTGCTGTGCTAATGTTAGCATGTAACATGTAATATCACAGTATGCTAAGATTAGCTGCTGCAGTTTTGTTTGCAGGAGCTGAAACAGCTTCTGTGTTTTGTTCTCAGGACAGATAATTCCATCAAAAACCACTGGAACTCCACCCTGAAGAGGAGGGTGGAGAAGGAGGGATACCTGCAGGTCTTACACCTCCACAACTCCTCCGTCACCACCTCCAACACCTCCTCTAACTCCTCCAGCTCCTCCTCCTCCACCAGACCCGCATCCAGGACCTGCGCCCCCCCCAGCACGGCCACCGTCCCCACCAAGGTCAACATCCACCCACACACCCATCATCCACCCACACACCCATCATCCACCCACGCACCCATCATCCACCCACACACCCATCATCCACCCACGCACCCATCATCCACCCACA
>JAPZEA010000004.1:28337848-28350348 GCA_029783685.1 Heniochus monoceros | reverse complement strand
TCCAAAATAATTTAATCTGTTTTATTTGCAGAGAATTTTCCTTAAAAGATGCTGCAGCTGATCATCAGTCAGAGATCAAACAGCTGCAGAACTTTCTTTAGCTTTATTGTTGACGTGAGAAATAAACGTTTCCATCAGGTCATATTGCTGATGATTATTTGTTTGTGACAGTAACATTATTATGGAAAGCACGGTAACAGTTTAATCACACAGTAATTTACTGTTTGCTAAGTGATAAAACTGTCTCGTTGGCTAGCTCGTTAGCTCGGTGGCTAACAGTATAGTGGGCGCTGTCATGAAGCTGATGGGCTGAGTTCGCCGCCTCCGGTTTGATGATGATGATGATGATGATGATGATGATGCTGGTTTAATTACACATCCTGTTTCTGATAATTTAAAGTGAGTATCTGCTCTGCTGTTTTCTAACCTCTCGGCTGAATCCTGTATGCGAACAGACGTTTTTCACGATGTTTCTTTGAAGCGTGAAGAGAGATTTGTTCGGTGTGGCGAGCTCGGATGTTCTTCACTGCACAGCGGAGCCGTTGTGCTCTTTCACAGGATTAAATACAAGCGTATTCCAGTTGACATGTGGACGTACAGGGCTGTGGATTAGGATTAGGACGGCAGACACACACACACACACACACAGATCTGTGATCAGGTTAAATCAGGCCTCAGACTGAACCGCTGAATTAAACGTTGTACTTTGTCCTGTGTTTCCCAGAATGCCTTGCAGTAGTCTGGGAGAGCTGGCAGCAGGGTGTGGAACGAGTAGAGCAGAAAACAAACTGTGTTTCCGTCTCCGTCTGATCTCTGTCCAACAGCTCCGTGTCTTCGTTGTCTCGACAGCCAATCAGATGTGGACACGGAACAGGCAGTCTGTCCTGGAAGACGTCTTTGTTCATGTGTGAAGTGAGAGTGTGTGAAGGTTGACAGAGGTTGACTGGATTTCCTGCGTCAAGCCTCTTTCACACCTGCAGCTGTTCACCTGCAGTTTGTGGCAGTTTAACACGTCGGCGTCCGAGTCACATGACCGCAGTTTAAAGTGACAGCAGCACGAAGCTTCACTCAGAGAAAGAGATGAAATCTGTTTAATAAACTATGAGATAAAGTCACACAAACCCCTCGTACAGTAACCGTGTGATCGTACTGCTGAATAAATGATCCAATCACACTCTAAAAGTGCAGCGTGACGTCTTGTCATTTCCTGTTTGCGGCAGAATTATCTCGCTAATGACGTCCGATGAGGAAAGTTTTACTGAGAGATTGACGAGCGTCTGTCGTTCTTGTGATGCTCATTAATGAATACTTCGGCTGTAGAATAAGTCTGAAGACGCAGCCTGAGGTTCATGTCGTGGTCACGCAGCCGTCGGTGTTACGTATTGCAGGTCCACGAAAGGTTACTGAAACCTGATTCTGAAGGAGGTCTGAGTCTGTGTGAACCCCTTCAGGCTGCAGTCCTCCTCTCTTCTTCCTCTTTCCGTCCTGTCAGCAGCAGCTCGGATGGACCACAGCGCTGTTTAAAGTATTCACCCTACTGTGTTTCTCTTATTCTTTTACAACATTGAATCAAAGTAGATTTAATTAAACAGCCACAGTGTCTCCATTGGGACAGAAATACTATCAGCTCATATTTATGAAACGCCTCAGAGGACATCTGTCCTCAGGGGCCAACACACGCCGAACTCGCCTGAGATCATGGTTTTAATTTTCCTTCAGTATCAAAGTAATGCAGTCATAGTCTGTACATCCAAGAATACACTGCTAACAGGAGCTACTAATGGGAGCTGCTAACAGGAGCTGCTAATGGGAGCTGCTAACGGGAGCTGCTAACAGGAGCTGCTAACAGCTAATTCAGCAGACTGCTAATGGAGATAACTTGACAAAATAGAAACAAAGATTGGCTTAAAGCAGCAAAGTCAGTAGTGCAGTAAAGACGTGCAGTAGAGTTCAGTAAAGAGACGCAGTAGAGTGCAGTAAGACATGCAGTAGAGTGCAGTAAAGACGTGCAGTAGGGTGCAGTAAAGACATGCAGTAGAGTGCAGTAAAGATGTGCAGTAGGGTGCAGTAAAGACGTGCAGTAGGGTGCAGTAAAGAGACGCAGTAGAGTGCAGTAAAGACGTGCAGTAGAGTGCAGTAAAGACGTGCAGTAGGGTGCAGTAAAGAGACGCAGTAGAGTGCAGTAAAGAGACGCAGTAGAGTGCAGTAAAGACGTGCAGTAGGGTGCAGTTATTGTCATCTTCATCACACTCATTGAAGCCGTCCTTCACTTTCTCCTCTCTCCTCTAACTCTGCTGTTTTCCGTCTCCAGCTGGTCCGGGAGCAGCAGGAGAGTCGACCCCTGCTGAGTCCCTCCATCGACGACTTCCTGTCTGAGAGCCGGAGCGACGCCCCCTCCGCCCGACCCCTCACCTCCAACACAGCAGGTAAACTCCCGCTAATTATCACCTCCTCACCCCCCTCTGTCTCCCCCGTCCTCCACAGCTCAGCAGGGATCCTGTGCTACTCATCAGCACCTCCTCTTCATCCATCCCCCTCTCACTGCTCCACCCTCCATCCTCTCAGGTGGTGTAACAGTGAAGGTGGTGCCTGTTATTTTCCTGTGTCAGCGCTGCTGTATGTGAGAATAACACCTGACAAATATCTTCACTTCTCAGCTTTTAAACCCTCGTAATCCTGCTGCTCCTTTTCCTCTTCGCTTACAGCACTAACCCTAACCTCCTCTGCTCCTCAGAGACCAACACCCACCCTGCGGAGACAAGCCTCAGCCTCCCCTTTCTCCTCCTCTGACCTCCTCTCTCCTCCTCTCCCCTCCTCTCTCCTCCTCTGACCTCCTCTCTCCTCCTCTCCTCCTCTCTCCTCCTCTCCCCTCCTCTCTCCTCCTCTCCCCTCCTCTGACCTTCTCTCTCCTCCTCTCTCCTCCTCTCTCCTCCTCTGACCTCCTCTCTCCTCCTCTCTCCTCCTCTCTCCTCCTCTCTCCAGTTCTCCCCTCCTCTCCCATCCTCTCTCCTCCTCTCCTCCTCTCCTCCTCTCTCCTCCTCTCTCCAGTTCTCCCCTCCTCTCTCCTCCTCTCTCCTCCTCTCCCCTCCTCTCTCCTCCTCTCCCATCCTCTCTCCTCCTATCTCCTCCTCTCCCCTCCTCTCTCCTCATCTGACCTCCTCTCCTCTTCGTCTCTGACCTCTGTTTCTGTTTCTCTGTCTCTCTCTTCCTGTCTTCCTCTAACTTTGTGTCCTTGCTGTCCTCCTTCCTCCTCTGTGGCCATCTGTCACCTCCGACTCAGCAGGTACAACAGCCATTAATTAACACCTCTGACCTGCTTCGTCCTCCTGTCTGCTCCCTCCTCCTCCTCATCACGTTCATTATGAGTCTTATACAGACTCTCTGCTCTGCTTCTTTCTTTCGTATCTTCATAAAAAAACACGTCTCAGAAACTGAGCAGCTGAAATTTCATCTGTTCTCTTTCTGACGGATGATCAAACGGTGGCATCGTGTGTCAGAGCTTCGTAATGACATTTAAAGGTCAGTGTGAATGAGCTCAGGTTTGGTGTTCATGGATACTGTTTATTCTCAGTGTTGCTTAAAGGGAACATGCACTCTGATGTTTCAGGGACGAGCAGCTGAGTCCGTTCAGATGTTTGTGAATTCACAGCAGACAAAAACTTTAGTAATCAGTTCGGTCATCTGGTCACTGCTGCTTCAACTGTCCTGTTAATCCTGAAACATCCAGTTTCCTCTGAAGGTTTCTTCACACTTTGAATCTTTACAATCAACATTTAAACATCCCCAATGAAACTGTTTGTTTTGACCTTAATGGTGATGAAGTGTGTACATCTGTGATCCACATTTAATGCATCACACTGACATAATTTAATCCCCAAATTGAAATCAGTGTTTCTCAGATTTAGAAATCTGGATTTTCTGTGTGAAGTCAGTTGTTGTTATCAGATGTTAACCCTCTGCCCTGCTGTCCTGCAGTTCTGTCCACAGCTCTGGACCTGGTGGACCTCAGTGAGCCGGGGGAGAGCAGCGGGAGCAGTAGTGGTGGTAGCAGTGGCAGCAGCAGTAAGGACCAGAAGAGGAGCCCTCTGAGGAGGATGGGTAGCTCCAGGAGCTCCAGGAGCCCTCGGCGCCGGACGAGACCTGAGGAGACGGAGCTAATCCAGGTTGAGGTGGAACACCTGCCTGCCAGTCCCAGAACACCTGAGAGGATCTCGCTGGACTCAGGTACTGCAGACTAAACCAACACACAGGATGTGACAACAGATAATCTGTGATAACCTCTGTGAGGTGGACTACCAGCATTCAGCCCTGTGAGGTGATGGTCCAGCCCTGTGAGGCGATGGTCCAGCCCTGTGAGGCGGTGGTCCAGCCCTGTGAGGCGTTGGTCCAGCCCTGTGAGGTAGTGGTTCAGCCCTGTGGTCCAGCCCTGTGAGGCGGTGGTCCAGCCCTGTGAGGTGATGGTCCAGCCCTGTGAGGTAGTGGTTCAGCCTTGTGGTCCAGCCCTGTGAGGTAGTGGTTCAGCCCTGTGGTCCAGCCCTGTGAGGCGATGGTCCAGCCCTGTGAGGCGGTGGTCCAGCCCTGTGAGGCGATGTTGCAGCCCTGTGAGGCGATGGTCCAGCCCTGTGAGGCGGTGGTCCAGCCCTGTGAGGCGGTGGTCCAGCCCTGTGAGGTGATGGTTGTTTTTGGCTGCTTGTCCTCATGTCGTTCATTTGGTTGAAAGCTTTGAACTCAGTCAGTTGTGAGTAAAACCCAGTGGATGCCGACTTTAATCTGAGCTTTTACTGTGATGAGAATTTAACTTCCTGTTTCACCTCCGTGTCTTTTGCACTCCAAAAGCAACTCAGATGGTTTTAGGAGTTTGATGGTTTGATGGACGTGATGATGACACAACGATGATGATGATGATGATGATGACATGGACTTGAATTAAGCTTCTGAATGTCTGTGACTGTTTTCATGAATCCAGTTTTGGGACAACTCGTGTGATAACAGCAGCGGAAGTCTGATCAGATCTGAAGCATCATGTTGTCGTTGTGTTCACAGTCAGTCTGTCGTCTCCGCTGGACAAATGGGACGAGGTGAACCTGGACATGGAGGACGGAGGACGCAGGAGATACGAGAAGAAATGCACCTCCCATCACTCCTCCAGTGAACTGCTGTGGTAAATGTAACCACCAATGTCTCTCTGTCTGTCTCTCTGTCTGTCTGTCTGTCTGTCTCTCTGTCTGTCTGTCTCTGTCTCTCTCTCTCTATCTCTGTCTGTCTCTCTGTCTTCCTACAGTGTATGTCTGTCTCCACAGCTGTTGAGACTCTGAGGGGTTTACAGTGCGTCCATATACTGGATCAGAACTGGCTCTGAAATAAAAAGTGTTCTAAGTTGTTCTGAGTGTCCTCCCTGGACAGACAGGAGACATGATGTCATTTAAAAATGGAGATAAAGACACAATTGTTCCGACTGTCCTGGAAGACGTTCGGTGTTTTGCTCAGTTGTCCGACCACCGGCGTCCTGTGGAAGGAGTACCGTGGACCCTCCAGAGCAGACCGGCCATCAGGATGCTGTTTGTTCACACTGTTGCTGTAATGACGCCTACAGCCTGTAGAGGGCGCTAACAGAGCTTTGTGTTTTGTTCTTCAGGTCTGCAGAGTTTAAAACTGATCCTCTAACAAAGACCTCGTTTGACATCCACAGCTTCGACGATCTCGACTTCATCTCTTCATCACAGGTGAGCTGCCGTCTTACACCACTGCAGTACTACTCATATTTATACTGCAGTACTTCATCCTGAACAGAGTACGGTGGAACTTCAGCGCTCACTCCTGACAGACAGCACATCCAGTGTGCAGTTCAGGGAGCCTGGGAAAATGGAACTTCCCCTGCAGATACTCTGGGTCCAGGGTTCCCACAGTCATGGAAAACTAGGAAACGTCATGGAAAGTTTTGTTTTCCAGGCCTGGAAATTGACAGTGACAGTAATCTTCTGTCCGTCCCTGCATGTGTGCCAGCTGACGTAATTTTTGAATAGTTTCAAGCTGATATGTTGAAGTGAAGCCGGGACTCTGACCTCTAATGGCCGATGCCAACAAACAGGCGAGATGTAAGCGTCCGGCGAGCGGACCGCGGCCGGCCTCGGCCCAGAGCCCCACGCCGCCGCTGCAGTGCTGTTAGACGGTCTGAGCTGCAGCCTGCTGCTCATGTTGCTGCTTTGTTTCCAGAACTTCACCCATCAGTTTCTAATCGACTGCATGAACACAGCGACGCTACGGTTTCCCAAAGCCACTTCCTCCCTGATGGAGGAGCTTTAAACTGAATATGAACATGACAACTGTGAGACGCTGATGAGAGTAAAGTCTGCTGTACTGTGTAGTACTGACAGACCTGTGTAGTACAGTTTGTGTACTTATAGGCTGTGAGTGGTCATGGAAAAGTTTGGTGTCTCTTTAAATACGACTTTGACTTTGTTCTCAAGTGTTTTGTGTCTGTTGGTTTGTCTGTACTGTCTCACTGACAGCTGCTGGCTGACCTTTCTGTGTGTGTGTGTGTGTGTGTGTGTGTGTGTGTGTGTGTGTGTGTGTGTGTGTGTGTGTGTGTGTGTGTGTGTGTGTTTCCAGGGACCTGCTGGTGTGACTGGATTGAAAGGTGGCAGAGGAACACAGGGTCAAGCGGTGAGTCCATTTCTTTGTTTATAACCTGAGTTTGATGCATCATCAGTCTTATTCTAGAGTGTTTTGTAACATGTAATAACTACAGCAGCATCATTATCTCATTAAAATGCATCTTATTAGAAGTGTTTTCATCCTGCAGGGCGCTCCTGGTTTTCCTGGGTTGCCTGGAGGAGTTGGACCAGCTGGTTCTCTTGTGAGTTAATTGGCTTCGATACTTCATATCAATATAAATGATGATAAATCATGTGGCCAAAATGATAAAATATACAACAAATGTCAAAGCTCATCAATCAGCAAGTTATCAATTTGAACAACAAAGGATCAGCAGCTTTCGCTTCATCTTTCACACTCATTTGCATTTCCAGAATTTGTACTGAGAGAAGATGCTGTGTGTTTCAGGGTGCTGTTGGAGCAGACGGGCCTATCGGTGCTCCAGGAAAGCAGGGTCCAGCTGGTATTCGGGGAGAGAATGGAGCTACAGGACGTCAAGGAGAGAGGGGACCTCCAGGCCCATCAGGCAACCCTGGAGAGAAGGGAGACTCTGGAGAGGACGGTCCTCCGGTGAGATGCAGGGAGGAGCTCCCTGAAGCATTCCTGTTCAGGCTGTGTTGAGACGTACACAATTAAATTCGGAGATGCTTCAATTGCTTCTCTGCTCTTGTGTTTCTCTGTCAGGGGCCTGATGGACCTCCGGGACCTGCTGGCACCTCAGGGCAGCGAGGCGTCGTGGGTCAGCCTGGACTCAGAGGAGAGAGAGGCATGCTGGGACTTCCTGGTCCTGCTGTATGTGGTCTTTCTGGCACTGTTTGAGGCAGATATTAATTGGCATTTACAGTAGCCAATGGCGTTGAATGTTCGTTAGCAGTCAACAGTTACTTTGGCACCAAGTAAAGCTATTTGTCCAGAGCAACCAGAAAATATGTTATCTCTAAAATATGACCCAGTTTCACCAAAATCAGTTAATAAAGTTGTGGGAACTTGACACTTTGGATTTATTGTTTTCTCAGGGTCCACCAGGAAAGGCCGGAGCTCCTGGACCTCCTGGCGGCACAGGGCCTGCTGGTGGAGTCGGCTTACCAGGAGCCACCGGACCAAGAGGAGACGCCGGCCCTTAGGTGCGTCCATTATCCAGCCATATTTCAGCTACTGTTAGCGACTGTTACTACATTTTATTTCTTCAAAACATGCCATTTTGAATGTATCAGCTCCAAAAGCAGACTTATTGAGTGTTTGCTGAAGTTGAAGTTGAAGCTGAAGTATCTCAAAAATTGTGATTATGTAGTTATTCACACATATGCAGGCAGGCTTTCTTTGCCCTGCTGCATTCTGCTATCATACAGCAAGTACTTCAAGTTTATTAACAGGCCATCGATCACTGTCCAGATTATCTTTACTGGTTTTATCGTCTTAATACAGCAGCGACACTTGTGTGCACACTTTCCGTTTTTGGTTTATCGTTTCATTTTCTGTGTTAATTCAGGGTATCGCTGGAGCAGAGGGGCCTCCTGGTAAGGATGGTCTCGTAGGAGAAAGGGTAAGATTAAATATGTGTGTTATAAGTAGTGAGCTGGATGTGCCTTGCATTCAGGTGTGTGTACTCACCACTGGTGTGTGTGTGTGTGTGTTTCCAGGGAGACAGAGGTAATCCCGGTCCAGAGGGTTTGGCAGGTGCTCCAGGGTCTCCGGGTACTGAAGGTCCTGTGGGACTGACGGGCGGTCCAGGACCAAAAGGCGATAGCGTGAGTTCCATAAACAGAAATGTGCCTAATTTAAATTTAATATGCTACATCTGTACATCCTATCTCAACCGCAAATTCTGGTCTATCATGTCTCTTTGTTTGTTTTGATTTTAGGGTTCCAGAGGTCCTGCTGGAGCGCTAGGAGCAGCTGGAGTCCGGGGGAAAGCAGTAAGCATGACTCAACAATATAAAACAACAATTAGAATAAATTGCTGCCTGTGTTCAGTGTAAAACATGGCGTTTTCCAATGACTTGTGTTGAATTGTCACCCTTTAGGGCCCTCAAGGACCCCAGGGAGAGAAAGGAGCAGCTGGAGAACAAGGAGAGAGGGGTCAGAAAGGACACAGAGGTTTCACTGGGCTTCACGGTCTGCCAGGAACAACTGTAAGCAAAACATTTAGAAAACTTTACTACGACTTTAGATGCTTTTTAACATACAAATTGTGGCCAGTGCAACACAGACACTAAAACACAACACTGTTGGTATCTTTTCCATTTCAGGGGGCCACAGGAGAGCCAGGAGTTGTAGGTATTGTTGGACCAGCTGGGCCGAGGGTAAGTGTGTGATAGCACCATGTGGAATTTATAACAAGGATTTGGCTGATTTTACAGAGTAAAAATCTCACTGTTTTGCCGTATAGGGTCCTCCAGGAGTGGTGGGGCCTCCAGGAAAGGAAGGAAACATTGGACAGCCTGGACCAATGGGTGCTCCAGGAAGCAGAGGATCCAGTGGAGAACTCGGGGAACAGGTGACACTAATTTACTTTTGGTGAAATACTTTTGGCTTATTGGCATTTTTCTGAGAGGAGAGCAGTGACTGCAATGCTGTGATATCAGTAAAACTCACTGAGGGTACACCCTGGACAAGTCGCCAGTTCATCGCAGGACACACAGAGACAGACAACCACTCACACTCACATTCACACCTACGGGACATTTAGAGTTACCAATTAACCTATCATGCATGTCTTTGGACTGTGGGAGGAAGTCGGAGAACCTGGAGAGAACCCACGCAGACACAGAAGGGCCCTGCCTCCTTCATTTCAGAATACTATAAATTAAATATATTTCATTCACATGTTCTTCACCTTAATGTTAATGTCAGCCGGTAAACGTGGAGCTCTTTTTAATAACTTCATATTCTGCTGAGTAGATTATCTGAGCCTCATCTTCATCCATAAAAATACATCATGATTTATTTGCTGATTAGTAATCTGAATCTGCAAAGTAACTGAAGTTACCAAACAATGTAGTGGAGTAAAAAGTACAATACTTGCTCCCCGGCTGTAGTGGATTATCAGTATAAAGTATTCTAAAATATATTCAAGTAAAGTATAAGTACCTCAAAACTGCCTTTAAGTGCAGTACTACAGTAAATGTACTTGGTTACTTTGCAGCACTGAAGCAGGTGGAAGAGTTTGGTCTCTGTTCAGCCTCTTTTCACTGATGTTTACAATACAAACATTTCTCTGCTGCTGTTTAAGCCAAACTCATACGACCCCACAGGACACGTTTATTTTCCTCAGAAATAAATCAAATCTTCATCAACACTAACGTCCTAAATCACCAACAAACCTCACGTTGAGCCTCATTACTCACAGAAACAAATGGCAGCAGATGATGAAGAGGAGAACAGTGCAGCTAATAGGTTTAAAGTCAATACTCTTCATCCATCTGCAAACAGTTTTTGAGCTAAAGATTTCAATGATTTAGATTTTAGATGCACTTTGACTGTAAATAAGGTGTCAGAGAGCGTAAAGAAAAGCTGGTTTATAGAGAAAATCTCTGGGGGGAAATCAGAATGGAATCAGTCGATCCTCTGAGGACGAACGCGTTCGGCTCAGTCCGGCAGGCGTTTGTACTGATGATGTCATCAGAGGAAAAGTCCGTTAGTCACTAAAACTGCGAAGATTTGTCCTTAACTGATTCTTCACCGTGAATGTGCGAATGACTGTGTCACAGACTGATGAGGAGTTTGCAGGTTTGAGTCACTTTATTCAAACATTTCCGTCTGTTTTTCATCCTGCTGCTTTTTCTTTTCCCCCTGAAGCATCAACACATTTCCACCTGACAGCAGCACAACACGACGGGTGACAGATTCCACTTGCAGCTTTTTATCTGACATGTTTTCACTTTATAGGTGCAGATAATCAACACAAATATATTCAGTTTATTCTATTGTGAACAGACAAATGACCCGAGGGGGAAAAACAGACGACAGAAACACGAAGAGGCGAAAAGCAAGACGGAAAAGCAGCAGGAGGAAGAACAAACCCGTAAATAAGAAGGAAAGAATGAAAGTGAAGAAACGTCAGGCGTTTATTATCATACGCAGTTAAAAATAACAATGAAATCCTTCCTTTAGCTTCCAGCCGGGTCCTGCCGAGTCCTGCCGGGTCCTTTCGGGTCCTGCCGGGTCCTGCCGGGTCCTGCCGGGTCCTTACGGGTCCTTACGGGTCCTGCAGGTCCTTTCGGGTCCTGCCGGGTCCTGCCGGGTCCTTTCAGGTCCTGTAGGTCCTTTCGGGTCCTGTCGGGTCCTACCGGGTCCTGTCGGGTCCTGCCGGGTCCTGCCGGGTCCTGCCGGGTCCTACCGGGTCCTGTCGGGTCCTGCCGGGTCCTGCCGGGTCCTGTCTGGTCCTTTCGGGTCCTGTCGGGTCCTGCCGGGTCCTGCCGGGTCCTTTCGGGTCCTGTCGGGTCCTGCCGGGTCCTGCCGGGTCCTACCGGGTCCTGTCGGGTCCTGTCGGGTCCTGCAGGTCCTTTCGGGTCCTGTCGGGTCCTGCCGGGTCCTGTCGGGTCCTGCCGGGTCCTGTCGGGTCCTGCCGGGTCCTGCCGGGTCCTGTCTGGTCCTTTCGGGTCCTGTCGGGTCCTGTCGGGTCCTGCCGGGTCCTGTCGGGTCCTGCCGGGTCCTGCCGGGTCCTTTCGGGTCCTGCCGGGTCCTGTCTGGTCCTGCCGGGTCCTGCCGGGTCCTGCCGGGTCCTGCCGGGTCCTGTCGGGTCCTGCAGGGTCCTCACGGTGACGCAGCTGCTGAGGATCCTCGGCCACGTTTAGCCTCCTGAGAAAGTGCAGCTGCTGATGTTCTTTCTTTAACAGCCAGGTGATGTTACCTGTCCAGATGAGGTCATCAGTCATGTGGACTCTCAGGTATTTAAAGCTCTGACCCTCTGCGACTTAAACTCACAGAGTGTTGAGGAGTCTCCTCTCCGTCCTCATGTCCACCATCACCTCTGTGTCCGTCTCTGTCTCACCTGTGTTGAGAGACGGGTCTTTGGAGGTGCAGTTCTGCGGATCTACACTCTGACCCCCGGAGAATAAACTCCGAGTCCATTTTTGACAGACAACACATCAGCGCAGAGCAGACTGAGCCAGGCAGGAAGTCATACACAGGAACAGTGTAGACAGTCTGGTAAATTTTCAAAATAAAACCCCCTTTGCAGTCACTTCCTTTCAACCCGAAAACATAACTCGTCCAGCCGCTGCGGTCGACAGCATGGAGGAACAAAGGCGAAGGAAAGAAGAAACTTTAAGTATTTCTGTCTGATCTCAGGTCTGTGACCTTCACTTATCTTTAAACAACAACAACCTGCTGCTGGTTCAGGATCAGTGTGAAGCCCAGCTGAACCAGGACCAGGACTACGTCCCCCAGGTCTCTGTCTGATCTGGGATCAGTTGTTTCGAGTCATTCGGTCTCTATAAAAACCTCTCAGACTGTTTGAAGTTCAGTTTCTGCATGAAGACGAAAATAATGAAGGAAAGAAAAACAGGACTCATCCCTGCTGAGAGAAAACAACCTTCAACATGAAAGACAACACAGAGAAGAGATGTGAAGACAAAAAGGAAGACAAGAACACTAAGAGACATAAAAGAAGGCAGGAAGGACAGACATGCAGAGAACAAAAGAGAGGGAAGAAGAAGTTGAGAAAGAAAGATAAAGGAAGAAAGGAAGAGAGAAACAGGAAGAGAATGATGAAGAACAAATGGACAGAAAGAAGAAAGGAAGAAAATAAACAGTTTAAAAGTGTAAAAGAGCAATTTGCGGTTTCCCTGAGGATTATTGGCCTGACGACTTCACCACATTTATTTCCTGGAGTCTGATACAGC
>JAPZEA010000004.1:28135790-28151516 GCA_029783685.1 Heniochus monoceros | reverse complement strand
CAGGACACACAGCTAACAGCACATACCGCCACCTACAGGCCGTCAGAGCAACGACTGCTGTCAATTTAACAGTGAGTGAAACAGCTGCATTTTTTAAAGTCCGTGTTTGTGTTCGCAGCCGTTTATTCGAGTGTTCATGATTGGTTGTTACCTCCAGACCGTTGACCAGGTTCTCCAGCATGTTGATGGTTCCCAGAGCATCGTTGTAATCATTCGACACGTCTCCCAGGACGGACAGTGTCTCAGCGTTGTTGCTGACAGCCTGCTGGATGGTGGCGTTGATGCCAGGAAGACGCTTGATAGCGGCGTCAGCCAGAGCTCTGCTGCCGTCGATCTGCTGATCGAACCCTGCGGAGGAAGACGAGGAGTCGCGTTTAGTCCAGTTAACATCAGAGGAAACACACCTGGTCTCTTTGGTCAGTCTGTTACCTCTCAGGGTGTTCAGGGCGTCGTCCAGCTCGTTGGTGTTGCTGCTGATGCGATCCAGAGCACCTTTGGCGTCGGCCTTGGCGACATTGACTCTGTCCAGCAGCTTGTTGAAGTCCTGCAGAGAGGAACCACGTGGATCACCACACATGAAACAAAGCTAAGAGCAGACGAATGAAGCTCTGCACAGCTCAGAAAGTTCCAGCATCTGATCACACATCTGTTTACTGAATGGCAAAAAATAAGCCGAGTTTTAGTCTACCTGTTTCTTGTTTTGTGTTAATTATTGTGTAATTTTGCTGTTTTTTACGTTTCTTACGACTTCCAGGACGAGCTGCTGCAACTCTGGCTGAAAAGCGAACGGCTAACATGCTAGCTAGCAGGTAACATATTGGGTAGTCAGCCAAAATAGCACAGCAAGCTAGCTAGGTTGCCATTGGTTAGCTAACCACTAGGTGGAAGAAGTACTTGTTCATTTAAAGTACCAGTGTGAGGATTTAGTGCCATCTAGTTGTGAGGTTGCAGATTGAATTCAAAATGCCACTTAAGTGAAAGCCCAGAATTATTAGCAACAAAATGTACTTAAAGAATCAAACGTAACTGCTCTCACTGTCAGAGTATTGTATATTATATTATTAATGGATCATATGGGTGAATTAATATGTCTGCAGTACTTTAATGTTGTAGCTGGTCGAATTTTAACTTCACTACTTTTGTTAGTTTGTTCATATTTAATACGCTGGTCGTATGTCGTCTGTAAAATCTTAATTTGAAAATTAACTGAAGTTGCAAAAAATGGAAATACTCAAGTAAAGTATAAGCACCTCAAAATTGTACTGAAGTACAGCAAGTGAGTAGCTGTCTAAAAGACACAAATGTGGTACTGATTCATCTCTGTAGCACTTCTCTGTCACAAGTGAAATTTAAATGTCTGACTGGATTCCCATAATCCTTCAGTACCTGCTGGGCGGCCTTGCCCTTGGCCAGCAGGTCCTGAGTGGCGGCCATGTCTCGCTGCACGCCGTTCTGCAGCGCCTCGAAGCCTGAGATGTCCCCGTCCACCGCTTCCCTCAGACCGCCCAACCTGGAAACCATGGCGTCCACGCCCTCCTGAGCATGATGGGAGGACACGGGGGGCAAGAGACTCAACAGAACAACTTACTCATGAATGTTTCCTAAAGTCAGGTGACCTACACATTTTGACCTCCGACAGCAGCAGTTACCTTCAGGGATGACGGGATGCCTCGCTCCATGTTGGTGATGTCTTTCAGCATCCCATCTGCCATTTTGCTCTCGTCTCTGGCCTCGCCGCTCAGCTGGGTCGCCTGGTTCTCCAGACCCTTCACCTTGGCTGAGGTCTGATCATACCTGAACACACACAGACATCATTAGTTCAGAGGATCAACACAGATTTACCAGGCCATCCTCTCATTGGTCTCCTGGATATGCTACCTGGTTACTTGATGGTCATCCAATAGGAATGCTTCACCTGCCTTCCTGACACACGTTTGGTTCATGGAATGGCTCTAACTGCAACAGTACCCATGAGCCTCAGCGGCCATCACTGGAGAATACTGATACGTTCTGGCTGCAGTCCGGATCAAATCACTGCAGCGGCTGAAAACTGATCCGAAAGATTTCTATATTTATCCAACAAGTTCTACAAAGATCAGCTTCTACCTTCACTCTGCTTTATGGTCCAGTCACAGCTGTTCATCAACAAGCCTGCCCGTAGTTTCTACATCACCAAAACTTCCACTTCCTGGTCTGTCCAGGACTTTAGACTCACAGCAACATAATCTGAAGCTCTCTGATTGGATGTTTTTTACTGCAATGATCTCTGGGACTCATAGTTTCCTTCATCCTAAAGTTGTAAACAGTTTTGTATCTTTCACTTTTTTCAATGAAGAAGAATTTTTCCAACAATAAAACAGACGCTCAGAACAACAGACTGTTAGAATCCATCACGTTATGTTAAAGACATAAAAGAAGAGGACTCTGAATTGTCTCAGCGTTCAGAGAAGCTCAGACTGACAGAAGTGACTCACATGGTCTTCAGATCCCCGATCAGCTCTTTGACTTTGTTCTCTTTGTTCATGAGGGTCCGGACCAGAGCCAGACTCTTCTGAGAGTCGCTCAGAGCGTCAGCGGCGCTTCGCTCCACAGCGTCGGCCTTCGTCTGATGTCTGCAGGACGGACAGGAAACAGTGGACATCAGTGAACACGCAAACATCGAGCCCGGTGGACGTACGTATGGATCCTCCCGTCAACTCATCAATAACACCATGAAATGAACGCGATGGACTTACTTATCAGCCAGACTGCCAGCTGTCTGCACCAAAGAGGACAGGAAGTTTGGACCCAGAGGAGCATCTCCAACAGGAAGCTCCTGACAGGAAGGAAGAGACAAAGCAGGTTTTAGATGAGAGTAGGCCTGTCAATCATATTACCATCATCATCCAGACCTCCTTCATCATCGCCACAGTTACCTCCACCAGCTCCACCTCAAATCTGTTTTAGATTAATTTCAGTTCATTTTGATGAATTTCAGACTTGACACAGATTAATATCCAGTTAGTCCCATTTATCAGACTGAAATGATGGAACTAATTATGAGCCTGATCACAGTTTACAGAACTTTACCTGTAAAATATCAGTTCAGTGCTGAGAGCCATCAGCCTCCAGACTAATATTTATCAGCAGAGAATATGAAAAGCTTCAGCTGAACTGGTTATTGATTATGCCTGATAATATGAAACCAGAGTTTTTACGTCACTTACTTTATCATTTCAGGCCTTCTCATGTAATTCCAAATAATAATGTGTAATATTCCTCTGATATCTGTGGCAACGTACAACATATCTGGATGTTAACATGCTTGAATCCGTCAACATCACGATAATTCATTCATTGCAGATTTGACTCTCTGACTGTACGTTGATAGGACATCGAGGACATCACATCATTCTGGACTGAAGCTTATGTGTTAACTCTTACAGCTGATCTGAGGTCGGTCTTGGCTTTGTCCAGTTTGCGTTTCATTTCCTCCATCAGCGTCTGAACGTCATCCACCTTCGTCTTGTACGTCTGCTGTTGTTGTTTGATGTCGTCTGCAGCGTCGGCGATGTTCTGGACGTCCTGCCCCTCAGACAGCTGACTCCTGCTGATAGACGACAGACGGCCCTGCAGGCTCCTCTCCAATCCTATTGGACACAGGAGGTGTGACATCATTAGTATCAAACTAGTCATTTTGTCATCATATGTGGAATAAAAGATGATCTGAGCACGTGTGAACGACGTGTTGTGTTACCTGCGAGCAGCTCTCTGTCGGCCTGCAGGTCGTCCACCAGCTCTTCTGTTGCTCTCAGAGCAGCCTCCATCTCAGCGCTGTTGGCTGGCTTCAAACCTCCGTCCATGTCTGAGAACAGAGTCTCCAGCTCCTTCAATTTGGCAGCGTAAGCCTGCATCTGAAATACAAAGTTCAAGAAACTGAATGACAGCTGTCGCAGCATTAGAGTCCACAGTCCTGCTAGCAACTGTGTGAGGCCGTACTCAGACACATCAACATGCTAACATAATGCTAACATACCGAGGTGTAGCAGGTATAATGTTTACCATAATGACCTCTTAGTTTAGCATGTTAGCATGCTAACACTTGATATTTATCAGGAAACACAGTCATGAAACACACTTGATCACAATCGTCCAACCGTTGTTGAGATGTTTGAGTCTGACTGAAGAGCAGCTGAAATAAACGGAATAATGAAGACTGATGAAGACATTTGAAATCATTCTTATCACTGATTGAGTTCACAACAAACTCACTTTGATAAAAGATAAACCAGAGTTCATCGTCACAAAGTGTCTTCATGCAGTTCAACAGGACATGAAGCGGCGTTCTCAGCTTACCTTTGACTTGATGGGGCTGAAACAGGTGGGACAGTTGGACCGTTGGCACCTCAGACCCTCGAAACCTGGTCTGCACCGGCAGCGACCCAAATCATCACACTGTCTGGACTCAGAGCCCTGAACGTCACAGTCACATGCTGGTCCACAAAGCAGAGAGGAAACAGCTGTTCATAACCTTCATCTCCACAGTTCAGCCAGTTCAACATCACAGTGGAGCTTTCACAGGAAACGACGTTACAACAGCCGTCACACGTCTGTATTACTTTGTGTTATCATGGTTTTTGTTGTTAGTGAAATGTTAAAAAATAGTACATGCAGATTTTCACTTCCCAGTGTCCAACGTGATGTTTTAAATCACATGTTTGAAACAGACAGACCCAAAAACTTCTCAGTTACAATATAAAGCAGGAAGAAACACATCAGAGAAACTGCAAGTTTTTCACATTTTTACATGCTAATCACGACTAAGTGTCTGTGAAGATTCTCATTCATCCAGGTCAAGGTTCTTAATTCTAAGTGCTTTCCAAAGGAACCAGGACTCATTTGAGGTTCTAGAAGACTTTTCTCCTCTCATCCAACAGGTGTGAACGAACCCGCAAGAGGATTTAGAACTGAAGAAGCCTCTTGGACGAGAGGAGAAACATCTTCTAGAACTACAAGCAAGTCCAGTTGCCTTTGGAAGCACTTAGAAGAACTATCAACTAACCACCTTCAGATTAGAAAACAGCATCAAACAGCCACATGCCAGGCGCGTCCTGACTGAAGGTCCTTACGTTTGCAGGCGTCGGTGTCCCGGCTGTGGTAGAAACCGGCCACGCAGGCCTCACAGCTCCGTCCCTTCGTGTTGTTCACACACTTCAGACATTCGCCGCTGCTGCGATCGCAGCTTCCCGCCACACTGATGTCAATGTGACCATTACACCTGCAGGGTCTGCAGGGTCGCTGCACACCGGCGGTCCCAGCAGGGTCACCATAGAAACCCTCCTGACAGACGTCACAGCGAGGACCTGAGGGGGACACAGACACAACATGTCAAACTGCTGAGACGTTCACACCAGTCATGTGAGGACGTTTTTGGGATGATGGCTGATTACTAAAACCTTCTGAGCAGGTTAAAGGCTCAGAAGCTTCATTCATGTCTTCAAAGAGCTAAAAGAAACGACTTGAAAGATTCTGTTTCCTCAGGTTGGAACATTTTACAAACCCACGTCAGACACATTTCTAATGTTTCACTCGGAGTAAAACATATATTTGATGAACTTCTATACGCCTTAATCATTGTTAATGTAAAGATAGTGTCACGTGTATTTGTCCAGGAGGACGAGCATCAGTGGAGGCTAATGGACATTCTCTTAATAATAAATACACAGTTTGTGTGTATCAGTATCATTACATACATGTATCTTTCCTTTCGTTCATGTTTTCATACGATATGACCTGCAGTATGAGTTGGGGGGTGATGACCCAGCAGGCAGGTGTCTGTGGAACGGCTGATGAGTCCATCAGTTGATATCAGAATATGTCTCCTTGTTCTGTACCTGTGCTTCCGGTTGGGCAGCGGTCACAGCTGGGCTCCAGTGAGCCGGCAGGCAGCGAGCAGGACACTCCATCCGGACAGGGACACTTCGCACAGGTGCGAGGCTGCCAGGGGTCGCGGTAAAACCCCTCAGAGCAGCTCAGCTCTCCGGTGGTCTCGTCAGCAGAGTAACAGTCTCCGGTCTGCGGGTCGCAGCTGCCCCCCCTGCAGCTGCAGGGCTCGCAGGGGCTGAAGGCTCCGTCCGCAGGGACCCTGCGCCTAAATCCGGCCGAGCAGCGCTCACAGAACTCGCCCTCGTACCCCGGGGGGCATCTACAGGAATAGACCCATCGGGCCGGGACACCGTTGCCACGCCGCGCCGACACCAGCTGCACGTTGTCCAGGTAACCACGTCCTGAAAAGACCAGAGTTCATCATCAAGATCAGCCATGAGCTGCGTCTGCTGCAGCACTCGGTTCTTGTAAAAGACCAAAGATGGAGGAGCTGTGAACTGAGAGCTTTTGGTCGATGATGCGTGAAAAAGAAACAGCTGAATTCTACAGAGACCAGAAGTGTTCGGAGTTCTGTGAAGGGGGGCTGACAGGAAGTAAAGACAACAGAAGAGGAAGGAAGTGCAAAAGAACGGAAGTAACAGGAAGCTCACCGTTCTCGCCAAACGTCGCTCGGATCTTGATGGCGGTGATGTTCTGCAGGAGCGTTTGGAAGTGGAAGGAGGAGAGCTGAGGCCTCCACCTGCTGCCAGGCTGCTCATCCAGTCTGTTCAACACACAGAAGACACGATTCACTCGTTTCAGACATGATTCACTCGTTTCAGACATGATTCACTCGTTTCAGACACGATTCACTCGTTTCAGACATGATTCACTCGTTTCAACCAGAGATGCTCAGGTGGGACGAAACTCAGGTGTAAGGAGCAGCTCTGATGAAGACGTCCCACGGGAGTCTTTACGGTTACAGCTCCTCATTTTGGTTTCTGTTCATTGAGGAATTCCTCAAATGTTAAAATCGTGAATATAAAGAATGAAGACCTCAATATTATTATTTTAATTCATTTATCATTTGTATTGCATTTGTAAATGTTGTCGTGCTGCTCTTTCAGTGTCAGGTTCCTTCATAGCGTTCATTTATTCTCTTTTCATTTTTAGGGTGACGTTGGAACCTCTTTGTTTTTGCTCAGATTTTTCTACTACTGAGTCATTTTCCCATCGAGTTTCAGCTAAAAATGGTTCTACGCAGCAAACTGCTGAAAGTGCAAACATGAACGTGCAGGAGGAGGAAAACATAACACAGGTGAACCAGACGTGCTCAAGCTCTTCAAACATTTAGTGCAAATCCAGCATTTATGACGCTAAGAGACAATTTCTATATGAAGTCACCTGTAAATTGCTCAGATTAGTGTGTCGTCCTACAAAATGTGCTGAAAACCTGATCTGTTTGGGGTTTTTTCCTAATATCCATCAGCATGATTTCTTCGGTCTCATGCTGCCTTTTTACACTGTCAGAGAAAAAGCCCTGAATGAGCATCGCGGTGTCTGAGCCTGTGCAAAGTATGGAAGCCCCTCCTGAAGCCATGTTTAGAAATACTTCAGGTGGGTGTACCATTCCTCTCTCAGTTGCCTCAGGTGCCTCAGGTATACCTGCAGGCATTTTTAGAATTCAATGTGACTAATTCTGAGGAGCACTCAGGTGTTACTGTCACCAGTCAGGTGAAATTTTGTTGGACTTCGTGAGAGCGAACACTGTTTCTCTGCAGCGTCTCCAGCTTCACTCATGCAGTAAATCTGAGCGGCTGCAGATTCTTTCTGCCTCAGAAGGTTTGTTTCTACTTGCTCTGATTACAGGAAGGATTCCTCAACTCTGACTGGAAAGAATGTTCACGCTTCAAGCGTCTGAACCACCAGGATCCAGAATTCAGACCTGAAGCTGTAGTTGATCTTCTGTCCACAGGGGACGATGGACCGCAGGGCACCCAGCGAGGCGCTGACTCGCAGACCGCCGCCTTCCAGGATCACGTCATTGGTGGACGGGTGTCGGACGCCGCGGTCCAAACGCAACGAGAAGGAGAGGTTCTGGCCGTAACTCAGCAGGTGATTCCCCAGGTAAGGAGCTGTAGGAGAGGAGACACACACCTGGTCAGCAAGGAGGAGAGGAGAGAAGGAAACAGGAGGAGGGAAGGAATTAGAAGCAAGGGAAAGAAAGGAGGGAGGACAATAAAGGAGAGTAAGAGGGGAGATGAGAGATGACAACAAAAAGAGAAAAGAAAAGGAAAGAAGGAGAAGGAGAAGGAGAAAGAGAAAGGAAAGAATGGCAAGGAGACAGAGAGAGGAGAGAAGATGAGCAGAAAGGAGGAAAAAAGTGATGTGAGGAGAGAAAAAACGAAAAGGAAAGGCAAAAGGGAGGAGGGGGGATGAAGGGGGAGTGTGTTAAAAAGAGAAGCATGTCATGAATGAAAGAAAAGGAGGATAAGGTGATGGAGAGATAAAGGAGGCGGGTCTTGTTCTCACCTGGGGCGGACAGGTAAACCGGCAGGCTGCTTTTAGAGATCACCTCCAGGTCCTGGTGTTTTGGTGACCAGCGGAAGTGAACGTCGTCGTGGGAGACACGCTGTGTTGTCGTCGTCTTCCAGCCGTCTGGACCTGAAAACACGACACAGTCTGTCACATCACATCTGGAGCTTTTATTTTGAAATTGAACCACCATTAACGTCAGGGGTCTTTTATTATGAAGTGGAGAGGAGAAAGGTTACCGTCGGTAAAGGTGGAGGTGATGCTGTGGACGGAGTAACCGGACTGTGGAGAACAGCTGCTGCTGTGGCCGTAACAGAAACATGGCAGAGTCAAACTCCCAGAATCCTCTCTGAGCTGACGTCTGAAAAACACAACAAGCCACAGGAAGTTAGACCCGAAACTGTTGTGAGAGCCTTGAAAGGAGTTAAAGTGGCATTTTAAACAAAAGCATCAAGAGAAATTCAAACACGGATTAAATTTTAGCACTGAAAAAAGATGCAGCTAAAGTACAAGCAGAAAAAGGAGTTGTGGTCTTTTGAAGTACTTGTTGTAACAAAAGCACCAAAAATTTAAGTAGACAAATACTATTTAAGCAGTGAAATGAGCTGAAATGCCAGTGGATGTGAAAGCACAAAGCATCAGTAGGTTACGTGCTGAAAGGAGATGAAGTGTCAGTTAAGGCGTAAGGGATGAAATAAATGTAAGCGGCAGATGGAACTGAAGCACTGACAGACGCTGAAGAGGCGTTTAAGAGTCAGATGAAAGCGGGAGTCCTCAGAGTAGTTGGTATCAGTTGAAGTGATGGTGCTGCAAAGAGCTGAAGCATTAGTTGAGGTGTAAGCAGTGAAAGTGTCGGTTGAAGTTCAGGTGCTGAAAGGAGGAGAAGTGTTGGTTTAAGCTCTCTCAGTAAAGAGCCGCTGATGTAAATGTCTTCACCGTTGCGAGCAGCCGTTCGGTCCGATCGGTCCGTCTGGGCAGCGGTCGCATTTCTCTCCTGTGACGCCGTCTTTACAGCTGCAGCGCCCCCTGCTGTCACACGTGGCACTGACAGAACCTGGAGGGAAAGACACATGTCCAGATGTCCAACATTAGTGATAAAACAGGTTCTCTGTTTCAGAACGACAGGTGTGTCTTAAGGACAGATACTTGTGGTCTCTCACCTGTGGGGTTGCAGCGGCAGCGTGTGCAGCTCAGTCCCGCCCCCTCCAGGTAGAAGCCGTCCTTGCAGCGCTCGCAGTGGCGGCCCTCGGTGTTTCCCTGACAGTCGACACAGTGCAGACCCCACGAGTCCCGCAGGCAGTACCGAGATCTCCCATTGCAGTCGCAACGCAGCGTCGCTGCAGGAGGAGACAGGAAGTAAAGGTCAAGTTTGTTTGATTTATTTTGGATTTTATTTCTATTTTATCAGAGTTGTTGCAGAAACAGTTCTCTATGTCTTCTGGTTGTCGATGTTTTCAGGTATTTTTGAATCTGGTCTCGTTAGTCTCATGAAGTTATTGTTTGGATCGGTCTTTGTTCTTTTCTGTTGGGTTGTTTTAAGGCTCCGCTTCAGTTGTTTTTAGGATGAAATCTGTTGCATGATGCAGAAACGTTAACTCACATTTTGTGTCATCTGTCAAACGCTGTTCGTCTGTGACTTGTTGATAGTTAACCGCCCATCTTTGGAACATCCTGCTTCGTTGTAGCTCTCTTAATTTTTTCATTTAGTCTTTTTGTGAAGCATTTTATGATATAAACTCTGCTTCTAAGTCAATACCATGATTATATAGATATATAGATAATTCTAAAACAACAGTAATGTTAGTATTTAAACATAATTCATATACAACATAACAGATAATCCAAATGATATAAATTGCTATTTAGAAATTAAAGAAGTCTAAATCCCTGCTAGCGCCCCCCAGAGGCTGTGTTCATTGTAGCCGCCATATAAAAGCTGTCCACATAACTAGAGGAAGGGTGACGGTTCATCCTCTTGGGAACAGGAATGAGATCAGAATGTTTTCGTGAAAGCTGCCCATCAAATTTGGATATTTCTGCTGGTGTTGGAGGAAAGTGATGTTTAGGACTCCTCCTGTCTGGGCCTGTGGGGAATTTAATGGAAGTCTAACCGGTGTTAAACAGACTGACTGAGGAGTTCTTCTTTCCTGAAAAGCCGCTGAGCTTTAACCTGCATTAGAAATGTTTACAGAGCGCGAAGCGTCTCATATGTTCTGTGGTCTGCTCATAAATCCCAGAGAGAGCTGCACCTCCCAGCCCGAAGCCTGCAGACAAATCATCACCGTCCACAGAGTCCCACCCCGAGCAGCCGACGCCTCGTATGAGGAAACGAGCCGCCGTCTGCCCGCACAGCTCCGCCACCAAAACACCAAAGAAGAAGAGCGCTGCATTCAAGCTCCTCTTTCAGTTCTCAACAGGCTGCGACTTGTTACTGCTGCTAACAAAGAGGGGAAATTTCATCAACTGAGACAGTCTTTAGTGGTAAACTTATGTAATAAGACGTGGAGAAAAATGAGAGTTTGAGGGTGAAAAGAATCAGGAATCTTCCTCAATGAGCCGTCACACTTTTAACAAATATGTCAGATTTTACATTTCAGCGCCACACTTTCACTTTTAGCTTGTGGCTCAGTGAAATTAATTTCCTCGTTAGTGATGTGGTGTCAGAGGCTCGTTAGCTAACCAGGAGCTGGCATGCTACCAGTGACCTCACCACCAGACACAGTAAGCTAACTAGCTTGGCTGCTAAGTGAACAATAACTTTATTCAGATAATTTGTTGAAAAGTTTCTTCTCTTTCATTTTATTGAAAGAATTAAAAAAACATTATTGAGCCAACATATGACCAACACAGAACAGATCAGGTAAGATAAGATAAGATGAGATAAGTTAAGATAAAACTTTAGTGATCCCACACTTTAGTATCAGGTAGAAGCAGAAAGGTGCATTAAAGGAACAGTCCAACATTTGTATAAACCTCTGAGGAGACGGGCCGACTGCGACTTTCAGTTTTGACTCTTCAGTTATTTTAAAGTTATTTTGTTGACATGAAGAGTGAAGAAGAGGAGCTGAAACGCAGCTTCATCCAACGAGCATCAGTTCTGATCCTGATGGTTAAATCCACAGGACTTTTACAGGACTCTTGTACTGGTCGCTGGTTGGACTTTGTCTGACAGTGACGGAGGAGAAGGTGAGGTGAGTTTCAGGTGCGTCTGTCTCAGGCCGGCCTCTGATTGGTGGACTCAGGCAGACTCGGTCAGTGCGGCTCAGAGCACATCGGTGAGCGATGACTCCCTCTGTGATAAGAGTTAATGTTCACGTGAGCGCCGCCGGCACAGATGAGCTCAACTATTATAGCTTTTAATAACATGACACACCTGAGAGCTCACAAACACCTTTCTTACATCACAGGCTGCCATGGAAAATTAAACAGACCCAGAGAGGGCGCCGTCGAGTTTAAAGTGAGGCCAGAGCCCCCCTTTAACAGCTCAGAGAGGATATTAGAGCTCTTTATTTCTAATGTATTCAGTCTCTTTGGGCTCGACGGCTGTGAGACCTGGTTCACTGTTTTTGTGTCTCTGTCTGTGATTTGTGTTCTGCTCATCTGTTCATGTTCTTCAAAGGTGAAACAGAGTCGGAGCTGTTAAACAGCAGTTTTTAAATAGTCTGCTTACATAAAGTCCACTTTCCATCTTTTTCCAGAACTTCCTGCCACATGTGATGCTGCATGATGCTGCCGAAAGTGATTGAGATTTGTTTTTGCCATATTCTGAGTCCTTTATTAAATACTGAAACCGATCATAATGACGCTGAGCTAAAATGAGATTTTCTATCTGTTAGATTTCAGTGAACTCTCAGTATGAGAGATTTAGAGTTACACGCAGGTAAACGAGTGGAACACCTGAGTTTGACATTGTATTCTCCACAGATTGTTTCTGTCGCTGCGTGCAGCTGAAGTTAAGAACTAGTCGTTGGTGGAATCTTCTCGTCGCTGAGACGTAGATATTGAATTTTCTTCAGCCTCTGTGCTGTCAGTCGACTTTACTGGATTCTTGTCAACGCCTCATTAAACCTGTGAAAATAACTTCCCGCCCTGAGGGGGGGGGGCGGCTCAGGCTCAGGCCTCACCCACAGGGGAGGGGAGGGCGGCTGCCTCCCCCGTCACTCCCTCCCTGCGATGTCTCGTTTCTAATGATGAAATGAAATGAATTCTTGCTTTTGTCTGATTTTGATTCATTTCAGTGGTTTTTAATGAGCAGAGAGTAAAAGTGTAACCTGCTTTTTTTTCCCTGAAAAAGTTTTAATTTTGACTTTTTTATTTTGTGCTGAATCGCTGCTGTTTTTGTTTGACCAACAATCTTAAATTAGTGTCTCATAGAGTTGAACTTAATAAATCAAAGGTTTGTCTTGTATCTCGTTGTATTGACTTAAACAGTTCTAATGTTGCTTCGTTATCTCGTCACTGTGACTCATCGTGACTCTTTTCATTTTTGCTCCTCATATTTGATCTTGTTTTCTTTTCCTGGCAGAAAGGAGCTTCTGTACTGAGCCGAGCTGTTTGTAATTATCTGTTAATGTTAATAAAGTTTTCATTTCCACAGAGAGGAAATAAGTTTCCACAAATCATCATCATCCTCATCAGCTCTTGCTTCCTCGACGTGATTGGTGGAGAGTCTCCATCAGTGATGTCCTGACGCTCAGACTGCAGACTTTGACATCAGCTGATCTGAGATATGCGTTCACAGTAACATGTGTAAAACTACCTTTAATGTGTTTGTCGTCTGTGTATTTTTCGTTGTGTCTGTAGTTTTTCTTCCTGTCTGTATCTGCGTCCTCCTGACCATAAAGATTTCTGTTATCGGCTCTCATCCTATCAAAGTGCAGACTTTTCAAACCAAACTAACGACAGAACTGACAGAATTAAAGCGGTTTATTTTCAACATGTGAAATAAGAAAAACTACTGAGACGGCAGCAGAATCAGCCTGACGTCGTGTTCTTCTTCTGGCCTCTTTACGTCTTGTGTTTGCAGCTGACTGTGTCGACTCTTCGGTACATTAATGAGCTGCACATAAAGCTTCTGCTGACTGCTCACATCACATACCTGAACAGTCTGCACATGTTACACTGACTCTGCTGTTCATCCAGATGTCTAAATATCTCTCTGTGCTCTTTACTGTGTTTGCACTTTCTGCTTCATGTTAAACTGCATCTTGCTGTCCTGTTTCTCACTGTGTGCAAAGACGATATAATTCAATTCAATTATGGTAAATTCTCAGCACTTTGTAGGAACCATGTAAAAACCTCAGAATGGCCCTTTAAGACTCGATTTTCAGATTTGTATTTCTGGAACATTTTTATATGAAGCAGTAGCACAGAAGCCATAACATTTTAATAACAGAAGGTTTTCTGGATGTTACTGAACATGTTCTGAGGCTGTAGAGTTTCTAATCACAGAGAAACAACCAGAAGCAAAGAAGGAAAGACAAAACACGAAGAGATGAAGTCACAACTAACTCAAGTTTTCTCATTCCCACTAAAAAAAACCTCCTAATCAATCCCATCAGGGCAAACTGAGGACTAACTTTAGGCTATAAAGGATAAAAGTCTGTTTTCCCCTGAACGTACCTCATGAACCTTTATTTAATCATGATGTAGTAAGTTTAGGAGGTGAAGGTGTAGAATTAAGATCTGACACAAACTTTGATTTAAATTCTAAACAAAAGCTGAAACTCCGCTCAGGTGAGACCATCAGCGAGTTCATACTCTGTGAGGAATAAAGTGTACAGGTGACAGCAGGTATATACCGCAGGTAGATGCTGAGCTCCTTCAGCCTCACGAGTAAAACCACAGAGTGAAAGCAGAGAGCGAGTGGACAGTCGGGTACTTACAGTAATATGTGTAGGTCGCCTGGACGGCACAAACTGCAGCCAAAACCCCACAGAGTGAAATCCAGCTGCTGCTCTTCATCATGTGTGAATCCTAAAAATCAGATCAGTGTCAAATCTCCTCAGAGCTGCAAGAAAAAGTCCTCCAGCGGCTCAAACCGTCGGCTTTTAAGTCCTCTGCTGCTGCAGGTCTGTGGACTCTACACGCTAGCAAAGGTCAGAACATCCGGCTCCACTTCCTGGACTTTGACCTTGAACCGTACAGCGACGTTGTAGATGTGCGGGATGGGCCGGGGCCAAACTCCACCTTACTGGGTGAGGATGTGTTTTACCCAGAATGCTTTTCAGCTTTGTCCTCACCATATATGTGTTAGCACATGAGTTTACTCCAGTTTTTCCTGCTTCAGATACTAACTCACATTGTTTCCAGCCGTCCTTACCCGCAGTGATGGCCTCGCCCAAGATTTGTTCTCAGCAACCAATCAGATGACAGTCTGGTTCTTTACGGATCGCTCAAATTGTGACTTCAGAGGATTTAGAGCCAACTTCTCCTCCTGGGTCAACCTGGGGTCGCCAGGTGAGCTCATGGTCAGAGGTCAGAGGCTTGAAGCTGTGGAGACTGTAGTTTTAGTTAAAACATGAAAAAAGTCAAGAAACTTTATGTATTTTTTAGTGTTTTTAATCATTGATTATTTTTTTGCTGCCGGGTCATGTTCTTTGTCAATAGCTCCGTGTGCTGTTGGTGAGTTCCAGTGTCAGACAGGAAGTTGTATCCATGGTAACAGTCAGTGTGACGCCGCGGTCGACTGTCCTGACGCCTCTGATGAAGCCGACTGTGGTGAGTTATCAGCAACAGCTTCTCTGACAATCAATACGCGTGATCAATACAGTGTTTTCATTGTTTCAGAAACTGTTCTTTTATTACAACATGTCGCAGTAATGCAACGTCGAACCTGACTGTGGTCAGGCCAGACTGTGGAGGCCGAGAGGACTGGTTATACTGGCACAGCACAACAATAAGATCACTGATTGTAACTCAACAATCCCTGTGTTGCCCTGCAACATATGGTGCTGTGTGTGTGTGTGTGTCTGTGTGTGTGCCTCTGGGTGTGTATTACTAATGTTGTGGAGACATACTGCAAATCTGTCACATTGTGGGGACTCGGCCCCCTTATGGGGACAAAATGCAAGCCCCCGTAACGTAAATCATTAAATTTAAGGGTGAAGACCGGGTTAAAGTCAGGCTACGGTTATGTTTAGGTTAAGGTTAAGGTAAGCTTAGTTTTAGGTTAAGGTTAAGGTTAGGGTTAGGATTAGGGTAAGGGTTAGGGTTAAGTAAGTAATGCTTATGGTTAGGGTAAGTCTCCAGGAAATGAATGTAAGTCAATGTAATGTCCTCTGTGTGTGTGTGTGTGTGTGTGTGTGTGTGTGTGTGTGTGTGTGTGTGTGTGTGTGTGTGTGTGTG
>JAPZEA010000004.1:27402137-27412188 GCA_029783685.1 Heniochus monoceros | reverse complement strand
AGTAAGTAGACTTTCTTTAATGAGTACAACTCGTCAGTTTCATAAACATAAATGCATGTAGGCAGCAGGCTAATCCAATAAAGGCAGAAAATAATGATGAAATAATAATCGCCCCATCAGTCTTATTGCTGCTGGACAGCCCCATTAATGCAGGTGTGTACCTTGCTTTGTGTACGGCACGCAGCGAAAATGTTGTTTTTGAAAACGCCAATGAACATGAACAGAAGCAGAATATCGTGTTAGATTAAAACAAGTTGAGACTTTTGGAAATGGCTCTGCTCTGGAGTTACTGGATCGCAGCAGTTGGAAACGATGCTGCGCAGCCACCACTGGAATCTACTTGTACAAATAGTGTGATGCTAATAATGTTAGTGTAGCCTATTCTTTGTCTGCAACTGAAATCAAAAGGAATGAATAAACATGCTAAAAACAAAGAAAAAAAGACCTCAAATATTCATTTTAGAATTCAAATGTCAATGTTAAGAATGAAGCCTCAAATTATTGGGTACAGTCCTGCCAAATTTAAGACTCTGGAACCATCAAGTGTTTGTCATTTCTGATTGAAAATGGACGTATAAGTGATTAATCAATATCTTAGTTACTGATGAATTTTCTGTCAATAACATTGATTGTTGCAGCTCTAGTTCAAAGGAAAACTCACTCTTGAAATATCATACTGACATTTTCCTTCTGCACCTTTGGAAAACTAATTCCTTCTTCATTTTAAAATTGGATATTTACAGAGCGTTTAAGGATGAAACCTCCACACGTTTGTTCTGTAAGATGTTGGGATGACATTTCTTCATGTGTAACTTGAGGCTGTATTTGACGATGAAGCTCCTAGAGCAGAGCGTACAGGCGTACGGCCGTTCTCCAGAGTGAACGCTCAGGTGCGACTTCAGGTGAGCCGACTGTGTGAACTTCTTGCCACACTGGTCGCAGCTGAACGGCCTCTCGCCCGTGTGGATCCGCATGTGAACCTCCAGGTTCTGAGACGTGGCATACGTCCTGTTGCAGATGGAGCACATGAAGCGCTTCCCTCGGGCGCCGGCGCTCGGCTGAGAGTGACCCGATTGGTCCCTGTAGAGGGCGAAGTTCATCATGTCGGCGTCCTCGTACTCAAAGGCAGAGTTGCTGTTTTCAGACAGCTGACAGTCTGTGGAAGTCGAGCCTGAGACGCTGATCAGTTTGATCCCGAAAGCGTCCCCGTCCATGTTTTCATTTTGGTGAAACTGAGCGAAAGTCATCTGACCTTTCGACTGTTTGGCCCACGTCAGGCTGTGATCTAGTTCTGCTCTGTTTGTAGGAGACTGAGACTCCATCAGAGCGCTGTTACTAAAATAGGCTGTTTGTCTGTTAGCGCTCGGTGGGACCAGCGAGCACTCCTGGTGGACCAGCTGGACGTTCGGGTCCATCTGTGAGGAGTAGGAACAGACAGACTCGCCGGCCTCCATCTCATCGCTGCCGAGCTGGCCGGAACGGCCCGGCTCGCTGCAGGGCGAGTCCAGAGTGTAGACGGACTTCTTCTTCTGTGTGCCTGCGTTCACTTTGGATGTTTTCAGTTTGAGCTGCTCAGAGGACAACTTCCTGTCACCTGCTTCGCTCCCCGGCCAGTGTCTCTTCATGCCCCGGCCGACGGGAGTTGACGCGATGCCCTCTCTGGCTGCAGCCGTCCCCCCATCAGCGGCTGTTCTGTTATCTGAAAGAAAAGATGAAAAACATCACAAGCTGAAAAAATACATTTCCACCACGTTACAGTGACATCCTGCCGGCCTAGTTTTCACTCCGCGAAAATATTCACCACGAATCGACCGAGTCTGACTAGATATTCATCAGTTAAATGGGAGGGCGAAGACGATGACGGACAACTAAACAGTGTGTATTAGCTCAGCAAAGACAAGGAGGCAGTGGTGTTGACTGCGGCTGAGTCCCTGCTTATGTGCACCTAAGCCAGGCTTTGATAAACACTGCATTTTTCATTCTTAGGTCAAAATCCATCTGATTCAAATGACTCATGCCGGAAACAACACAAGCCCCACATGTACAAACAAAGCTTTCAGTATCTCTACAGTTGATTCAGGCCGTGTGTTTTCAGCATTTAGCAAAGAGGAAACACGGCGACAAACGTAGTCGACCTGCAGATTTAATGCGGCTCGGTCGTTAATATGCGCCTGAGAGATGCTGCCTTTACACGAGTCACCGTCTTCATGTTTCTTCCTGCTGTTATTACTGTCACAGTGGTGGAGGTACTCAAGTACTGTGCTTAAGTAAATACTTGAGTACTTCTATTTTCTGCTACTTTCTACTAAAGTTCAGAGGGAAATATTGTACCTTTTACTCCACAGCACTTATTTGACAGCTACAGTTACTTTGCAGTTTCAGATTAATAAGACAAAAATATAATCAGCAAATAAATGATGTATTAAAGTGACTTAAGTTGAGACTTTATTGATCCCATGCTGAAACTGACATGGTACCCAGCAGTATATCAAGAATTAAAATGAGCTCCATCTTTACCAGCTGCAACATTAAAGTGATGAACACATGAATGCAACATTAATTAGAGTCCAGAGTTTATTAGAGTCTAGAGTTATTCTGAAATAGGCCTTTCTACATGATGAGTCCTCTTATTTTTGGTGGTTTTAAGTAAAAGTACTAAAGTAAATTTTGCAGGACATTTACTTGTAAAACAGCATTTCTACACTGTGGCATTGCTGCTTTTAATATCTGATTATCTGTCTGTTATTATTATTTTTATGTTGTCGTTTCCTACATCTGCTGTTTTAAGGTGTTCAATGTCAGATTTTTAGAGAATGAGCTCAACTTGATATCACTGTTTAGTTTTCAAACATATTTATTCTTTCTATTAAAAATGCACTTAAAACAGCACTGAATTAAAAGTGCTGCAAGTTGCTGTTCTGGTGGTGGTTTGTTCTTAAAGTGGGAGAAGATGAAATATTGTGTAAGCTCAATTTAAGTAACAGATCAATGAATCTGAAGGTTTATCAGACACAGAAATATGGCACATGTAATATTATGAGGCAGGGTTTTACAACATGGAATAAGTATCATTGTGACAAGTTAGCGCAAGCATTTTATCCTCTAGATGACAGCGAGGTAAACAGTAGAATTATGACACACACCAGCAAAGTCATCTACCAACAATGTGCGCTTGCATGTATTTGATTGGCCAAGCCGGCGATGACATATCCTGTGACCCCACTGTGGGTCCTGACCCAGACGTTGAAACACTCACCTTCCTCAAAGCTGTCGTTACTGTCCGAGTCTTCATCTTTGATCAACACCACGTCTGGAAGCTGCAAAGATTTCATTCAAACATTATTAATAACACTGCTGTTACATCTAATAAATATCAAGTTCAGCTATTAACATGTAAACATTACTGGAGGTAAACAACCAGGCAAGTAAAGCATTTAGACGGGAGATACGATTCTATCTGTGAAACTGACATAAAGTCGAACTAATCAAGATAAAACGTCTCCTGAGTCCTGTTTGGCTGACTCAACTTTGAGGTTAATTTAAGATATAATGAGAAAATAATTAAAAAAGAGGAAATCGGGGAGGGTTAATTAAGTTCCAACAGTTGATCAAGCCAAGATTAAACTACACTAAGAGATTTACTTAAACTGCACAAACGTTAGTAAGAGTTGAGTGTGGCGGACTGACGTCACCTGTGGCTCTGTATGGAGACGTGACAGCAGCCGTAGTTCTGTTATTGTTTTTAATGCCATTATCTAAAAATCTCCATTTAATCATTGCATTATCTAAAAACACCCATGACCTTTGGGTTTTTCAAGATAACAAGAAAATTAGCATGTGATCACGAAAATAGGACTTTCAGCCCAAAGTAACGAGACTGAGATAAAAATAAATAAAAACCATTTATCTCGAGATAAGAGCTCAACATCCCCGTCAGCTGCACAGAGGTTTGCAGAGGAGGCGAGGAGATAATTAACTTCTGATCTGGAGATTACTGCAACCTCGTCTGGTCTCAGCATACGCAGCATCTGATGTATGTCCTTAAGACCTAACAGCGAAAAATGAAAGGATGTAGTGTCTCGTATCTACCTGAAAATTCTAATTATTGTTATTGCACGGAGGCCATGAAGTCCAAAAACCATGAGGAAGGGAGCGTTGTCTGTATGGACTTACTGACAGAATAAATCAGATCTTATTTCCACGTGATAACTTGTTCTCTTTACAAGGCGCCACCTCGTAAAAATACCATCTTCTTGGACCTTTGGAGATTAAATTTCACTTTCAGTTTTAAAACTGTCATTTCACAATATCCATTTCCTTTGTAACTTAAATCGATATACAGTATATTTAAGTACATTTAATAACAATAGTTTGTCATTTCTCAGTTTTCCATTTTACGTTTTAATTTTGGCTGGAAGTAAATTTATCCTCCATAAACCAACAGTCAAAACCCCGAAGGTTTTCAGTGAAGAGCTGAAACCATCAGTTGATTAACTGATTGGCTGATTTAAACTTTAATTAATCAAACTAGCAATGTATTGACTTGGCCTTTAAGAAACTGTGTGTCAAATTATAAATAAATTAAGAAAATAATCAGCAGATTGACTATGAAAGCAATCATTAGTCGCATCCTTAATTCAGTTTATGGTGATATCAAGGATGCAAGGAAAGCTTAAAATAAGTCTCTTTTCAGTAGCTGCTTGGTTGCAAGCAACTATTTGGCAGGCCAAGTGACTCAAATGATAAATTATGAAAATAGTTAATCACATTTCCATTATTGCTCTGCATGCTAACAAAATATTTCGATAACTGCTGTGGTTGTAATATTCTGTTCTTTTTTGAGATGTCGTCTGTCCTGGGACTACAGGTGAAAAATGACATTTTGCCTGTGGTGCATTTACAGCAATGCACCAGAATATGAGTATTTGTTGTTCCCACAGAATAAACCAGTAAATAACTCTATGATTGATTAGTCGACTAATTGTTTCAGCTCTAAAATTAGCTAATAAGAACTAGCTGTAAATCAGTAGCTCTGAGGTCCAAATGTTGAACATGGAGGAGATTTTTGGTCATAATTACCATTAAAATCCAAATAGGTGAGCGCAGCGCAGAGGCACCTTATGGCCAGCAGGGGGAGCTGATAGCGTGAGCAGGGGGGAGGGAGGACTGCTATTTATCATGCAACGTCTTCAATATGATGAAAGTGTTGTAACATTTCTGTCCGTGTGGCTTCACACACAAAGTCAGCAGTGAAAGGAGCGTTAACAACTCAAAGACAGCAGACAGAGCAGGAGCTAAGAGGCTAACATTAGCGACTAGCTAACAGCCATATGCTGGCATGCCTGACTAACGTTACATTGATAACATGGCCACTTGCAAACAATAAACAGGTGACTCCCTGCACCTGGACCAGCCGATCGGACTAACGTAATTTAAGAAGAATAATTAATCTACTAACTCATCCAATTTACTCGCGGATGTTCCGAAATGGCTTAACGTTAACTAACCTTACTGCACATATTTACGCTAAAATGTTTCTGCTAGTTCAGGGCGCGAGTAACTAATGCTAATCACATGACTGTTCATGGTTAGCTAACTTACTTTGTTTCGTGTTGTGAGCATTGATGAAGAATGGTAGCTTAAGGTGTTGACAGACATCCTGCTGGTTTTCACACAAACACTCTGCAACACACGCATAACGACCCTGTTGTTTTCAGGACACTTCTTTAAGTTAGAAGTGTTACAACTAAAAAAGTTGCAGTAACTTTAGGTTCCCCGCCAGCCCGCTCATCCAGACGATGACTGACCGCACGAACCACTGAGCCACGTCTTCGCATGTCTCTGCAGTGAGGCTAGCTCATTTACATACAGCCTGAGAAGCCAAATGTCAAACGCGAAAAGGCAAATGCCTAATGGAAATGGAGAAGATGAAATTTGAGATGCCAAATGTTAAAGTGCAAATGCAAAACAATAAAAACTGCTGCTTCATCTGCAGCCTTCCTGCTACTGTCACCACTGCCAGTGGACCACACACACCTAAACTGACTGATTCACTCATGTCAGTGTTTCCTATGTGCAGTGACGTAAACTCAGCCTCTCCGTTTTGTTGTTTAGTTATCATTCCTGGCCTTTTGAAACTGATGCTTCTTACTGTTGCACTCTCCCCTTTGCAGCTGTAACACTGCAGATCCCCCTGCTGTGGGATGAGGAAAGGATTATCTTATTTTATCTATACTATCTTACTATATTTCTTCTATTTAAGCTTTTAATTAAAGTATTCCCTTTAAAGTATTCCATTTTTTCCAGTTCCCATTTTGAGTTTCACATTTGATGTTTCTCTTGTCTTACTTCCATTGACATTTTTGATTTCATCTTAACAGTTTAACCTTCCAGTCTGAGCGTTTCCATTTGAGCTTTTGCATTTTAAATTTCCCATTTTTCATTTCCACTTAACATTTTCAAATTATCATTTTACATTTTAAATTGTTTTCTCAATTTCCTTTTTCTTTTTGAGATAAATTATGTTCTGATTACTTGTTGTGGTGTAGTAAAATAATCTTTTAATTTTTGTCTCTTCTAATTTAATATTTTGACTTTTAATTGTAATTATGACCAAAAATATCCTCCATAGTTCTCGGAGGTAAACACGAGAGCAGGCCGGCTGTGTCTTTACCTCCTCCCGCATCACCACAGCAGCTCCTCCGTCTCCTCCGGGAGCAGCAGCGGTGTCTCCTCCGTCACTTTCCCGCTGCTGCTGCTGCTTTTCCGCCTGCTGTGCGCCCTCCGCGGCCGGCACGACCTCTGGTTCTGCCGCGGCCGCCGCCTTCCCCCCGCTGCTCCCCCGGACCACGATGGACTCGATGAGGTGCAGCTTCTTCTTCAGGTCCTCGTTCTCCTTGTGGCTCCGTGTGATCTCCATCTGCAGCACCGCGTAACCTTCGTCCACCACCTCGCAGATCTCCGCCACCGCCGCTTTAGTCAGCGCGCCCATGATGATGGACAGTTGCTCGTGAAGAGCCTTGCTGGTTAAAACGGCCATCCCGCGGCTCGAGAGGAAACCTGACCGGACTGAAACCCCTCCTAACGGATGACACGGAGCTCCAACAGGCTCTGAAAGACGCGGTGATGTCGGTGACGGAGCCGCTGACTAAACATTAACAGACATTAACGCTGCCCGTCGCTGATTACAAAGGAGGAGAAATGTTTTTCTACTTCCTTCCGACTCGCACTTCCGGAATAACACTGGCGACTTCAAAATAAGAGCCTGTTGTTATTGTTGTGACATTGGTATTCACAAGAGGAGTAATAGAAATAGTAACGAGGAAGAATACATAGAGTTGAAATATATGAAGATAAAAAGCATGTAAAGCTAAAATAAAACTAGATAAAAACGAATAGGTAAATATGTTTTAAAATGAAAAGGTAAATTAAAAATAAAAGTAGATAAAATAAACAGAATCAAAAAGTTAGAATAAATAGATAAAGAACAAGACTGAAAATAAATGGAATTAAAAATACACAGAATACATAAATGCATTTAAAAATAAATAATTAAAAAGGAACTGGCGACTTGTCCAGGGTGTACCCTGCCTCTCGCCCAAAGTCAGCTGGGATAGGCTCCAGCCCCCCGCGACCCTTACGGACTAAGCGGATATAGAAAATGAATGAATGAATGATTACTATGATGATGATGATGATGATGATGATGATTATTATTGAAAGTATCAAAGTAAAGTAGGCTGCTCAGGTGGTAGGTGGTTGAGTAGCTCCTGCCACAGTTTAATATTGTAATACCGGATTATAATTACTGATGCATGCTGTCGCAGCAATTTAATGCTGTAGCAGGTTGAAATGGATCTAATTTTAACTACATACTGTATGGTACATCAAATTTTAGATAACTACAGTACAACAGATACAAGTATAAGTATAAAGTAGCATAGGATGGAAATAGTTCAAAATGGTATGCTACAGTACTTGAATAAATGTAGGCTACTTAGTTACTTTCCTCCATTGGCAATAGAAGTGTAAATATACTGTAAATATATAGTGAAGAAAGTTGTTTTCATGTTTATCCAGTTTATCCGTACTTTATTAAATTAATATTCGTACCCGTTGCAATGCTATGAACGTTGGAGCTTTTATTTTGAAGGTGTAGTGTCGGTAGGAAGTACCGACAAGAAAAAAAAAATGTCGTGTGTTTTGTTTGAAAGGGTTGTAGTTACTGTTTGTTTGGCAGCTGGCTGTTAGTGGCACAAGGTTTGTGAGTATTTCGTTTGTGTTTGATATTCAGTGATATTATAACGTTTTTTGAAAATTGTAAAGTTGAAAGTAAGTCCGTGTGAGCTAGCAAGACTGCTATATTAGCTCAATGTACCGTGGTTTCCTTAGCGTTTAACGGTCAATTACCGTTTGCTAACCGGAAGTGAAAAGTGACAGTACATTACATTAGCTAGCTACAGTAACTATGAAAATTAAGTGGGTTAAAGCTGCATTTTGTGTGTGATTATGCTGTCAATTTTTCTTGTTTTTTTTTGTTCATTGTAGTTAAAATATTAATTTTACTACTTCATTTTGAGTTAGGTAACTAGCTAGCTAAATTTGTCGACCTGTAGCACCGTATTGCCATTTAGTAAGTTGAAGTAGTGTAATTTTAAACAGGTTAATGATACAAATTGTAGATTGTGGTTGAATATGATTGGACGATTAGGCTTACTGTGCTATAGTATACAATAATATTAAAAGATGAGAATTATTTATTATTTTTAGCACTTACAGGTGTGTTCATGGAGCTTCAGAAACATAACTGTAGTGCTTTATTCATCATTAAAGCTTTTGTTAACCATCATGTTGCTTCATTACGAACAACATGGACACTGTAGGTTATTATGAGTCAATCCCACATACACCAACCTGCTGCTGTAAATACTCACTAGTGCACCAAATATGTATTAATCCATGGTTAATGTGTTTTAAAGACTGTTCTAAAGATTTATGTCTCCAGTTGGGACAAACAGAGATTGTTTGTTTTGGCCTCTTGATGGGATTTGTTGATAATCAGAAAAATATAGGACAATATCAGCCTTATCCTTTAATGCTAAATATAGAAGGTATTTGTAACAGGAGTGTTTTTAATATCTGTGTTATATCACTCTTATTTTATGTAATTAGAACCAGTTCAGGGAGCAGAATATAGAAATGAACTGCACAGAGCAGGATAATCCATAGTTGCGCAGTGAAATCATAGAGAGCTGCTGCTGCTGTGTGTGTGTGTGTGTGTGTGTGTGTGTGTGTTTGTGTGTGTCTTCTTCACCATTCGCTTGGCTGTCAATCCCTGGAGTTCCCGCCCCCCGATGATACTGGATTATGGGTTGAACTCAATCTGAATGTGGAGTAGCACCAGTCTGTTTCCCTCTCTCTCTCTGTCTGTTTAGTCCTGGTGTGTCACTCTTCTTTGTCCATTTCTCTAAAATAGATGTATGCACATGAAACAGACACCACACACATGCTGGCTGTTCACACCTGCTGATTCTCACAGTATGACACAGTCAGTCAAACACACACTCAGACAGACACACACGGCAGCTCACGCAGTCGGTTCCCAGTGGACAGCTGGTCAGTGGCACATGCGCACACACAGAGAATACCCTGGCATGCATCCACACATCCATTTGTTGTGAGGGTGGGTGATGTATTTTTGAAGTGTTCCATCATTTAAACAATTACACTGAATGACCTAACGGGAGCGCTATAATTACTGGTTTTCATGCCACACATGATGATTTCATTCAGCAGTCCAGTTTTTGATGAAACTTGGAGCACTGACACATTTGTGTCAGTTATATGATGATGAACTTGCTAGTAGTAATCTTGTTGAAGGGAAAAAGGTGGTCAGATGTTTCAAACTTTAGAAGGCTGTAACTGCAGTACCACTGCTTTTGTTTTCACAAAACTGAAATGGATGGTTTCTGATTTATTTAATCACCAACAGTAAAAAGGCCATATATTTGCTGCATCCAGCTTCTCAAATGTAAGGATTTGCTATCTCTCT
>JAPZEA010000004.1:27326950-27338674 GCA_029783685.1 Heniochus monoceros | reverse complement strand
ACTACAGCGAATACTGAGCAGCTGCATCAGGACCTGCAACAAGACAGGTCCTCCTCAGACCACCAGAGTCTTCATCATCCTGCGCTCCTTCCTGTTCTGCCGCTACGTCCTTCCCACGTTCCCCCCTCACCTGAGCTGCCCCGCCCATCTCCACACCTGCATCTCATTCCCCTCGTCAGTCACTCACTCTTATTCAGCCCGGTTCCACTCGTCCTCTGTCAGATTGTGTAGCTGTTGGTTGTTCTGGTATCTTTCCCTCTCAGATCTCCCTTCAGTTTCGGTCTGGAAGCTTGTGACTGTGCTGGAGCTGGTTGAACCTGGGTCTGGGTCTACCTGGTCCCTGGCAGTCAGTTGCAGCAGCATTTCCTACAAATGGCCTGAGCCTGTTGGTGCTGCTCAATCCTGCAGAAATTAGCCGTTGTATGAATTTCTCTGTGTTAAAGTGAGGGTGTGATTGGACCAAAGCATGACACATGGCAGGAGATTACCTGTCAGGATGTTTTGTCTTTATCAACTGTAGCAGCAGGAGAATTGTAGCACTGACAATTCAGCTTTTTCTGTCACTTTAAGAGCACAAGGTTTCATCTCGTTAGGGCTCCTTCAACCCTGAATCCACATGTGCTAACATTTAGTATGTCGAATGCAGTATGCCAAAAATACCAGTATCAGTACCAGTGCTGCATCTGATTGCATTTTGCTTTGCTTTTGCACGCTTTTCTGGCCCACAATCCTCTGCACAGCGGACGATGCATCACACTGACTGAACTGCCGAGAGCAGAGATCATACAAAGTCTCCAGATTTGCATTTTCCGCTGCCTTAAGAATGCAAATGTATGAAAATGAGATGTGATGATTGACCACGTGTGTCTGAGCCTTGAGACACTTCATGACTCTCATTGTATCAGCTGCTCATTTATATTGTTCTGAATAACACTGATCGTTAAGAGCTTGTTTGTAATCTGTTTATCTCCAGTTCCGAAGTCTCCAAGAACAGGAAGCCAGTGGAGACAGGTGAGAGTTCACCTTCCAGTACATGAGACAGCCAGCTCATTCAGAGGCTGCTGTTGGGCCCAGTAAACTGTTGCTGTCAGAGTTTTTCTCTCTGCTGTTTGTGGATTAATATTCCTGCTGCATTAACGTGTCTGTGTCATTTTACTGCTCTACATGTTTCAGCTCATTTGAACTACTTTATATACTGTTGGCTGGTTTAATCTACAGCAATGCATCATGGTCTATAAGATCATCATATGTTCGCAGCGTGGCTGTCCTGTGAGAACCACGCATCTCAGACAAACAGCCCGTTTTCAGCTTTGTGACGATGCATTTCCAGCTGATCCAAGAGGCTTTTTAAAGAGTTTATTTAGCATAGACAAGACATAAAGGAACACTTCATACTTCAGTTTATCACAAACAGTCAACATCTGGAGATACATGGTTTTCACTGGACAGGGAGGAGGTGAAAAACTGTAATCTAAAAAGTAACTAGTAACTAAGGCTGTCAGACAAATGTAGTGGAGTAAAAAGTACAATATTAAAGAAGCATAAAATGGAAACATTCAGTACAAGTACCTTGAACGTGTACTTAAATACAGTACTTGTCTGAATACTCAGTTACATCTCACCACTGCCGACTCGATTTGTAAACATGATCATTAACTTAGTCGAAGTCACTTTTCACAGCTTTAACTGAGGGCGTGAGATACAAAGCATCACGTTCCTGCTCCTCAGAGGCTGAAGCCTGCACATTTAAGTGACTGCATCCCCTTTCCTCCAGCGGCACCTTCAGGACAAGCCTTTTAAAACATGTTAGCTCCCTCTCTGCTCAGGCTTTTCCATTTGAGGCAGTTCTTTTAGTCAGTCTGTCATATTGTGGCTGTAATGAACGCTTCAGCCTCTAGAGGCCGCTAAGTGTTATTGCTTTAATCATAATCACTAATCAGAGATGTTCCTCTGGTCAAGTTCAGTGTGTCTGTGATGATCTAACAGAGCTGCGCTTTTCAGTCTCCCCTCATATCTATCTTATCTTATCTTATCTTATAAACACATATTTGACTTATGGCAGCTGGATAATAATTCAGTTTTTCAGGGTGACATCACACCAAAGTATACAAAGTATAAGTACATTTATTCAAGTACAAGACTTAAGTACAGTTCTGAGGTGCTTTGCAATCATCTGCCAGCTATTGTTCAATTTTTTCAGATAGCAAACAAAACACTGAATCTGAATCTTATGAAATATGATAAATTGTTACAGATCAAACAACCCAACAGTCTCTGAAGTAGTTCAAACTAGTATCTACCGCCAGCTCCAGCATTAAAGTGCTGCTTCCATGTTGCTGAATGAGTAATAATGATTCAGTAATGGCACATAACGCTGACAGACGCTCTGTCTGCACAGGAGATGCTTTTACTGTTGTCACTGTTCGTGTTTGCAGCTTTCCTGCGCGTGTTCGTGTAGCCCGCATGTGCATGTGTGTCTTTATGCAAATACCAACAAGCGCGTACACGTGTGCATGACTGTGCATATGAAGTTGTCGTGCGCGCGTCCGCCCACATCTGTCTGTGTTTACATGCAGATTTTACATCAAGGTGTGCGGTGTCTTTCTGCGCGTGTACACTCTCCTGTGTGTGTGCGTGTGTGTGTGTGTGTGTGTGTGCGCGCACGTCGCGTCTGCGTTGCTGCTGATGAAAGCTTGGTCCTCTCCCTCTCTCTCCTGCTTCTCCTCCGTCTCAGTTTTAGTATCGACCTCCTTCACGCTGCATCTCTGCTCTCCATCCTCCGTCTCCACCCTCCCCCTCCTCCTCCTCCTCCTCCGCTGCCGCCGCCGCCGCCGCCGCCTCCGCCTCAGCGCCGCTTCCTCTGCAGGTGGATGGAGGCTGGGAGCCCCGGAGACACGCGCCATGCACGGGAACCGCTGCCGGTAGGGCTCGGTGCGGCTGCTGGGAGCCGTTTTTGTCTTCAGCGGGTTTCTTGTTTGGTGTGTTTGGGTGTGAGGGGATGCAGCTTAATGCCAGGTCTTTGTCTCTCCAGTGTGTGTGTGTGTGTGTGTGTGTGTGTGTGTGTGTGTGTGTTGGCGGAGGAGAGGAGTGTTTGGCAAGTGGGCAATTGTTGCTTGATGCCCGTTTGGGTTTTAAAATGACTGATTGATTTACAGGCTTCACCATCGCCAGGAATCAGGTGTTTATCGCCTCCTGTCGCGTAAAATCTCTGTAATATTCCCGTAAGACAGGACTCAAAACGCGTCTGTGGCGCTCTACACTCACTTTCTCCCACTTTGTGCTGATCTCACCCCCGTGTTGTGTCACAGTGACACTCCTCTCGTGGGGATTGCATGAAGGGCGTGGGGTTTCTCTGTTTGTTTTGTTTGGCGCACGGGTCTTTGGGTTTCTGCTCCCTGCGCCCAAACTGTAGTCTACCAGATTCCGATGGTTTCCCAAATTAAAGGATGTAGCGCTCTCTTCTTTCTCTTTCCTCCGCTCCTCCTCCCTCCATCACTCCTCCATCCCTCCTCCTTTTCTCTGTTTTCCAGACAGATTGCTGAGCACCTCCCTTCGCGCCGGGGACCACATCCTTAAATGACCCGCGGCTGAGGAGGGGGTGTCTCCGGATCCAGCGCCCGGATCATGGCATGCTGCCCACACCGGGCATCCAGCACTGACCATGGGGCTCCGGTCCAGGACCGTCGCTAGCGGCTCGGAGGAGCAGAAGAAGACCTCCGGCGCTCCTCCCGGGGACTTACTGGACCAAGGCACCGGGGGAGCGGACAAGGATGGCGCCCTCCTGCTGGTGGGTGCGGGCCGGGATGACTTCAAGCGGGGCTCTCAGGGCATCGGCATCGGGCTGCTGGCCAAGACCCCCCTGAACTACACCCGGCCGGCCAAGAGGAATAACATCCGCAAGAGGAGGATCCAGAACCTGATCTACGACGCGCTGGAGAGGCCGAGAGGATGGGCGCTGCTGTACCACGCGTTCGTGTGAGTACATGAAACAGCGTCTTTAGTGGCCGGTGAAGGTTTATTCAGATGAAATGAGCAGCTGAGGAGCCTGCAGGGAGTCAAAGGCTCAATGTTGCGGAGTCTGTGTGCAACATTCAGAGTCACTCACTTTGTTGCAGCAATTTTCAGTCTATTAATGAAGGCTTGTGCTGCGCTGATGTGGAATCCAGTGAGGCTGTAATCTAATATTACTGTGGGAAATGAAGAGCTTCCTCCGGTGTGTCACTGTAGCTCCTTGTTACGCAGCCTCGCTGTTTCCTTCAGATTTAGTCTGAATCGAGATGTCAGCTGTGGACTTTTTCCTGGAAATGAACACATAAATTGTCACGTGAATGGTTTTGCTTCCCAAAGTGTCAAAGTACTTCAGCCCACCAAACTTACATAAGCAGAGCTCCAGCAGATGGCCGGTGAAGCGTGGTGTTTGATCAGTGTGATAGATTCTGCTGAAGTAGGTTACCAAAGCCTCAGCTCAGAGGAGACTGTCCTGGATCGGCGTGGCTGCTTCGCTCACTTCAGAGCAGATCTGGATTCAGTTTGAGTCTTTGAGCTCTGATTCACATCCTCAGCTGGTGTTTGAAGTGCAGTTAGTGTCGGGTTGCAGTTGGGTCACTCCAAAGAGAGCGCTGGTTTTATGATTTGCAAGTTTAATAAATGGTTGAAAGTGAGAAAAAAACTGTGCAGGTCAAGGTATCACAACTGCTGGAGAGCTGAAACACATCAAAAAATCATCTCTTCTCATGTCTTATCAACAGTCCAAACCCCAAAGACACTGAGTTTACTGTGACATAACAGAAAATCTATGTTTTGGACTTAAACTTTTAATTAACCACTTATCAAACCTGTGGCTGACTGTCAGCTCTGTGTTGTCGCTGTACATTTCAAAAACTGAGAGAAACCGCCTGTCATGTCTTTGTGGCACTAAAAAACAGGTTTACACATGTTTCATCGGCCCAAAGCTGTTCATGTGTTTTAAGGATTTCTAACTGGGCTCCGACATGAACATGAGCGGTGCAGCTGATCATTTGCAGCTTTAGTTTGTCCAGTTTTCTCCGTTCTTTTTGGTAAAAAGGGAATAGATGGTTAAGTCTAGAGTCAAAGGGGCTCAGTAGTCCTGCTCAGCTTGTGAAAACAGTTGTAATAATATCTTCAATGACCCTGGAGGGGTTTTTTCTCAGGTCTGAGAAAATAACTCTGATGATGTCATCAGGGTTATCTTGGCTTGGACTTGCAGACGACAAACTTATTACGGAAGTCTGCGTCCAAACTGGAGTGGAGGTGTTTGAAAGATGTGGCTGTTTGCCAGGCTGGGAGGCTCTGATGAAAGGCACGATCCATTTGCATTATGGGAAATGTAGGATTCAGTGTTTTGGGGACTGAAAGTCAGGATATCTCAACATCTGCTGCTTTGATTTTGACAGTTCTATTTTAAATCTGCCTCTCATAAGACGTTCAGCTTTATGGACTAAACGTTATACGTATAAAAAAAAATCTGCCAAATTCAGCTCAGTTGTAACGCAGACATGTGGACGTCCTACGAATCACCAAAACCATCCAATCATTTGCTGTTAAGTGATGAATCCAGCTGATTCCAGTCCAGCAGAGATTTAATTGACAGTCTCAGCTTGTGTCTGATTACCATTGCTGGTCCAACCTGCCATCACGCCAAAGCGGTTATGGACCCGCCGGTCCACCGTGTCACCGTGACCCGCCGGTCCACCGTGTCACCGTGACCCACCGGTCCACCATGTCACCGTGTCACGTGTGAAAAGAGCACGCTCTCATTCTGCGCTCAACTTAGCAATAGCAGCTACTTCCAGACAACAGTCAGCGTTGGCTTTTGGTTTCAGAGCGGAGTCGAGCCGCAGTCTGTCGTTCTTCGTACTAAGTTTTCTCTTCGCTCCCGTCATTATCGCCCCCTGCTGGTACCGCACCTTCATGCTCGCGTTTACTTTTCACGGGTTCCAGGTGAGGCAGACCGGGACACTGACACTCTGCCCTCTAGTGGACTGGAGGGTCTGTTACGCGCGTTGACGTGAGACTGGGCTGGACTGGTCTGTGTGAGTTTTCAGAGCTCTGATTGGCTGGTCACTCTGTTTCTCTCCGGTGATGCTGATGTTGTGTCAGGAGGCAGAAATGAATATTCTCAGCCTGTAGCTCCTGACTGTCGACCTTTTCCTCCTCCCCAGCTGATGGCTTTCATTCATTTGATAACTGCAGTGATTTCGGTGTTTTCTTCGTCTGTTGCCAAAACGACAGTCGATAGTTTGTTTGTTTCCCTCGGCTCATACGTCTCAGAATTCACTGTTGTTCCAAATGGTGGTTTTGTAGCTGGCAGAGATACAAACTTGTGTACAGCAGCGGCTCTCAAACCTTTTGTGGCACACCCCCCTTTCAGCCCCCAACCCCCAATTTCTATCAAAGATTAAGAGAGGAAGCAGCTAAGAAAAAGGATCAAAGTTGAATTTTAGTGAAATTAATGACGTTCATTGAGCTTACTTTTACTCCGTACTGGTCGTCCATGCCCCCCTCCCCCCCGGGAGGCCCCGCCCCCAGTTTGAGAACCGCTGATGTACAGATGTACAGCAAACGCTCAGCTGCTGTCTCCTTTGTTTTCTTTCCCCCCTTTTAATCATCTTGTTTAGTTCATCTTCGATTGTAAAATGTTCGGCTCAAGTCTTAGTCACAAACTTTAATAACTTTATTATTTTTTTTTTTAAGGGGTTGAAAAATATTTGTTTATATCCTGTTTTTTATTGGAAAGTGTGTATCAGCTGATAATTCAAAAAGTATCGGTATCAGTATTGATCCCAAAAATCCGGTATTTGCCAGGTTCTTGTGTTTCTCCCAAATATTCACTTTTCAGAAACTGAGAATAAAACAGCTCTCAGCTATTTCTGAGAATAAATGAAGAGTTTAATAAAGGATTTCTTCAAAGTGTTGGTCGAAACCTCTTGTAGAGATTCATAAAATGACGTGAAGTTACACCGTCAACATGAACTGTTTTGTCACTTTTTGTCAAATTGTGATCTTGCAGGTCAGGAATGAGTCCATCATCCACTTCCTTGCAACTTTTTTCAAATCTCCTCAATTTTGATGCAATAAAAGATCAAACTGGAAGAATGTTTGCCGATTGCATTGATCACAGCGGTTTTTTTTGCATAATAATAATCAACTTCAGAACCATTTTATCAGCAAAAATCGAGCCACAGTTTGTCTGCATGAAGCCACCGTTTTCTGAGGACCCGTCTGAGGGGTTAAATCGTAAAATACGACAGTAAAGCTGATAAAACAACCTTCTGCCACCTCTGACCCTCCTCCTGATCGCTCATTCTAAATGAAAATAGCTGAACATATAACAGACTTGTTGTCATTTACTTGTATTTATGTTGATTTTTTCGGACGTTGTCGTGACTGTAAAGTATCTGATCACTGCAGCAGCTGCAGAACGCTGGTTAACTGACCCTCAGCTGACACCGGCTGTGGTCAGAAGTTTCAGACATTCGAGTCGGAACACGTGTGATTTGAGTTTTTTGCTGCAGTTTTGTTGTTTGCAGCGTGACAAGAGGACAACAGAGAGCACATGAAGTGTTTTTCTGCTGTTCAGGTGTTTCACATTTTCACACACTAACAGCATTTTAACAAGTAGACAGCTTGGTGTGAATGATGACTGTATCTGCACATGCTAACATCCCTGTAGCCGTGGTGAAAAGGACTTTTTCCCCCTAAAACTTGTCTTGTCAGGCAGGGCTTGCCCCCAATGTCGCACTCTGACTATCCTATCCTAATCTAACCTAATGTAAAATGAATGTGTTGGTTTATACACAGCATGGATGACAGAAAAGGTTGCCTCATAGGCTGACTTTAGGAAAAAATAAGACTTTACTCTCATTAAATCTTCAGTGTCTGTCTCTAACCTTCTGATGGTCACTTTGTTCTGCAATAACCACAAATCAATCACAAGTCATTGTGAATCTGGATGAGTCTTCCTGGTTATTTTTTGCTTGACAGGTGGTTTTATCTTAATGTTAGGGAGGCGCAGCCTGTTCGGAAGCTCTGCCTGCGAGTCTGAATTCAGGGCAAACATCCACCCTGTTCGCCTCTCATCACCTGCTGACCGACACAACAGTTTATGTTTCTTCTTCTCGGCTCATTAACTCAGAGACAAGCGAGGAAAACACTTCTGATCAGACTGACTCATCCCTCAGCTCATCGTGTGTCTCGTGTCGGCTGACGGCGAGCTCGTTTCTCTGCAGCTCAACATATGCAACTTCCAATATGGCCGCTCCATATGTGCTGCCGGTGTCAGAGCTGCGCTGAGCATGAAATTAATTATTATGTAAAAAAATCAGCCTTTTATCAGCCGATATCACACACACACACACACACACACACACAAAAAAAACAGCTTCACTTCTGCCGCAGGGTTTGTGTGAAATCTCCTCGATACACAGGAAGTGACGTCTCTAACGTATGATAAGTAAAGAGGTGGGATCAGCTGCAGGGTAGCACGAGGTCGAGGGGGCTGAGGGAGTACGACTGCTGCTAGATTAAAGATTATATTAATGCAAGACATTCTCACAAAGAGTGCATGCAATCAGAATTCATCATTAATGACTGAACGTTTAATTAAAGGGTCAATTCACCTCGAAACAAATCTTTTTCTCAATCAACTCCAGCCATGTGGATAGTTTGGTTTTATTTGTTGAGGCCGTCAGATCTCTTTTTGTTGTTGTTCCATCATCTCAGAATAAATAAATAAATTGAGTTAGCGTAGAATAATAGAGTCATTAAGTTCCCTTTTAAGACAATTCCAATGTGTGTACATAAAAAGCCTAAATGTGAAGTTTTTTACTGATTATGCCAAATAAATTTGAAGAAGGCAGCAGAGGATGTGTTCTGTTAATCAGCAGGATCGTATAAAGAAATGAAAGCAGTATGCAGGTGGGAAACAGAAGTGAGAGGGACTACCTCCTGACTTTATCCACATTTATCCAAACATGAATGGCAAGAATATTAAGAAGTTAATATCAGGCTTCAAGAGTTTATCGTTAACAAATTCAGAGGATATATTTCAACCTTTCCTGTTAGAAAAAACTGGTGCCGACTGCATGTCCTGGAAGAATTGAATGTCCCGGACAAATGGGAGAAAGTCCAGTGAAATATTGTGCTTATGGACTTATTATGAACTTATTTTCACATGTTTTTGTTCAAAAGTGACTCCAATGCAATCCCTCCAGATGTCGATGTACGTCCTCGGAAAGTGTTTGTTTTTGCCTCTGACAGCTCAGATTGTTATAATAAGTGTCCAGAGAGGATCCACACAGAGACAGACCTTTTTGTTGAAGAGTAAAATCCTTTTTGTTTAACCAGAAACAGCTGTTGAATCACCAGAAAGCCACCACACTCCATTCACAGAAACACAGAAACACATTTCATTCAAACTCAACAGAAACAAAATGAAACTCATCAAAACCTTGTTGGTTCATCTTTCACTGCTCCAACAATCATCACCAACACTGGTTTGGTTAAATAAACTCTTAATTCAGTGAATCAGAGACGTGAGAGAGAAGGCCGACATCAGAGAAGCAGCAAAGACAGCCTGTAGAGACGGAATATTTTCACGTCCAACTCTGGACTTATTTTCACCAGACTCTATGACAGGAGAGATTTAAATATGTCGGACTGGTAATGGAAACCCCGATTCCAACTTAAACGTCTTTTCTGTTAGATTCCATCTTTTTCATTTCCACGTATATTCCACATATTTAGGTTCGATATTTCTCGTAGGTTTATGGGAGGGCAGAGGTCGAGGCTCTCTGATGGTTTGGAAACAAGCCTCAACCAAAACGACAGGATGTGTGGTCAAATCAAAATGAATGAAAATATGAACACGGGGACGCCTGGCAGAGCATGTGCTATGCCGACTTCTTCAGATGTTACTACCAAAATGAAGCAGAAATGTCCGAAAATAATCTTTACACGAAAATCCATAGTGATATGTTAACTGTTACATCAAACAAACAGCAAAGATCAACCATCTGCTGGTGAGATTCCGCCGGAGTTTGATGGGAATGGCCTGTTTTGGGTTAACTGGGCCTTTAAAATTATAATCATTAACATTATTTATGCAGGACTTCTAAAATCTGAATAAGAATTTCTGAATTAAATCTGTGACAGATGTCGACACGACAGATCTGCTGCAGCATGAAACCATTGTTCAGATTTACCGGAGCTCTTCGGGTGTGAGGTGTCTTGCTCAAGGGCACTTCAGTGGTTTGTGTTGACAGCAGGGGAAGAGTTACTCACGCTCTTCACCCACAGATTATGATGCATAGGCAGCACTTCAGTGTGACACATGTATAGGAAGGAGAGGCAAGTGGGACGGGGATTAAAGAGCAGAAGCAGATGGGTGGACGGAGATAAAGAAAGAAGAAAACCACAGATATATGAAGAGGTGGAGAGAGATGTCATATTGTCAGAATACCAGAAAAAGCTGTAAAATCGAATGTGTTAAAGCAACAGCTGCCTGCTTTATTTAAACCACAGTTAACGTGAAAAGTTTCATTTTTGATATAACTACACTCTCAGCAGGGCTCAACTTGGAATTAATCAGCAAGACAAAAATAAAGATGTACTTCAAGCTCGTAAAGTAAGAAATGTGGGGCTTGTTGTTGGGCCTGCGTAAAGAGAGGAGTCCCAAAATAATTCAGATTCCTCCACAGGTGCTGCTGAATCTTTTATTTTCTAAAGCAGAACTGATTCTGTAACTCAGAATGTCCGTTTGACGATTCCTCTGCCATACCGGCTGCTCACCCAAATAAGTGAATTGCAGCCGGTGGTCCTTTTTGTCCCGCAGGGTTTGTCGTATCAGCTGGATGACTGGATCACTTTAATTCCCTCGTGGGTTCAGGAAACGCCGGCGGCCCCAGAGGAGGTTTCAGGGGGTCCCCGGGAGAATGAGTTTAATTTGAAAGAAGTGAAAAGAGGATTGAGAGAGGGCTGAACAGGGTTTCCTCCAGACCTCCTCTAACAGCCCATTACAACAGCTGTGTGTATCCTCACCAACAGTGAAAGCTGCTGAATCGCCAACTTTTACTGTTAGAATACAGAAGCCTTCAGTGAGTCAGGGCTGCGAGATAAGGCTTTATGAAGGAAGTCCTGTGGAGTCTGTTTGACTTCATGTTGTCAGGCCAGTAAATATATTCATATAAGACAAAAGAAACAGGCTTCTTCGTCAAGTGGATCAATCGATTAGTTAGCTGACAGAAAATTAACAAGCAGCAGTTTTGCTAATCGATGAATCCTTTAAGTCACATTTTAACCAAAAAAAAACAAAACCAAAACAGAATAAATGTAAATATTCATCCTCTGTGACAGTGAACTGAATATCTTTGGATATGACAAATAATTTAAGCATGTAAACTTTAAAGGTCGACACAATTAGTCAGTTAGTTAACTGAGAAAATAACAGTCAGACTAATCAATGTCCACAGCTGGAAAATGGAAATGTAACAAGCAGCACCTGTTCAGTTTCTGCACAAGCATCCTCATCAGAGGTGTGAAGAACCATATATTGATCGCTATCTCTCGGGGTTCGATAGTTAGCTTACCCAGCTAACGACATGGCAGCATGATAAAGGGAAAATCAATCAGAGGCACTATCAAATGTTCACAGAGATCTTTACCCGTGCCAAACCCCTTTTTAAATTAGACAATTTTTAGGAAGCT
>JAPZEA010000004.1:27115914-27126583 GCA_029783685.1 Heniochus monoceros | reverse complement strand
TGTGTGTGTGTGTGTGTGTGTGTGTGTGTGTGTGTGTGTGTGTGTGTGTGTGTGTGTGTGTGTGTGTGTGTCTCTGTTTGTGTGTGTGTGTGTGTGTGTGTGTGTGTGTGTGTGTGTGTGTGTGTGTGTGTGTGTGTGTGTGTGTGGAGTCAAACACTGCAAAAAAATGTGTGTGCAAGAAATGTTATCTAGTATCAAACAGTTTTTTGAAGCTTTTTCTTGATTCCTGAATTAATTAATTAAGTCAACAAATTCTGTGTTTAAGTCTGTTAAAGATTCCGTTTCTCTACAACTAACTGCACAGAACTGCAGGTCACAATTTTCCTGCAATCGTGAACTTAACTTCAAAATATGAATGTATTTGTCCTGATATCTTGGTTCATGAGCAGCAGAGATACACTTCTTAAAATGAGGGCACGAGGGTCGCATCATGCTAGAAAAGCTCTGCTGTCCGCATGGTGTTGCACTCGCTTGTTCACATGAGAAGTGAAAGAATGAAAAAAGAAAGCTTGAGGTTGAAGTTCCAGTCCTGCTTATTGTCTCATCTCCACACAGCTGGCCAGTCGCTGAACGAGGTGGACGCCGCCGTTGGATTGACGGACGCAGTTCTGACTTTTGAAAGGTTCAGACACTGTCCATCTGACAAGCACCTCAGCTGAAGCAAACGGATGTCTGTGTGAGAGCTCGGGCAGACCTGCTGCTCCGTCACAGGGAGTCAGCTGAATAAAATGACAGATTTCTCCGGGTTCTAACACTGTGGGAGACATCTGGGATAATGTACCCAACTCAACAAAGATGAAACACTTTTTAGACGTCTGTGAAGATTCTCAGCCATCCAGGTCGTGTTCATCAAAGACTTGGTCGTAGAAACTTGACAATGTTTCGCCTCTCGTCCAAGAGGTTTCTACAGTTCTAAGTGGCTGGCGGGGAGTCTCAGGTATTTAACCACCTTGATATCACTTGTGGTGAGGTTGGCTGCGCGAACGACAGTTGTTAAGGCTGTCACATGAGACCAACTGTGAAAAGTCGTTAAATCTCCTGGGAAGCAGTGGGAGGACAGCATCGTAGGTGGGAATAAGTGGTGTCATAGACCTCGTCCTCTGCTGAGGGACAGTTTCTCTATTTGTACATAAACAGCCTCCTTCACTCCTCTTTCCAACCATCTGTCCTCACTGTCCAAAATATGTAGGTCATTGTCCTTGAATGAGTGTCCCTTATCTTTCAGTTGGAGGTCAAGACTCAGCAGTTTACCTCCACCTGAAAGATAAGGGACACTCATTCTATCCTTTTATTCTGTCCTCAGTTTTGAGGACACGTTTTAATGGGAACATGGTGTCAGGACACAGATCTTTGATGGCTCACAATGAAAAAGGGTCTTTGTACAAAAACCTTTTTCCCAATAAAATCGAGCTGAAAATAAAACTGGATGGAAGGTAAAAGCTTCCTTCTTCTGATGTTTTTGTGAGACATAACTGAAAGTGTCTCAGTTCAAACATTCCCTTTACTGCTGATCGGCTTCAGAAAGCTCAAATTCTGAAAAAAACATTCCTAAATGAAGCTCATCATCACCTGCAGAAACATTTACTTTTGATTTTACACCAGATGAAGAACAAGAACAGATTCTGAGCAGCTGCTCACAGGTTGAATATACAACTATATTCTTAATACTATATTAAGAAAGTTGTTCTTATTTAACATCTTAACGCTGCCAATAAAAACTGCAATAAAAGCAACTCTGATTCCAGAAACCAGCTTAAGTGAGTCTGATTAATATGTTACGATGTTAGATGTTTGAGACAAAGGCAGAAAGAAAAGGACGAAGGCGTTGGAATCAAATAACAGACACAAAAATGAAAGAAATGATCAACAAAATGGAGAAGAGGAAAGACGGTGGTGGAGGAGGGAGGTGGAGACAAAGAAAGCCTGGGAGGGAGGAGAGGGAGGAAGAGGGGGTGGACGGTCAATGGAAATTAAGTCAGCATCCTGATGGACTGAAGCAGATGAGAGGAGAGCTGCACGGAGCAAAAAAGAAAGAATGCAATTTTACCCCAAATCAAGATCTATCAGTCACACAGGATGTTCTCAAACGACCTCGCTGCAGCATTTCATCACGTATTGTTCTTCACTTATGTTGGTACGACTTCTGTCATCGATTGACACCGTGGATCGACTCAAAGTGTCTCACAGGTGTTTAGTTTGTTGGTCAAACACGTCCCGTTTAAATCAGGACTCATAATTGATCACTGTTACATCACAGATACGTACAGTGGTCATCTTTTTCCTTGAAGAATAATAAGAGTGATGATTCCACAGAAGAAATAAGCACATTAGATGAATATTATATTGGCCCATTCATTTATTTATTATCACTTAAATAAAATGAGTTCTGCCAAAAGAGGAGCGGTGGGCTGTTTTCAAATCAAAGTATGTTTGTCGTCACTGTAGCGAATGACTGGTGATACGACGTGATGCTCAGCACTGACGGTCCTCTGCCATCCAACCACCCACCCCAACCTCCTTCCAAAGAGGTTTAGCAGCGCCGCAGCACATTAACACCACTTCCACCCCTGCTGCTGAGGGAGGACAGTCATTATTCACAAGACCACAAGAGGTCACTTGTAAACAAAACGTAAACACAGGCCTATTTTAAGCGAGTTCAATAAGCCACCACGCTGCTATTTTTCTGTGTTAGGTCTGATTTTCGTTCCACTGCCACCTTGTTGGTCCTGCAGCTCTTCACGCAAGATAAAACTTCTTCTGTACAAGTTTGTCATCTCCTGCAGAGTTGCCATGAAGTGCTGGCAGGAGACCAAGCAGACCTCCAGTTATGTGTTATATTGATAAAATAATGCAATAGTAAATCACTTCCGCAGCAATAAGCCCGGTCACAGATGGACTGTAGGCAGCCGGGTCTCAGGAGGGAAACAATGCAATTACTGTCGGCCCACACAGGTGGTTCAAGGGAAATTAAATGCTTATTGCTTGTTAGAGGCAGGGACATGAGAGATAAAAAAATGAAAATCTCTCCTGTAATAGAAAGTGGGTTGGTGTTGTTTAATTAAGTGGCCAGAACAAACTCAGTAAAGGTGGAGATTGCTTCAGATGATTGGTTTTTGCAGAAAAACGCAGCTGATGTTAAGCTCTTCCTGAGGACTAAAGAACAAGATACAGACGTCTAATTTAAATTCTAGACAGGATCCTGCATGCTTCATTTACCCCATGTTATAATGAATCAAACGAAATGTGTAGGAAGGATAGGATATTTAGGACATTTTGAAATTTTCAATTTAATGTAATGGGGCAGCTGTGAAAAAAATGTTGCCATGGCTTTGAACATTTGGCAATGTGGTGATTAAATATTAGTGATAATAACCTTTATTCTTATAGTAAGTAGCATATAATACAACTAAACACATGCCAGAATAAAAGACTACTAAAAAAGTAAAAAGTATTTTGTAAAGACAGACCAAATGAACAACATAGGCTCAAAAACTTGAATTAAAGGAAATTAGAGTTTTGAAAAGTGTGTGTTTAGGGGGATTTCAAAGGAACTTTAGGTGCCTGATACAGCAGCAAATACACAACAACCACTGGCAGCTTAAGTGCCTGCTGGGGGACTGCTAGTCGAGCTCTGCAGCAGAATCTAGTGTTTAGTGTTGGTACATGTGAGCTTTAAAGCTAAAAAAAAATGGAAGTGTGTCACTTTCTACACAGGATGCGTTCAGGTACAGAGCAACACGTAGGTTACCTGCATTTTGCCAGTGTTCAGAGCCCAATACACAATCAGCGTTTTGTGCATAAGACAGAAGAAAAGAGACTTCCTCAGGTGGCAGTTTACCCACGAGTAAAACACAGAGACACAGTGACTGAAACTGAAGCAAATCTGTTCCATCAGATGTTTGTGAGACGGAGAATCGAAGAAACGTGGCTGAAATGCCTTGTGTGTAGAGAGGCTGTGATAGATAAAGTCAGCCGGGAGCCAATCCAGTTATTGAGAGAAACCGGATCAATTCCTGGACCAACAGAATAAATCTGAGCGGGATACAGAAACCACACGCAGCCTCATTACCTCTAACGAGGTGCACTTGAGCAAGGCACTGACCCTCCAGCTCTGGTGTGCTGAGGACGCTCATGGGCATGACTAGCTAACAAAATATACCTCCCATGAACCCTTGCAGCCATGCAGATGTGCACGGTATAAATCTGCCTCACTTATGTGATGAACGGGGTTCCTCCGTGGTTAATGTGAGATGCGGAAAAACTGGGGTCAAAATGTAAATTAGGGGTCCCCCCGTGAGTCAGCGGTCGAGATGCCGACCACGAGCCACAACGTCCCCGGCGTCTTTTCTGCATCTCTTCCTCTCCCTTGTTTCCTGACATCTCTCCACTATCACTAGTTCAAAATGAGTTCAGGACTGTTAAGAAGATTATTTCATTATCATCATGAATTCCTGATTCTCGTGTGTGTATTTAATCAGACATTAAGAGGAAGAAAGAAGCAAAGGAGCAGAGAAGCTGCGACGGCACTGATGGAGGGAACTGAAAAAAAAAAAAAAGCAGTTGGAGGTCAAGGTGGCGGCCTTAAAACACAACACAGTGAGAGTGTGTGTGTGCGCGTGTGCGTGTGCATGCTGTGGAACAACACAAGCAAACACTTAATTGTGAAACAAGAGGAGCTTTTCTTCATTCTTCGAGCCTCCACCTCTGGTTTCTGCACACTGCCCACGTCCGCCCTCCGCGAGAAGCAATTAACAGAATCAAACGTCCTTGACCACAGCTTCCCAACCGGGTCTGCTCAGGCTTGATTAGAAAGCCCAAAACACTCCGTCGTGGAGCAAACTGACCATGGCCGTGTTTGGGAACAACGTTATCTGAAGCAGATTGTGTTTGTTCAGGGCAGAAAAAAAAGCTAAACACAAAACAACACGGTTCTTCTTCCGGAGCAGTTCTTTCCTCTGAGGCCAACGTCGTGTTTTTGAGCTGAGCGCTGAGTCACACTATTATACTGGCAAACCCCACGTCTGCTGACGGACATTTTGTTTGACAGGATGCTGCTGGACTGCAGTGATGCTGAGCTGCTGGAAGGAGGGAGGTCGGCCTCTGAATGGGCACAAAACGGTGGCAGCATCATCAGAAATAATGCCCACCTGCCATTTACAGGATGTTCCTACTCAAAGAGCTGTATGGACGAACTGAGCAGCATGTTGGGAAAAGATTTTTGAGAAATTATCTGCAACAACTCTGCAGATCTACAGAACTTTTTGGCCTCTTTTAGCTCCTAGTTTTGGTTTCCTGTCTGGTTCAGTCTCAGTGTTCCCAGCAGCAGCAGCAGCAGCTGTTTTCATCAAAGGAGCTCTAAACAAACTGTGCACAACCTGCCCGGCAACAAATGGTAGTAGGGAACGCAAAAATCCCTAATTGATTGATGGACATGGTTACAATAAATAAATAATCATGAAAATCTAAGCAACACGAGAACATTTTCCCACAGTAAGTGTTGCTGGTATGGCCCACAATTACTGAAAAAACATAAAAATGTGTTTAAATTGAAAATAATTCCAATTATAATAGCAAATAGCATTGTTGCACTACAATTGCCTTTTGTTGATATTCATTAAATGCCCAGACAAGTTTGAAATAATACATATAGCAAATAATGATGCTCAACCTGCAGCCTTCATCAGAGGACGTGAACTAGATGAGACTGAACCTGCTGGAAACCATTTTTCATGTTAGACAACATGACAAAGTGCTCCAGAACACCGAAGAGATTTTTTTAGGCATTCTCTTGGGAAAAAAAGCAAAGATTAAGATCACAATACACTTTCCAAAATGTCACGCCAATCCATTAGAAGTTGTTGAGATATTTCACAAAGTCTTGCTGACAAACCAAAGCTACTTGGTTTCAGCAATCAAAAACATAAAGAGTAAAAGTTTTAGAGCCTCTTGGTTTAAAATAAAAGAGTGACAGCATCCTTCTTCAGTTGCCTCTTAGCACAGACGCTCAACAGTCATTTAGGCATAACTTCATGACGGACGAGGCAGCGACACCAGACGGGCTGAAGAAAAGTAAATGGCACATCAAGCGTTTTCAGTCTGAATCCGCCTGCTGTGATTGGATGGAGCTGTGTGTGACTGCAGATGCATGTGCATGTGACAATGTGACGGATGCTGTATGATTACAGATGACCGTCATGATGATTCTTGTGCAGTGATTGGGAGGTGATGCATTTCTTCAGCAGGGTACCAACTCTTTTCCCAAGTTTTCAAAGACATCTCGCTGGTTTGCACCCAGGATCACACAGCAGACTAAAGCCACATTCACATGGACTCAGGCAAACCGGATATCACTCGAGCGGTCGAGAGCAGGATGGTAAGCTTAGGTGAGGTCGGCAGAGAATACTGCAGACGGTAACGGTGGACAGCACTGCCATCCAAAGTTAAAATATTTCCACTTGTGGCTGTCTTGCATGGTGGAGTTTGCATCCAGATGTCACGTAGCCTTCATACACAATGAGAAAACACGGCCGATCTGGACGCGTTTTGCCATCCTGATATTCCGTCACCCTGTTTGTTCTTGTGCCGTCTGCCATCTTCCATCTGCGTGAATGCAGCTTAATAAACTCTCACTGCTCATGAGTGGTTTTCTGCAGGATGGAGGACGCCTTTGATTCACTTTGAGAGATGTGCTCATCCATGTGACTTTATACTGAGACTGTCTCCAGAACAACACCGGCTTTGGTAGGTTGGTAAGATGCTAACAGTACCGAGGTTTACGTGACAAGCACATTCAGTGTTCAATATTCAAAGCACAAAAGCCGTTGTCTTAAAGTTTGAAAGGTCAGTTCACCAAAATTACAAAAGACATTTTCTAGTTAGCCTCAGTGTTGTCTGCACAAGGAGAGGTTGTGGCTTTATTAGCTATGTAGCCTGATAATCAGACTGAATTGGCATTTGTCACTGCCTTTTGTTTGCTGGATTATTTCGTTACACTGATGGAAGAAACAGAAGAGGTTCAAGACTCAAGAATGTTTTTTGTAAGTCGACAAGCTGCTTCGGTATAATATCTATATTCTGGGACTGGATTTTGTATCAATGTTAGCTTAGCATCTTACTACCAAAATGAGAAGATGCCATCTCTATTTGTTAATCCCTCCTGCAAAGCTCTGATTGGTCAACGGCTTCTCCGCCGAGCTGAAATGGTGGTCAATGAGTGCAACACTTGATCTGTTTGAACTGAACAAACCGGACATGAGGGGCTTATTTCAGAGCTTTAGAACTAGGCCACAAAAGAGAATTAAACTTCATTTGTTGCACTCAAAACATTACAAAAATGACATTTGACAAGTTCAACAGCAACATCTCTTTCCAGACACAGTGTCCAGGTTACTCTGGATAATCTACACAACACATAGATTTCTGTAGGACTACTTTCTACTAAGAAATATAATACTACTGAATGAAATGAAATGACTAGCTGCATTGCTACGTATTAACAGAGGTGAATGAATATGTTTTGTAACTGAGGTGAACTCACCTTTAAACTGGTAACAATTTAATTGAGATGTTCTTATTTTGCAAGAATGGTCCCAAAAGAGAAGAAAAATTTACCAAACTATATAAATAAAATGCTGAAAACCTGGACGTGTAAAAGAACTGTATGCAGAATCATCTGACTGTAAAAACTAGTGATTCAATGAATCAGATCAAATTAGTAAAATGAAGACAGAAGAAAAAAAAATCCTGCCATGACAGCCACAGAGTTGAAGTCAGATTTTAATATTTAATGATGTGTCCTTCCTGTTTAACCTCACACATCCTGCCTCTCCTCCTTCAAAGAACACTCTTCCAGTCTCTCACTGAAGGATCTGCTCATTAAGTTGCAGGAAGACCATTAGAAATGGCTGGAGTGTTGCCATTATCGCAGAGATGATCCCCGAGGTGATGAACGCACCGCTGCTGAAGGAATATATGCATCGTAATTGTATATGAATTATGTGAAGGATATATTTCCATTTAAATCACGGAAGATTAGATGTGCTGATTGGACTGTTAGGAGCAGGAGAACAGGGAAGTAGCACAACTGTAGGCTTAAAAAGGAAGAAAAGGTGGATACGACGCTTGGATTTTTAACTGCTATGGCTAAAAGGACATGGCCTTTTCTGTTTCCTCTTAAGAAACACATAGAAAGAGGTCAGAGTCTGCAACCACAGGGACTCGCTGGTCCTTGGTGGTCCATACTTTTTGAATGATGGTCCAACAAAGCCTGTTTTATTTCAGTGGCTTACAAAACTCTACATTCTGAGGACACAAGTGGCTTTCTGATGCCTCAGTATCGCATAAGCTGTTGCAGGTCAGTCAATGCAGCATTTGAGTGATCTTTGTAAACTCGTGAAGTTGGAAAATGGAAAACATGATGTGACATTCACTGCACATAAATATATCCCACGATCTTGTCCAACTACAGGGTGGAAGTGAGAGAGAAAGTCTAGTGTTTCTTTGACTGATCTCAAAGGTGTTGGCCATGGTTGAGGTCATGACTCTGTGGAGGCCAGTCAAGCTCTTCCACACCAAAAAGTGAAAACTATCTCTCTCTGGAGCTTTGCTGGAACTTTGGGCATCGTCCGGTTCAAACAGGAAAGAGACAAACATCTTGTCTAAAATATCGCTGTACACTGTAGCATTAAGATTTCCCTTCATTGGAACAGGGCGTCTAACCCAACAAACATTACAAAACAGCCCCAGACAGAATGTGGACAGGCGTGTTCATGCACTACTTGCAATATAAAGTAGATATAAATACTTAGCTAAGGTTTGGGTAAGGGGTGTTCACACTAAACGCCAATCAGCCATTAAAGTGAAAGTGAAACTCATGGAACTTGTTCAGGTTTGTCACAGGTGTTTACAGTCAGTTGTCAATTTTTTAGGCACACCTGGTGTACCTTGTCAGTGCAGGAACGACGCTGTCTTCAAACAGAGAGCAGCACTGGTTATTTATTCAAACATTTCAAATAAAAACCTTTTGTATTTGTGAATACCGACGTGTCTCTGAAGCAGAGTGATGTTTTCATGCCACAAAGCCACTTTTACACCAAAATTAGCATACATGTGCAGGTTTTTAACCATCAAACAACAAATCTGCTAAAAAATAGGTGACTGACTCATTTCCCATTGCCAGTACACAAGTTTGCTTTCTGGTTTTCTGACGTGTTACGTTCAAAGTAACAGACTTCCAGCAACGTGCCGGAAAACAGGGAACAGTAGGAAGGAGCATGAAGGCCAGTAAGAGTATTACAGCGGTTAGTTTTTACATCTTTGATGAGATGATGATAATGATGAGATGAGTGCAATGAGTTGACGTCAACACGGGTCATAATCATGGCACAAAACAGGCGAAAAATCAGCTTGTCCACCCGGGTTTCATGTTTCCACACTGCTGATCAGAGCTGGAAGCCATAAATACCGGTGACTACTACATAGTCGTTTGATCCAGGAATGAAAGCTGATTGCGTTCTTTCCAACTGAAGACAAAAGCCTGAGTGAGCTTAGTGAGTTTTCTGTCCAGTGTGAGAGGAGTTTTAGAGAGGCGGTCAAGGTAAACACCAGAGGCATGACAGTCAATTACCAACCGTCAGTTTCTTTGAACCATGAAGGGAATCTGTCCTCAACCTCAACAAAGTCGTTTTAGTTGCCTAAACAGTAGAGGTGAAAGATCAGAAAACACTCTTAAGTCCTTTTGGAAGACGCTGGCGAACGGTTTGTTTTGGTAACTGAGGACTGGTTGTTCTCTGTCAGGTTGGAGCGTCTCATTGGTGGGGGAGCAGCAGCTCAGCTAGCATTAGCATATGTGGCTTCTGCTGCGGACAGGGAGTGATGTTGGACTAATTTCTGTAACACTGAGGGTCAGTCAAAAGAAACTGTGTGACCGTTAAGCCTGTTTGAACCCAACAAAATAATGAGAAAAGTAGTTTTGATGCCAGTAACTGTTTCTTCGCGGTGTTTTGTTGTGTTTATACTGCAGCGTTAGCTCAGCTAGCGCTAGCTTTGTTGTTACACGGAGCCCGTTCCGCTCCAGGATCCTCGCCGGTATGTGTGTGTGTGTGTTGCTGCTATATGTGCGTTTACTTGAGAGACATGCTCTGAAGGTAACGGTGCAGAATAGCCACGTGTGGAAGAGAAATGGTCAAACTGCTGGAATTCTTCTGCTTGGGAACATTGTGTAACTTTGATTAGCACCCCACAGCTTTCTCAGAGCACACAGGCCGTTACAAAGCTGCAACGTAAGTGGCCCGATGGGCAGTGAGGCCGAGGCTAATATGGATCAGATATCATGCTCGAACATGTGGTGTGGTGAAGTTTTTATTTTAGGAGCTGCTTATGCATGTGTGAACTAACCAATCAGAGCAGACTGGGTTATTGGAGAGTACTGGAGCTAAAATGGGGTGTTTCAGACGGGGAGGAAAGCAGCGCTGCAGCAGTGAACAGCATGAGAACAGAATGTTTTTGGAACAATAATGTATGTAAACCCAGTCTAGTAGACGCCTAAAATAAAAGTATGAACCTGAAAATGAGCATAATATGGCCTCTTTAAACATCCCTAATCCAAATCTGGAATGGTAACGATTTCACTGCCACTTTGTAGTCAGACGCCTCAATTGTATCTGTTGCA
>JAPZEA010000004.1:25775001-25787625 GCA_029783685.1 Heniochus monoceros | reverse complement strand
CTTCCTCCACGTACCACTAGAGGGAGCTCGCGTACCACTGGTGGTACGCGTACCACAGTTTGAGAATCACTGCTCTAAGCCAACACAACCTGTTCAGCCTTTAATCTATTCAAACAACGGCTTGCAAGGCTACTTGTGCCTTTTAGCGTTGACTTTAGGAATTGAATGATCTTCTTCTTCATCCTAGTTCTTTCTATATTAGTGACCTCTTCGCCACATGAGATCCACCAGGTTTGCGACGTAACACCCGAGGAGATCAACCTGTCCATTTCGGGCTGTTGTTTTGAAATTCTTATGAGTTGTTTTAGATTAGCGTCTATTCAGAGTATGCAATACTCTAAGTCTAGTATTGTCATTGGGGTTCCTGCTCTATGCATTTCAATCATCTGGACTTTGCAATAATGCAGCAATGATTCAGTAAGACGTTTGAGTTATTCACCGATTGCATTTGTGAGGGAGGAAGCAATGTCAGACTTATTTCTGACAGCTGATATCTTTCTGTCACGGAGCTTCAAACCAGACCCCGACGACTGGGCGGAGGAAGGGTTTAAGTTACTTTTACAAAGGCATCAGTTGCGTCTGGGCCTTTTCTTTCCTTCCCTCCACTTTTCGTCTCGTCGTTTTCTTCCGTCTGAGTGGATTAGCATAGATCTCGCATGCTGACAGGACTGACCTTCACTGCAGCTAAACACTTGTCAAAATGCCAAATGTAATTACCGAGCTCTTTAGGTCAAAGTAATGTGTTTAATCTACCTCACTTCGCCCTGTTATTGATGTGCAGGCCCTCGGACCTCAGACTGCAGCGGAGTCCTCGTCTCGCAGCAGCGGCTCCCTGCATGTGTTTGTGTGTCATAACAAAGCAAGGAAATGTATGCGTAATTACGCCTAAGTAATGTGGTCAAATTGTTATCTATGTGCACAAGTTTGCTACCCTGCTACAGCTTCACCGCTAGATGTCTTTGCGTGACTTTGTCAGCCTATATGCTCTCAGATCCTGTGATTATGGCCAATTTAAAGTTATCTCGCAGAGCTGCAGATTGCTTCCCTAACACTGCCTTTCAAAGGCCGTCACCATCATCATCGTCGCCATTAGCGTTCCTCTGTAAATTGCATGCCTGGAAATTGTCAACTTTGTTATGCTGTCTTGACATCAGCTGTCTCTCAAGGGAGCCGTTTTCATTGTCTTGCACTCACATTAAGTGTTGACTATAAAAACACATAACGGCAGCCTTTTTTGAATGTTAACTTCTTATTTAGGTGTTGAGTGAAATGACTCCCGAACTTTTGACTTGCAGCTCCCCACATTATCATCTCTTATTGCTCAGATGTTTCTTTCGGCGATATGCACAGTGGAAGAAACGTCTTATGGTCATATTTGACAACCTATCCATACAGGCTGTCATTAGTAACAGCACTGAGTGATTTTGTGTCATCGCTGTCACTGCGTGGAACTCCTTTAATTGTTCCCATTGATTGCTGGAGTGATTGCATTGGAAGCAGCTCTGGCATTGGGATCCATCCGGCAGTCTCTCCGTGCCCTTCAGGAGCAGGCAAATCTATTTGAGTTAACTTCATTTCAGTTCACCTGCTAATCAGTTTTCATCGCATGCCGAAGGCTAATCGATTCTAGAAGTTTCTCTCACCTGTTGCTGAAGAAAAGAATCAAAACAGGGAGAGAAAGAGATGAGGGGCGTGCTGGTGTTTAGTGATGCAATTTGCTGTGACATCGCGCCGCGTTTTTATCTCCTCGCCTGTCGTCCAAGCAGAGCTGGAGGCGTTTTGTGAATCGCAAGATGCCTCATCCGAGCTTTAAAAAGCCAGCACACACCCCCCCGCCGATCCAGAGTCACCTGTGGTTATTTTGGTCTGACTTCAGAGAGAGCGGGGAGCTGCGCGCTGTCCTCTGGAGCTTTGCAAGCATCTGTGAGTCCTGCCGTCGAGCGAAGGGGAGGGATTGGAGCGAGGGCGGGGGACACAGGTGTTGTGCCGAGCTCGAGTTTGCACAGCGGTGCAACGTGATCCCCGAGCCAAGCGCGCAGCCATCCTGCCAGCCACTCAGCCAAGCAGCCGGCCTGATTTCCCCGGCGCTGGCACCGGCCTGCTGGCACTGCCAACCCCTCTCTCCCACTCCTGCAGCTGGCAGGATCTCTGCGAGTTGGCCTGAGCTCCTGACGTTTGCTGCGGGGTTGGCAGACCTCTCCCAGATGGCCACCTTGTAGCGAAGCTGGCTTCGCGCTTGCATCACTTTTGCATCATTCCCCCATCTACAGAGCCGTAGTGGAGAGGGCTTCCGTTGGTTGTGCTGCGACATTTCTGCTGTGAGAATACTGTACGTGAGAGGTGGGAGTGTTAAACTCTGCTGCAGCCCTCACACTTTCCAACCATGATTTGTCATTTGTGCTGTTTGTGTAGCTGCTTTTCAGGAAACCAGTGACAGTTCTTGGGCTGGAAACAGACGCAGATAAGAAAAAGGATCTGGTCTCACCATCCACACACACACACACACACACACACACACACACACACACACACACACACACACACATCAAACATACACATACATTAAAACCAACACATCTTTTTAATTTTTATGTGACCAGGCCCATAATAGTACTATCTTTTACATTCAAAATGACGGGACAGTGTCAAGGTGCCTCTTAGCTTCATATTTTATTTATAATCTAATTTAAATCCTACTGCATTACCTATAATTTATATCCCACTAACTTTGTAATCCCAACTGAACGAAAGAACCTTGACCTCCCCAAAACTTGTTAGCGCGGAGATTGAATAATTTAAGATACATTTTTTAAACTGCAATGGATGGGAGTAAAATCATCTCATAGAATTTCCTTAATATCCTCAGATTTAATGACCATGTCTGTCTGATGACTGCTCCTAATTATCACATTTTCATCCTACTATTTTTTTAAGCTTCCTTGCTGGCACAAAATATGACACATGGTACCTGTAATATCATGAAAGTACAGTTATTGAAACATTAAGAGAGACTCAGAGAGAGACTCGTGGAGGCGCTGAGGTTTTCTCTCTGTTGACAGGAAGGGTGACCGTTCATTCCATTCTTGTCTTTTAAATCACTGTTGTCTCACTATACTTTGCAGAATGGTGGTGATGTAAATTATGTGAGAATTAAATATGTTCAAAGGAAAATAAATGCACTCATAAGTATACCAGTATCCCTACAGCAAATACTGTGACTTTAAAACTAAATATGCATAAATGTATCTCTGCAGACTGTGATTTGTAAGCAGTGTTGTCCCAATGTTGGGCCTCCTTCTACCGCCAAGCTCATTAAATGTGCAGAGATTTGTCCTGGGAACACTGGTGCAAAAACAGTTTAGAGTCTCACGTTGCAACAATGCATCAGTCTGCATAAATAATGTGTAAAATGACTGTAAATAGAACAAGCATACTGTACACCGTGCCACTGCACAGCTGAAAAGTTTCTCGACTATAAGATATCATACCATAATCTTCGCCAAAGAATTCTTTATGTGAGCACACCGGCCATGTTGAGGAGTAGTGAGTCATTTGACGTGCACCAGTTGATGAGTACACACTGGGCATGTCATTCAGGCAGAGCAAGTAAGTACAGGAGCCTGCATGTGCCAACTCCAGGGAGCCAATGTGATAAAACTGCAGATTTCTGGAGAGCTGCCACACCTGGAAATAGGAAAGTGGCATTACCCAACAAGATGATGGTCAGACACAGTAGACAGTGTGTGTGTGTGTGTGTGTGTGTGTGTGTGTGTGTGTGTGTGTGTATGCCACAGGTGTGTCACCACTTTCAGCATTTGTGTGACCAGCACTGCTGCAACAGAGAGTTGCATTAACCTGCATAGCTTGATGACAAAAGTCTGCATATACTGGTGACAAAACCAGGAATGCATTGAACGATGAATGCACCTAAACTCAATTTACCCATTTTAAAGTCCTATAAACAAGGAAAAAGAATGCAAATTTCAAAACCAGTAGATTTACAACAATAGATTTGCAAATTAGGTGGTGCTGTAGGTTTTGTGATGCTTATTGTTGATTTGGATCTGCATCAGTTGTTATTTTGGCTGCAGCTGCTCTTCCTGCGTCCATCCTGTTGGTCTTGCAGAGGTTTCCGTCGGTGTCGGTTAATGTTGTTTTGTGCCAAAATCGATACGAAGAGGAAAGCTGGACAGACGTGGCAGAGCAGCATTCTGGTGCGACACACTTAATATGATCACCTTCCTTTCCCTCAAAGGTCAGCAGTCACTGGTGCAAACGTGTTTGTCAGCATTCACCGAAGTTCAAGTCGATTTCTGCAGGTTTTCGAGGTTGCTGTGTGTCCACCTGAGTACTTGCCATGACATCCCTAACACTAAACTGCAGCAGTAAACACTTCCCTCGCAGCAGGAAACAAGTCATTTTCTCGGCAGCTCAGACTTCGAGGACGGTCGTGTCCTCTGCTGCAGTTATTAGAGACTCCTGACCGAAGCCGCCTGTTGCTCGCTCTCTCTCAGCAGCCTGAGGAGTCTGCCTGGACCAGGCGACTCATTTTTAGCCGTCTTCAAGATGCCTGATGAGATGTAGAGGTAGACAGCTGGATTGATTGGCCCCTCTTGAGCACACAGGCCTTGATTACAACTGCACTTGAGTGCACCCCCCCCTCACCGATTTCTCTCCCCGGTCTTGTTCTCGTAGTCTGTCTCCCTCCTCTCAGCCTCCTTTCTCATGATTTCTTTTTCCCTACAAAGAAAGAGGGTGGATAAGGAGAGACTGCTGAGGAGGGGATAGAAAAGAGCAGAATGACTAACGAAGATTTGGCTTCGCGTGGTTCTCTGTCTGCACTGGAAAGTAGAACAGGCCGAGGATGGAGCCGCCTATTAAGGACCGGTTTGAGATGAATTTGGAATCCCGCTTTGATGTGAGGGAATTAGATCAATATTTTAAGAACTGAGCTGGGATAGAGCTGATAGTGTACAAAATCTGTCACAGGCTGGTTTTTCATTTGAATTTGAGCATGCACAACCTGTCTCTCCTGTAAATGAGAAATCGTTGCCTCCCATAAACAGCCTCGTGCACTAATATCAGTGCAGAAATAGTGTAAAACAGATTATCCAGGCTCTCCAAATTGTTTCTGGTGGGTGGAAGTATTTCTGGCATTTTGGCAGCAATCTAATGATTTTCTTTAAATGGTAATCATTAGACTTTTTAAAGGGTCAGGTCACCCAAATTATAACCATATTTTCACTTTCCCTCGAGTCGTATTTAGCCAGGAGGATCATTTTGGTTTTACATGTTGCATTTTTCCAGCTCCGATTTCTGCTGAACACAATGGATGTTATTGGTGGTGCTCACAGCATTAAAAAGATCACACTGCAAAAATGTACAACCATGACACCATAGTTTCATCATCTATAGTTTTTTGGGTTTTTTTTGAAGATGACCTGTGGCCCTGCCCGGATACGAGTGTTTCGGTTTTGGTTTTTACAATATTAAGAATTATAGAAACTGCACCAAGAGAGAAGAATCTGTGACAAACTGAAACCCCAGGAGGCCTTAACTCAGTCTCCCTGTTAAACTGGGATGTGTTGTTCTTGTTTCTGACTGACTGTTGTTGTTGTCTGCTGTCTTTAAACGCTGCCAGGATGCTGTCAGCGTCCCCTGCCTCCTCTTACTCTCTGGACTTGAAGTCTTTGGTCCTCTTCTGCCCTCTGGAAGGAAGTAGTCATCATGCATGACAATGAGCATCTGATATGGAAGCGTTAGCAGCGTTCGGTTCGGGTTGTTTGAAGCTGTTTGACGCCATGATAGAAGAAGATTATTCAAGGCTTTTTCCACGTTAAACATGTTTAGTAACAGTATCGTCAAACTTTGTGAACAGAGCTGTGACTGACAACCAGGGGTGTCCTGAACAATGTTTCTGCCCCAGTCCTGATCTGAGTCCTTTAATATTGAATATCTGCTGATCGCGAGTCTGATCTCTCAGATTTACCTGAACGTTGATGAATCTGACACATTGAAATAGCAGCGGTAGCCTTCTAAACTTTGTTCTTCACAAGCTTCTTGATACAAATACTGAAGCTATTAAGTGTAAATTATTGATAACATAAAAATTAAAGTTTACCTCGGTGAATGCAGCTCCTGAGATGATCAGCTGCTCATAAGAGGTCTCACTCTGTTGGAGTTGTTGTTGGGACTACAGAAACATTTGGTTGTGCAGTGGTGCCACAGAGTGATGCTTCTCTGACCTCATAGACAATCTTTGGCAGATTTCATCAACATTAGTTAGAACAGCTGATGTGATCTGCCGCTGCCACCGGTGAAAGTGACGGTCAGCAGCGGCTAAACATGAGTCGCTGCTTCCTTAAAGCTCGAGGTTCAGCTCTCAGATGTTCTTGGTAATGTCCACCACGAAGGTCAAACACACTCGTACTATCACTGAGTTTCCACGTCAGGTTTTGCTTCATCTCTCTGAATTGTTCCAGACAAACTGGTGCTCGCAACAACAAGGCTTCATCTGCTTCACTAATTCTCCTTCTGAATCAGGTTTCCAGGTTTTAAGCTCTAAGTCATGTTGAAATCTTTGAGTAATGATGTAGCGCTGCCTGTTCTCGACATACAGCTAATCCTGTTGTACGAATGCTGTTCACCCTCGTTCACTCTCGTCACTCAGGTTCTCTCTCCTGGTTCAGGGTGAAACGATGGAGCTCAACATGAAGTCTTGATTTGATTTTCTTATTCTTCTGCTGTGGAGCAGGAAACACAGGCCTGCCTTCAACACGACCGTCAACTCAAAGAATACTTGAAATATTTTCTGTTCTTTCCCAGCAGCGACTAGTCTAAAGTAATTATATCCCTGCAGTCCTCCGTGATGTTCAGGTAGGCTTAGTGACTGCTGATTTAAATCCCTGTTTGTGGGAACAGCAGTGTGATATTCTGCTGTGGTAATACTGCAGGCAGAGCTGGATTATGTTGTTCAGCGTTGACTTTTGTTATAAACAGGATTCAGTCCTGAGGCACAAGTCTCAGCTGTCAGCTGTAAACCAGAGGAGGGCATCGTGATGAGACCGTGTAAATGTGTCCTGCGTCAGAGATTTGTTAAACTGTTTCTGTGGTAAGTCTCTCTTTATTATCTCTGGCTGTATGACGACACTGTGGTCATTGTTACAAATCGGTGAGCAGGTCTGATTTGTGCTCACGGATCTTTAGCGATGAGTCTGTGGATGACGGAGTCACGTTGATCCACACTGAAATATCTTCACAGCTGTGTGATGGATTACCATGGAGTTTTGTACAGACGTTCATGATCCCTACAGGATGAATCCTGTTGACTGTAGTAATCAGTGGGCTTTCCCTCTAGCGCCACCATGAGGTTCACATTTGTAGTTTTGAGTGAAACTGTTGGTTGAAGTGGTGTAAAATCCCTGACATTCATGTTCCCCTAAAGATGAATTGTAATAACTTTATTGATCCTCTGACTTTCCCTCTGGTGCCGTCCAGTCAGCATTTTAATGTGACCAATGATTTGGTTTATGACCAACGACCTTCCAATCAGCCTCAGCTGTACTTTGTGTTTAGTGCTAATTAACAAATGTTAACCTGCTAAACTAAGACAGTGAACATGGCAAACATTAGATCTGCTAAACATCAGCATGTTAACATTGTTATCGTGAACATGTTCACATACTAAGCTTCACAGAGCTGCTAAATTTTATGTATAAATAGTGTGACATTTGATTCTACTGAAAAATATACTGTATGTCAATAAGATATAAGAATTACAAATCGCAATAAAGAGTTTTACCCATTTTTCCTTTGCTTGTTGGTGATTTTGTGATGAGCAGGATGGACACAGATTTACATGTACAGCTGTTTGTCTTACATATCTGCAAGTAAATAATTACATGAACTGATTTTGGATGTGATTCATCAGGATTGGCCCTCCATGTACTGTTTTCACTGCACTTCTGTTACTGTGTGTGATGTTTCTGTTGCAAACAAAAGAAGATGTAATTTTTCTCATCTTTTTGAGGCGTAAAGTCATGAGTTTGAATCCTTGGACTTTGAAAACGGTAGAATAAAATCAAGTTGTTGTCGTTGAGCTCCGGGCTGCTGTCTGATGTGTGGAACGTAACGTAGGTGAGAGTTCAGTTCATGTTCCATGAATGTCGAGGCAGACTCGTCCCGCGTGTCCCTCCGACCTCCTCCACAGATAAATGTCCTGCAGCCCAGTCAGGAAGAATCTGCTCCTGTGTGCTGGTAAAGGGTTTTCTCTGTGTGTTTGTGTTGCAGCTTTCCGAGAGACAACCCTCCAGTGAAGATGAGACCATGGTCCCGGTACTAACCTCCAGAAAAGCCAGCGAACTCCCCGTCAACGAAGTAGCGTGTATCCTGCAGGTACGACGTCCTCAGATCAGGCGCAGAGCTGTTCTTCAGTTATCTGTTGACATTTTTGCATCCATGCATCCATTTATCTTGATATCAGAAAAATATCAGTATCTAGTTGCAGAAAGCAGTGGATTGATCCCTGCAGCAGCCTGCTAACAGAGTCCCTCAGCAGGCTGTGGTGGAGGATGCTCCGCTGAGTCTGATGCTCAGTAAATCTGTGGCAGTCGACACCTACAGGCAGAACCAAATGTTTCCCTTTTAGAAATGCAGAAAGTTTGTGTTTCACAGCGAATCTTAAAGTTGTTTTGGTGCTGACAGGCCGACCTGCAGTTGGGTCTGACCCAGGAGGAGGTGAGCAGGAGGAGGGCCTACCACTGCTGGAACGAGTTCGACATCAGCGAAGAGGAGCCGCTATGGAAGAAATACATCTCACAGGTAACGAATCACCTTTAAATGGTTTACATACAGGAAGGAGGCGGTCCACAGACGAGCCAAACATGGCTGGAGTTGATGCCAGGGATTTTAAATGTGGCTTTGTTTGTTTTCACACCACATAAACAGACAGTGTGACAGTAAACTGTGTGGTCTCACTGCTGTCGGCTCCACTCGGCGTCGACAAAAGTTTGTCCTCGCTTGCTAATCGGCGTTAAAATGGGGCCTGTTTTAACGCTGCTGACTTATCAGACGCTCAGTCTCAGGAAGCCTTCACACATCCAGCAGCAGCAGGATGAAGCCAATATACTATTTTTATCTCGAGCCTGATAAAATGTCTCGAGGCTGAGCGTCATTGTCTGGTCGTGGAAACACAACGTCGCCTCAGACCGAACACATGGAAACTGAACACTGCTGCATGTTTGCTGTTATATATCATTATGTTCATGAGTGAGTGAGTGATTCTTCTGTTTGTGTCATGCTACTGAAATGGCTCCACCCACATACATTTATATAACACAGTCACAGTCCATATGAATGTCCACAAACACAGACTGCACATGTCCCATTTTACATGTCAGAGAACAGAGACCTGCAACATGAAGCCACCAGTGCTTTTTCTCCCACGTGTGTTTTCTAGATAATCTGGTGAATTAATAGAATAAGAGAAAAGAGAAATTAAAATGAAGAAAGATTAAACAGAAGAAAGAAAAACCTCTTTATTGTGTTTTATCTTGAGGTGGAAACATGCTTCACCTCCTAAATGTGAAGGTTAAATTAAAAAGGAGTGATAGTAGTATTCCAAATTAACTTTGGTGAGTGATTTATGACAAAGTTGGGTTTGATTATAATTTGGAGGCTTTTTTCATTATTTTATTTTTTTCTACTTTTCAGTTCACAATATAATAAAAAAATTGTTTCAGTTTCTTTTAACTCGCTGAACTTCCAAAGCATATCTTCTTCATCAGTACCATCATGTCCCCTCATGTACAAAGGCCGCTGCTGCTACATGTTAACAGTGTTAAATGCAGACGCCTTTTAGAGATATTTAACAATGCAGGAAAACAGGACAAACCAGACGAGGCCTCGGTCTGGGTTTAATCTCAGGATGTTGTGTTTCACATGTGTTCACATTTGACACACTTGGACTGAAAATAGAGTGAAAGCGCACAGATGTTTTTTTGAAAAGTGACCAGTGGACAAAACTACCAGCCGGTCAGAGGACATAATACATCAGGAAAGCTGAACAGAGGACTCTGTCTCAGTCAGATTCGAGTGGTTAAATAATGGAAGCAGCCTGAGGGAGTTTTGTTGCTGGTCTGTTTTGTCCACATGAACTCTGACAAGGACAGAAACTGCCGAGCAGCTGGAGGAGAGGAGGGACGAGGAGGAGAGGAGGGAAGAAAGGAGAAGAGGGACGGGGAGGAGAGGAGGGACGGGAGGAGAGGAGGGACGGGGAGGAGAGGAGGAAAGAAAGGAGAAGAGGGATGGGGAGGAGAGGAGGGAAGAAAGGAGAAGACGGACGGGGAGGAGAGGAGGGAAGAAAGGAGAGGAGGGACGGGAGGAGGGGAGGGACGGGGAGGAGAGGAGAGGAGGGACGGGAGGCCTCAGTGAGCAGCCACAGAACACAGAGGTTAAATATAGAAAGCCAATGGGAGATGAGGAGAGAAAGGGAGGATGAAGAGGACGGAAGAAAAGGAAGTGAGGATGAGACAGAAGGAAGGAGAGGATTTTTTAGCTCCTCAGATATCTGCATGACCTGTAGCCACAGTCTGCCAGCTCTCCATGTACAGACTGTTCACACTTGACCCAACAGGCCTGAGATCAGCTGCAGTGTTTCTGCTGCTGATGTTCAGATTCACGTCTGCACAGCTGCGATTGGCTGCTGCGCGTCGTTAGACTGTAACACACAGCAGCCGCGCTGAGTAATGACCGTCATTTGTAGGCAATAAGCACACACCATGAACCTTTCAGACTGAAGAGACACAGTGTCCACATGCTGAGGAAGAGGACGGTGCAACTAAAAGATAACACATCATCAACCTTAAAAAACTAGAATACTTTAAGATAAGAGAAGATAGAACTTTATTAATCTGTGAACCAGTGAAATTCAGGTGTTACAGACAGCAGCAGTAGTAGCAGGAATAAAAAAAGGAGATGAAGAAGAGAATAAAGAATACAAAATAAAAATCAATATATATATATATATATATATATATGGACATTTTATACAACAGGACTTAAAAAAATAATATTGCTAATGGAAATTTTTGACATTTGCACATGGTAAGGTGTGGATGATTAGGGAAAAGTGTTTTGCACTATTGCACAGGATATAAATATATATGTAACAGTAGAAAGAATATATATGCATAGGTTTAGTACAAAAAGAAACAATATGTAATGTATCACAAGACATTGCATGGATCTAATCGCAAGATGTTAAAACATAAATCACAGCGGCGCAGACAGTATGTATGTAAACATTATAAGCATCTACTACACAGTCTGCTTTGTTCATGTTTTATGCAGCGTCCAAACTTTTCTGGGATCTATGTTGTATGAATGTGAGGAAGGTTACAGCCTCCTCATCACTCCTCACAGTTTCTATGTTTCAGTTTATTCTTGTGCATGAGTCTCTCTTGACAAACTGACCTGGATCAGTTTTTGGACGTTTTGGTCGGACCCTCACGAGGCTGTTTAAGGGTTTACACTTGGGTCTTTGGTACGGGTTATATCAATGAGGGTCCCCACAAAGGTAGTACAAATGTGTGCGTGTGTGTGTGTGTGTGTGTGTGTGTGAATGTTTAAATAGATCCTAAAGTGTCAAGTGCAGTGAAAGAAAATTTTGACTTCTAATTTTGTCCACTCTCAAAGCCAACCACAAGAGGTTAAGATCAGCATGTGTGTGTGTGTGTGTGTGTGTGTGTGTGTGTGTGTGTGTGTGTCTGAGGGTCTATTTGTCTTTTACTGTCTATACTGCTCCCACCATATCTAATATCTCTGCTTTGGCCTGTTTTCTCTCGCTGTGTGGCTCCTTCTCTTCTTCCATCTTCCCCTCCTCTAGCTACTAATAATTTTTCTCCCCCCCCCTCACTGTTTGAGGCCAGCCAGAGAACAGGGTGGGGTTCGCTTTGAGGAAGAAGAGAAAATGTAAAGTATAAAACAGTGAAACATGGCTGCATGTTTACATGAGGTGTTTCACTCCTTACGGTTTTTCTTCTCAGTTCATTTAAACTTTTGAACAAGGGACTAAAAAAACAAGTCAAAAACAGGTAAGGCTACAAAATGACACTGCATGCTGTTGAGCTGTTAGGTCTGTGTGTGTGTGTGTGTGTGTGTGTGTGTGTGTGTGTGTGCAGTGTGGCCATTTTTGTCTTGCCATTGTCATACCAATTTCTTTCAACTCAGACCCCATGCTGTATCATACTCACGCATACGTATATTCTACGTAAAGTGCGGGACGCCATACTCCTTGTGCACACACAGGCTACAACCATGAACAATACAACTATCCTGACACCTGAGTTGAGTCACAAACAGACAACAAACATCCCACTCCTCTGCCTATAAGGCATTCCCTCCTTTCTATTAATAGAGCAAAGTCAAGGAGAGTAAAACCATAATAGGATTTACCCAGTGCTAGATAATTACAGCTTCTGTTTGGGGAATACCACCGCAAAACACAGAATACCACAGAGAGACACTCCTCCCCCCCTCCCAATCACAACACACACATACACACACACACACACACACACACGCCCACAGGCACACTCAAAGAATTCCATAGGGACCACACATGAC